>CM052896.1:69085128-69179664 GCA_028534135.1 Potos flavus
GTGAAGAGGAATAAGCAGACTCCCTGCTGAGCAGGGAGCCCAATGTGGGGCTCGATCCCAGGACCCTGAGATCATGACCTGAGCTGAAGGCAGCTTCTTAACTGAGCTATCCAGGTGCCCTAATGTGACTTATTTTATCGCAACAATTACTCATTAAAGAATATTTGGGGAAAATCCTACAGTGGGCTCCATGCTCAGCAGGATGGCTGCTTGAGATTCTCTCTCTCTTCTTCTCCCTCTGCCCCCTCCCCGCTGCACATGCACTCTCTCGCAAATAAATCTTTTTTTTAAAAAGGAGTATTTGGGGAAAAAAAGAAAAACTCAAATTTCTACAACCAAAGTACCCCTCTATTAATATCAGAGAGTATTTGTTTACTCCATTATTTCAACAGACAGGGTAAAACAACATCTGATCATACTGTACCAAATTTTTTTTCCCTTATTGGTCTTTATACATTTTAATAGCTACATAATATTCAAATTAATGGAAATAATTATCAGCTTGATAGTCCTTTTATTGACTGGCATTAAGGTTTTGTTCATGATTTTAGTATCACAAATGTCTCTAATAAACATCTTAATGAAGAAGTATTTGTAGTGCATAAAGATTATTTTCTTAGAATAGAGTACAAAAAATGAAATTACAAGGTCAAAGTGCATTACGATAACTCTGCATACATACTTCCTTAACTACTTTTCTAAAGGGTTAAACCCCATAGCAGAGAATGTCTATTTCACCACGGCCTTGCCAGAAACTCACCATTTTTAAGAGATACTGTTCCAGAGATTCAACTGTAGCCAGAGGTTCCATCTTCAACATCCTGCCAGTCCTGTCTATCAGTGCAGTTTCACCAGGTGCACGTTCCAACCGAAATCTTAATCTTCTTGTAAGTATCTGTGCAAAAAATGATAAAACTACTTCAGAAAGTACCTTGTTTTTCTCTTAGAACTGTAAAAATGAGAAACATTCTCAATAGTAACTGAAAATTATAAGTTATAGTATAACCCTAGAAGAAGGACCAATGTCTGTTTCCTGTTAATTTTTTTTTAAAAAAAAGGACCACTGGGGGCACCTGGGTGGCTCTGTCAATTAACCGTCCGGCTCTTGATTTCAGCTCAGGGAGTGATCTCAGCGTCATGAGATCAAGCACCACATCAGGCTCCACGCTCAGCACAGAGTCTGCTTGTCCCTCTCCCTCTGTTCCTCCCTCAGCTCTCTCTTTCTCTCTCAAATAAATAAAATCTTTATAAATAAATAAATAAATAAAATTTAAAAGGACCACTGAACAAGTGATACTGGCTTTCAAGAAAGAAACAAAGTTAACAATGTACTTAGAATTTCTAAGTAACTTCAAATACAAATGGTTTAAAGAAATCGTAAAACACTATAACAGAAGTACTGCATTCCTTACGAGTTTCAATTTTCCAGTAAAGTTATGAAAAGTAGCTAATTAGCTAATTTATTATTTTTTTAATCATTCTTTTTTTTTTTTAAGATTTTATTATTCGTCAGAGAGAGAGAGAGAGAATACAAGCAGGGGGAGCGGCAGGCAGAGGGAGAAGCAGGCTCCCCACTGAGCAGGGAGCCTGATGGCAGACTGGATCCCAGGACCCTGGGATCATGACCGAAGCCGAAGGCAGACGCTTAACCAATTGAGCCACCCAGACGCCCCTAATTTATTCCTTTAAAGATAGAATATATTAAATAATCTATGGCTGATAAACTTTTTAGGTAGGCTTTATGCCCAATACGAGGCTCTAAACTCACAACCCTAAGATCAAGAGTCGCAGGCTCTACCAACTGAGGGAGCCAGGCACCACTATGGCTAATAAAAATATAAGACGGGGCGCCTGGATGGCTCAGTCAGTTAAGCATCTGATCATCAGGTCATGATCCCGGGGTCCTGGGATTGAGCCCCATGTCAGGCTTCCTGCTCAGCAAGGAGCCTGCTTCTCCCTCTCCCTCTGCCTGCTGCTCCCCCTGCTTGTGCTCTCTCTGTCTCTGTGTCAAATATATAAATAAAATCTTTAAAATAAGTAAATAAAATAAAAATACAAGATAGTTTCCAATCCAATCCATTTTATTTTTTTATTTTTTATTTTTTTTTAAAGATTTTATTTATTTATTTGTCAGAGAGAGAAGGAGAGAGCACAAGCAGGCAGAGTGGCAGGCAGAGGCAGAGGGAGAAGCAGGCTCCCTGCCAAGCAAGGAGCCCAATGTGGGACTCGATCCCAGGACCCTGGGATCATGACCTGAGCCGATGGCAGCCGCTTAACCAACTAAGCCACCCAGGCGTCCCCCACCAATCCATTTTATTAAGCAAGCATGAAACTAGTAATTTTCGGTAGTTTCACTGCTATTTAAATCTTCACTAATTCCTATAGATACATAATCAAATATTTATATGGGCATGTGGGTAGCAGTTTAGACTGCAAAACTACCAGAGGGCACAGTACCAGCCTTCCTATCTTTTTATCTTGCACAGTCTCCTAAAATGGGAAGTTCATAATAAAAGATGTTGATGCTCCTAAGACTGTACAAGCAGGGGAATTTCCAATCATTGAGACTTACCTCTGCATCATTTACTTATCAAGGCTAAAGCCTTGGGGTGCCTGGGTGGCTCAGTTGGTTAAGCAGCTGCCTTTGGTTCAGGTCATGATCCCAGGGTCCTTTCCTCCCCTCGCTCATGCTCTGTCTCTCTCAAATAAAAATCTTTCTTTTTTTTTTTTTTAAAGACTTTATTTATTTGACAGAGAGAGAGACAGCGAGAGAGGGAACACAAACAGGGGAGTGGGAGAGGGAGAAGCAGGCTCTCCGGTGAGCAGGGAGCCTGATGCAGGGCTTGATCCCAGGACCCTGGGATCATGACCTGAGCCAACGGCAGACACTTAACAACTGAGCCACCTAAGTGCCCCACAAATAAATAAAAATCTTAAAAACAAAACAAAACAAAAAGATTAAGCCTTAAAAAGAATGTACCGGGGTGCCTTGCTGGCTCAGTCAGTAGAGCACGTGACTCTTGATCTTGGGGTTGTAACCTGGAACCCTACGTTTGGCATAACAATTGCTTAAAAAATAAAATCTTTAAGAAAAAAAAAGGGGGAGATGTGCCAAAAAGCCCTTGATCCTCTTCGTTATTCGATCCAAAATAAAACACAAAGTATATCTCAACGTCATGTTATATACAATTCCAGGTCAGGCAAACTAACGTACTTTAACTCCCTGGACAACTTCTCTAGTCTGGGAATCTAGTGGCTTTGGTAACATTACTGAATTCTTGGGGGGTATGGCAAGATTTTTGCCTTGAGGGGTGCCTGGGTGGCTCAGTGGGTTAAAGCCTCTGCCTTCAGCTCAGGGCATGATCTCAGGGTCCTGGGATCGAGCCCCAAATCAGGCTCTCTGCTCAGCAGGGAGCCTGCTTCCCCCTCTCTCTCTGCCTGCCTCTCTGCATACTTGTGATCTGTCAAATAAATAAATAAAATCTTAAAAAAAAAAAAAGATTTTTGCATTGAGTAACCATTGTTTTGTCAAATACAGATTCTTAGTCACTTAGTAAAGACTCTATTTAAAAGAAACTATTCCATGCATTGCCATGCAGGATAGACTGGATAAAGGCAAGATTCAGGCAAAATTACATTTAAGGAATACTAAGGTAACCTACAAAAGATATAATAAAGATCTGGATTAGGATATTTATACAAAGAATATTGTATGAATCTTGTATGAATACTGTATGAATCTATTCATATTTGGATACCAGCTGCTAACAAAAGAATACATGAATAAATGAATGTGAATGCCAACCAAAAAACATTTAGGAAAAAAACAAGCTTCTTATAAAACGCATGACAGATTTCCTAAAGAATCAATAGGAACAGGTAAGAAAGGCCATCTGGCTTTACCAAATGACATAAAGCAAGAAAAACAAATTGTCCTTAAAATATTTTCATACTTTGTCATCTACTGATACTCATAGAGATGAAAGGACTTAACTCATAATTCTAGAACAAAAGGACCCATTTCTTTTCCTGCCTTTTCCACTGATAAAGCATCTTTTCCACTTACCATCAACCAAATGATTTATTACTTACAATAAACATTTACTGAAAATCCACAGTGATTTGATTAAACAAAAAATTGAAATATTAATGATTCAAGAGTTATTAAAAAAATCAAATGGCATTAGGGTTAGTCTTTAATGAGTAAGCAGAATTGTTATTTAATACAATATGAAACAAAGTTTGTTCTTGTTTTTGTTTTTGTTTTTTGTTTTTGTTCTTTGTCTTTGTTTTGTTTTCTTAAGGAAAGTAAAAGACTTTTTATTTTCTTAACTTTAACTTAACTTTCTTAACAAAGTAAAAGACTCCTAAATGCGTTAAGCAATAGCGACTACATTTTTCATGGTTACCTGCAGGTTATATGTGGATCCAGGCGTATCATATAAATGGAGAGGTAGACGTTCAATAGACTCTAGTACAGCTATTAACTTCCGAATTAATGCAACTGCTGGTCGACTACAAAGAAAAATAAGAGCATTTATATAATTTTATAACCAAGTTCATACAGAACCTGCATTAACCAACCTCATATAGACTCCTACTTTCTTTATGAGGGCAAAGAAAAGTTTAATTTTGTATGAGCAAACAAAAATACTCTCATAACTCAACTTTCTTCACTCAAGAATAAAGTATTTCATTTTACTTATTATAAGACTTTTATCAACTGCATTCAAAGAAGACATACAATTTATTTTTTAAAGTAAACAATTACAGGACACCTGGGAGGCTCAGTTGGTTGAGTGTCTGCCTTCGGCTCAGGTCCTGATCCCAGAGTCCTGGGATGGAGCCCCACATCAGGCTCCCTGCTCAGCAGGGAGTCTGCGAGCAATACCCTGCTTCTCCCTCTGCCTGCCATTCGCCCTGCTTGTGTATGTGCTCTCTCTCTCTCTCTCTGACAAATAAATAAATCTTTAAAAAAAAAGCTTAAATAATTTTATTACTTAAAATTTGATACATATAAAAATATATAAAGCAGCAAAGTTTTGAAAATCATTTTTTGCTGGCAAGGTATTACTGGTGTAATGTTTCTAGAAAATAACTTGACAATTTTTATCAAGAAACTTTTAAGATTACCTACAACCTTTAACTCAGTAACATCACTTAAAGGAATTTATGTAAAAGGATGTTTCCAGGGGCACCTGGGTGGCTCAGCTGGGTCATGATCCCAGAGTCCCGGGATCAAACCCTGCATCAAACCCTGCACTGGGCTCCCTGCTCAGCAGGGAGTCTGCTTCTCCCTCTGCCCTTCACCCTGCTCATGCTCTCTTACTCTCTCAAATAAATAAAATCTTTACAAAAAAATGCTTTAAAAAGACTTTCCTATTATACATTTAAAATACAAAGCTACTTTGTTTACTGAATTTAAAAGTTCCTATTTTGTGTATAAGCACTATATTAGACTATTTTCAAGGACGTATACCAACTTTCAAACATTGCAAACATCAAATCAAAAGAAATTCAGTGATTTACCTTTCATCATCTTCATTTTCACTAAAAGCGGTTTTAAAAACATTTATTCTTTCTACCAGTTGACTACAATCTTGCTTCATATCTAAATCCATGCTCTAAAAAAAATTTAAAATGTACAAAAAAAAAATTTTAAGGGTGTTACCAAAATTTATCAAACACACTACAAAGATAAACATTAATACATTATTACAAAATTATCAATATAATCTAAGTGAAAATATTTTCTTTCAATTAAAATTTTTACTATGTAACTAGTAGACCACAGCGAATAGTTTTTTTTTTTTACTTCCTGAATGTTATATAATGTGCTAAAACAGCTTTTCTCAAAGTGTAGTATGCAAGGTTATTTCAGACTATCTTCAAATGAACATTTTCCATTTCAACAATATTATGTACTTTAGTATTAGAAAAAATATAACTGGTATACCAAAACAATGATTTCACAAATATCACCAAGAGATATAATGTGATATATCAATATAATTTTAATAAATGGAAATTATGCAAATGGTAAAAGTAATTAAGTGAAAATACAACTTACAGAAGTTAAAGTGAATTTTAAGAGTGTATCACCACATACAGTGATTAAGAGCAAAAATTAAAGTGGGAAGTAGAACTGAAATAGAAGAAAACTTTCACTTTTTATACTTTTGTTAGAATTTGTTATAATAAGTACATATGGTATGTTTCATTAAAGATTTTTATCACAATTAAGAGATATTAAAGGTAGACTAAGTGGAAGAGAAACAGAAGGTTATTAGCAAATACTTGTCAAATAGTCACAGTAACTTCCTAAACAGTCATGGCTCATAAATGAATTTTATGCATATAATTTAAGGTCTTAAGAAGGTCTATAGACTGACCTCATTTTATGAAGAAATCAGAGCACTGAATAATGTTAAACCTTAGGCTAAAGTAAGTGTTTTGTAAAAAAAAATCTAGAATAAATTATAACTGGGAAACTCAAATATCTAAATAGACTCTATTATTGAATTCGACTGGCTCAAACTAATGATATAACATAAAGGCCAGAGAAATTATAAATATTAACATTTATTACCTCAGTTTTTAAATATTTCTTGACAAAACAAATACAACAAAAAATTTCTTGACAAAGGAAACAAAACAAATATTTCTTGACAAAACAAAAACTCAAAAATCTAAAGACTCAATTATTGAATTCAACTGGCTCAAACTAATGATACAACATAAAGGAAAGGCCAGAGAAATTATAAATATTAACATTTATTACCTCAGTTTTTAAATATTTCTTGACAAAACAAACGCTTTGCCAAAAATGTAGCTACAAATAATTGTTAGAACTATTATAGTCTGTTTTGTACTATCATAAACTTACATTGTTTAAAACAGTAAGAAGTGCTTGCACCAATCCGCTACTACACATTTCATACGGTGAAATTGTGTTTTCATCCTTCAAAAGTACAATTAGATTTTCTAAGGCTGTCTTCATTAAATCTCTCCAAGTGTTCTCACTCTCAATACACTAAAAAAAAAAATTTTTTTTAATGAAGACAAAAATGACCAAAAAACAGGTCTTAATATACTTTATTTATCACACATCAATTACCAAGAAAATAAGTCAGATATTAAATAAGAATAGGGAGTTCAAATTAATGTAAATTATATCTCTGCCAGGGTCAGAAAATAATTTTTTTTTAAGAGAGGGAAGGAGTGAAGAGGGTTACAGACAGAGGGAAAGAGAGAATCTTAAGCAGGCTCCAGGCTGAGCACAGAGCCCAATGTAGGGCTCCGTCTCACAACCCTGAGATCATGACCTGAGCCAAAATCAAGAGTCAGGACGCATAACCGACTGAGTCACCAGGCGCCCCGTGCACAAAACATTTTATCAAGGGACAATTAGAAGTATTTTAGGCTTTATAGGCTATATGGCCTCTGTCACACCTATTCAACTCTGCCCTGCAGCCACACCACCAAAGCAATCACAGACAATAGGTAAAACAGTGAGCATGGCTGTGAGCAATAAAACTACTTTTGGACACTATCATTATATTTTCAGGTAATTTTCATGTATCAGAAAATACTACTCTTACTTCTGATCTGTTTTCAACCATTTAAAAATATAAAAACCATTCTTACCTCACAAAGCCATATAAAAATAGGTGGCAGGCCTAATTTAGCCCATGGGTGATAATTTGCTGACCCCTAATCAATACCCAGAATATAAAGGATAAAGGGGGAAAAACTAAACCAAGATCAATGTGTGTCATAAAATCTAGAGGCTAATAAATAACATACTTGTCTATTTGTGTGAAGTTCCCAAGATGACTCTAACTGAGTTGCTATATTTCTGAGCGTTACCACTACTCCACGAGGCATGCTCTCCACAGCTTTAAAGTGGTCGTCATATAAATCTCGAGCCATAGTTCGTACCTACCAAATTAAAATTGCAAACATGAATTCTCCCAATTAACAGTTTGAACAAATCTCTTTTACCTACATATAAATGTGCAACTTTTAAATTAAGATTTTCGTTTCATTACCAACTTCCAAGAAATGCTACTTATACTCATATGTCAAAAGGTTCTAACGGCTGAAAAAGTACTCAAGTAGATTTAAGCAATATCAAATAAAATAACTCATAACCTTAATTTTTGGTTATTTAAACTTTGTATTCATATGCCAAAGAGGAGCTTATTTCATTTAAACCAACTTTAACCTGTAAAAAATTAACTTTACTCTTTTTTAATAAAAGTAACCTAATTATGGTGAACCAACTAGAAAATATAAACAAGGGAAAAAAAATTAAGCCACCTATAACTCAATCAACCAAAGTTGAATCTTTTTAACTTTTTTTTTAAAACTTAAAGACCTACTTGGCTTTATTCAATGATCCATGAATTAGGTAGCCTTCCATCTCGTATATAGAAAGGAACTCCCCCGGAGTTGAACCTTTTAACACGGTTCAACTTTAGGTTTTAGACTTTAGGGGTGCACTTTAGGTTTTATTCTTTTCTCTTTAGGTTTTACTTTGGGGTGTACTTTAGGCTTTATTCTTTTTTCTATTTATATTATTCACACAAAGCATAAATGACACTATAAATTTATATATTTAATCATAAGGAAGAATGACCACAGTTGGTTTGGGTACCAGCCACCTTTCATTTAAATTAATGTTATTTGAGACTGTCTGTCACCGGAGCCATGGAGGAACAGCAGCCATGGCTCTGCACGACTCTACCACCATGGGCCTCAACAAGGACCACAAGATGACTAAGAATGTGAGCATGCCAAGGCACAGCCGCCACCATGGGCACCTCACCAAGCACACCAAGTTCATGCAGGATGTGATCTGAGAGGTGTGCAGCTTTGCCCCATACCAGCGGTGTGCTATGCAGCTGCTCAAGGTCTCTAAGGACAAGTGTGTCCTCAAGGTCAACAAGAAAAGAGTGGGGACACACATCTGTGCCAAAAGGAAAAGAAAGGAACTGAGCAATGTCCTGGCAGCCATGAGCAAAGAGGCAGCAAAGAAGGACTGAACCCCCCCCCCATATGTAATAAAGCCTTTTTGGAACTTGAAAAAAAACTAAAATTAAAATTAAAAATAAATTAATGTGTCCCAGGCTTAGGTCTGATAAAATTAAGTACATACAGTCTTTAAAAATATTTGCTTAAATAAAGTAAATTTAGGACTTATGTAATTTCATTTAAGTAACAAACTAATCTAGCATAATCCTAATGTAATAGAAAAAAATTCACTCCCGAAATGAATTGATAGTACTTTTTCATTCTATTTTGGTATGCCTTTCAGAATTAAGAGGAAAAGTAAACTCTGAATATTAGGCAACACTTAAGACACTACCCCTTTGTAAAACAGTATTAATAAGAAAAATGAAGGTTAAAATTAATAGTTACAGTTACTTTTACCTAAAATCAGTATATTCTGATATGTACTACTTCCATACCCAAAGAATAGCCACATGGTCAATGAGTTACTATCGACTTTAAGAAACAGAGTCAATAATCATATATTCTTTAAGAATATGAAAATAAAGGACTGAGACTAGTTCTCCTTAATTTACTCTACTTGTTACTTTTCTTCTGTATCATGAAATTTCAGTTCCCTCTGACTCTAAATTTGGTTGGTTAATACAACCTATCAGGAATCACAAGAAATTCCTGAGATAGCTCAGTGGTAGGTTTATAAAAAATTACAGTTGATCTTCATTATTTGAGAATTCTATATTTGTGAGTTCAACTACTCTCTAAAATCTGTAATCTCCAAATCAATACTTACAGTGCTCTCACAGTCACTTGTGGACATGCACGGTGCAACAAAAACTTGGGAGCTGCCTCATGTGCATGTGCTCAGGTGAGATCAAACAAGGTGAACTCCACCTTTAACCAAGTGTCATACTTGTGTTAGCTCTCCATGAACAAGTGTCCTCCTTTCCACACTCTATTTTGTGCCATGTTTTTAACATTTTTATGGTTTTATTGGTGCTTTCACTGTTTAAAATGGCCACCAAACATAGTACTGAAGTGCTGCCCAGTGTTTCTAAGCACAAGAAGGCATGACACGTGTCTTATGGAGAAAATATGTGTGTTAGGTAAACTTCATTCAGGCATGATGGTGCTACTGGCTCCAAGTTCAATGTTAACAACTCAGTAATATACAATTAAACATTGTGTCTTTAAACAGAAAGATACATAAAATAAGGTTAGGTATGGATCAGTTACAAAAACGTGACCAGAGCCTCAAAGGAACCTAACCCTGTATTTCCCCTAAGAGCCGTAGTTCAGTATTCACAGGAGCTTTACATAACACAACTACTGTGAATAACAAAAACAGACTGTATTTAGTTCAAATTCCTTTTAGAATCTAATGGCTATCTTCAATTGAGAGATTTCTTCCTCAAATGCCCTTAAGACACCCTGAATTAGAAAAAACTTCTAACCTCACATTCTTTTTAAAAACAAAGAAGCAATCACAAAGTAATATATATAGCTACAGAGATAATATATATGTATCTAAAGAAATAAAATTATTTCTTTCCAAGGTCTAGCATCTGGAAATACCTAGGATGGCCCAACACATTAACAAATAGAAATGAAGACATAAACATGTTATATATAACTGCTCCAAATAAAACCTACTACTACTATTTCTAAGGCCAAAGCTATAAGAAACACAGTAAGCCCCCAATCCAAAACACCTAAAAGCATTCTTTATACACTGTATGAAAAAACTATTCTATATCATTGTAGGTAAAATAAAAACTTCTGCCGTCAGAAAATACTGAATCTAATTATGACATTATTATCTCTTTAAAAACGAAAAATAAAAAGCAAGAATTGATATAACAAAGATGGAAATATACTGGCTTATATTTTTAAGTAATCTCCACATCCAACGTGGGGCTCAAACTTAAAACCCCAAAATCAAGAGTTGCATGCTCTATGTACTGAGCCAGTCAGGTGTTTCGTAGCCTTATTTAAAAAAAAAAAAAAAAAGCATACTTAATGGATAGGATTTAAAAATTATTATCATGATTTTGAAGATGGAGTCAGTAAACACTTGCTCCTATATCTTTTTGAAACATTTATTTCACCTAAGATGACCTTTAAACTAAGCATCGAAATATCTGAATCTAGAACCAGACATTCAAATTGCTTTATCATAAACTATTAAATCAGGACTGTAAAATATAATGATGTATTTTCAACCCCACTGTATCAATAAAAATATTACTACCAATAATAATTAAAGCATGAGTTCAAAGTTTTTGTGACATTAACAAGTCATTTAAATTTTATTGTCTTACAAATTTTAATTGTTTTAGTATTTGTGTTTAGCATATGTATAAAATTATAACTAAATGTGTATGTACTGTGGAACATAAAATAATGAGTACAGAAAAAGAAAAACAAAATATGTTAGATTAGGGTAACTTGTATTATATGGCCCAATTTTTTAAATGCTTACAATATACCAATGAAACCTTACTGTGTCAGTATAAATGACAAAAAAAAAAAAAAGAAAAAGAAAAAGAAAATCTCACAAATATACCTTTTGCTTTGTTTTTTCTAATTTAGATTTCAGTTTTCTGCCTCTTTTACCGGTCCAACCAGTCACAAATTCTGAACCTTTAAAAAAAAAAAGGACATTTCACAGAATGTATTTCATTGCAATTTAAGATACTCATTTATTCTTATGTGCTAAACTTATATATTCTATATAACTTACCCAGAGAAGTTTCTGCAGTAAATGAATGTTTGGTTCCTCTATTAGATTCAAATACAAAACCAGGTAAATCTTCTTTCAGTATTGTTGCTTGCTGACCATCTGAGTTATGAATAGCAATTTCTCCTTCTTTCAAACAAGTTAGTGACCAATTTCCTACAGTGAGTTTAGTGGGTCCTGGTGCTGAGAGTATAGGTTGACTTGAAGTAGATGGCTTTACTTGGCCTCGAGCTCTTTGTAACTTCTCTAAAAATTCACTTCTACTTTCTATAAAGACAAAATGATTATTTTAAAACCTCATTTTCTTCAAATATTCCTTTTTTTAATAAAAAGAAAACTACCTGTTGGAATATCTATTTTATATAAAAAACTTAATTAGCAGAGTTTTGTTTTTTGGTATATTCTCACTGGTTTGATATATATAGATTCAGGCATAAAAGCACTCCTACAGGCATAATTTTTTAAAATATAAGGCTTTTGGAAAAGATACAACTTGAGAAGGCTTCACATACATACAATTCATCCATCATTACACGGTAAGCGGTAGTTTTACCTAACATTAGAGAGAGTAAAAGTAGGTACAGTGCTATTCCTTGTCTCATACAATAAAAAGGCACTTCTTAAATGCTTTCAGGGGACAACAGTTTTTCTCTGTTGATATTAAATAAATTGTCCTATGATTATCAAAAATGTGCCATTTCTATGACAATGCTAGCAAAATTATCAGTAAAACAAACCATCGAAATTACAGAAACTTATAAAACATTTTAAAAGAAATAAAATATTACCTGAACTATCCGATCCACCTTCAGGACTACCACTTGAATACATGGTGGCTAGTTTTCCATCCAAGATAAATCTGAACCATCCATTACTGCCATTAGATAATTCCAAGGCTGCTGCATCACTCCATATATATAAGCAGTCCCTTCCCCTAATGATTGACCAGTCTCTCCAATGATATGGTTTACCTTGCTGCAATTCTTTAGCATCCTCCTGTGGTTCATCTTCCTAAATGTGTAAAATTATTTAATGAAACAAGGGAAACAATATCTATTTCAAATACTAACAGGTTTTTAAAAATATGTCCATGTATCAAATTTAGAACTAAACCATGCTGAACTTAATATATTGCCTGCAGTTTAATATGTATTTTGATTCAACTAATTACCTATAGCTAAATCTTACAAGTCCTAAAAATGTCAAGAAAGTCACATAAATAGGGGCGCCTGGGTGGCTCATTCAGTTAAGCATCTGCCTTCGGCTCAGGTCCTCCTTCTCTCCCCATACCCGCACCCCTAGCTTGTCCTCTCTCTTGCTCTAATAACTAAAGAAAATCTTAAAAAAAAAAAAAAAAGCCATATAAATAAGAAGTTATAACATTTCCAGATGTAGTGGTAGAGAAGACCAATGGATTCAGTCTACACACAACTATCTACTTATCCTTCCCACTTGTGCTATCTTTCTCTGTCTCAAATTTTTAAAAAAATCTTAAAAAAAAAAAAATTTTTGAGCATGCTGAAAAGAAAAAACAATCTGTAAGCACTGTTTTCCTAGCCTGACGTCCTGAAAAATTTTATTGAGTTGACATTTAAATATTGAGAATGTTCATCATAACCACATATAAACTTGGTATGTGTGTACATGCATGTGTATTTGGTAAAGTACTTTTTTCCCCCAAGATTTTATTTACTTATTTGAGGCAGAGAGAGCATGAGTAGTAGGGAGCCCAAAACAGGGCTCGATCCGAGGACCCCGAGATCAAGACCTGAGCCCAAGGCAGGTGCTTAACTGACGGAGCCACCCAGGTGCCCCTGGGTAAAGCACTTTTAAACTTCATAAAAACTTGTTATACTTAAAAAATATTTTTACATATTTTTTAAACATAAAAAACTGAAGTAGTTAGCTTATAACACTAAAATGAGATTATAAAATTTGGATTATAAATTTCTCTAAACATAAGTACTTTTCCTCTAAGCTGCGATAGGTTAACAAGTACCAAGACTTCTTTATGCACTGTAAACAATGAAAAGCTAGTCAAAATATGTGAAAAAGTGTCTTCAAACACTGGGCAATAGGCAACATAAGATCATGATCCCCTAGAAAACAGAAACAAACAAGTTAAGCCCCTTATTCCGAGACATAAATTTCTGGCTAAGAAGGAACACAAAAAGAGTCAAAGCAGTATGACTTCAGGAAATAGAGATAATGTGTTTGAAGAGCTAAAGCAAACAGAACATATGGAGGATGAGTTCAGGATTACAGAGCAAAGCCAGAAAGATTTCTAGAAATCTGCAAAGTGGTCACCATGAGTCTCTAACAAGTACTAGACCACTCATTTCTAGGGTGATACTCCATAAGGATGGGCAAAGAACAAATGGAAAATTGTTAAGCTGGATAATTCCCAGAGATCACACAAGGTGGTCAGACAGTTGCATTCCAAATGCTGAAAAGTTTCAAATTTGATAAAAAGTGTAATCCTACAGATCAAAGAAAATTAAACAAGCCTGAGCAGGGATGGACACTCACATGTGCACATTTACACAAGTACACCAAGCACAACAAAGCACAGCAAAGTCAAACTGCTTAAAATCGTAAGAATAGCCAGAGGAAGAAAAAATGTTAGAAAAGATGTATGTTGGGGCACCAGGGTGGCTCAGTTGGTTAAACAACTGCCTTCGGCTCAGGTCATGATCCCAGAGTCCTGGGATAGAGCCCCGCATGGGGCTCCCTGCACAGCAGGGAGCCTGATTCTCCCTCTGCCTCTGACCCTCCCCCATGCTTGTGCTCTCACTCACTCACGCACTCTCTCTCAAATAAATAAATCTAAAAAAAAAAAAAAAAGATGTACGTTATGTACCAAAGAACTAAGATGAGAAATAAAGCAAATTTCTCACTGGAGACTATGTTCATCAGGTGACAATGACCATCTCTCAAAGTGCTAGAAAATGATCAGCCAAAAGTCCTTGTAGGCACTGAAAATATCCACCAAAAATAAAGGCCAAATAAAATATTTTCAGACAAAATCTGAGAGAATTTTCTGGGTTGTCCTTTCATTTTCTTTTTAAGCTATGTAAGTATGTATGTATGTATGCATGTATTTATAACACAGCAAAGGGAGAGGCAAAAAGAGAGAGAGAGAGAGAGCATCTCAAGCAGACTCCACGCTGAGCATGGAGCCCAACATGGTGCTTGATCCCATGGCTCTAAGATCATGACCTGAGACAAAATCAAGAGTCGGACACTCAACCAACGAACCACACAAGTGCCCTATCTTTTCATTTTCTAAACAATATATCTTTAAGAACAGAAGATTATTTTTGATAAAGGAAAATTTACAGATTTTTTTTTGTTCTTGTATACTATAACCTTTTTATTTATTTATTTTTAAGTAATCTCTACACTCAACATGGGGCTTGAATTCACAACCCTGGGATCAAAATTGGATACTCTTCCAGCTAAGCCAGCCAGGCACCCCTATAATATAACTTTTTAATGTCCTATTTAAAAAATCTTTGTTAAGATCAAGGTCAGTAAGATTTTCTTCCTTTTCCTCTATAAGTTTTATATGCCCATATATTTCAGTCTGTGATGCATTTTCTATTAATTTTGTATATGGTACCTATGGTATAATCAAATTTTCTTTTTTGTGTGTGTATGTATCCACTTGTTCAAGCATCAGTTTCTGAAAAGATCATCCTTGGAACATCTGCGTGGCTCAGTCAGTTAAGCATCTGCCATCAGCTCAGGTATGATTTCAGAGTCCTGGGATTGAACCCCCAATTAGGCTCCCAGATCTCCCAGAGAATCTGCTTCTCCCTCTCCCTCTCCCTTCTGCTCATGCTCGCTCATTCTCTCTCTGAAATGAATAAAATCTTTAAAAATAAGTAAATAGCGGCGACTGGGTGGCTCAGTCATTAAGTATCTCCCTTCGCTCAGGTCACGATCCCAAGGTCCTGTGATCGAGCCCCGCATTGGGCTCCATGCTCGGTGGTAAGCCTGCTTCTCCCTCTTCCACTCCCCCTGCTTGTGTTCTGCTCTCACTGTCTCCCTTCTGTCAAATAAATAAAATCTTTATATATATATATATATGTAAACAAACAAATAACTAAATAAACAAATATATATATAAATAAAAATAAATTTCCTGACTTTGATAACTAACCAGTATTATATAAGAGAATGACCTGGTTTTTTAGTGAAGTTTTAGGTTTTTTTGTTTGTTTGTTTTTAAAGATTTTATTTATTTATTTGAGAGAGAGAGCATGAACAGGGGAAGAGGGAGAGGGAGAAGCAGACTTCCCACTGAGAAGGGAGCCCAATGCGGGGCTCGATCCCAGGACCCCAGGATCATGACCTGAGCCGAAGACAGACACTTAACCCACTGAGCCACCCAGGTGCCCCAAAGTTTAAGGTTGTTAAAAGGGGCACTATGTACCCATCTTCTCAAATAATATTAAAATAATATTTCGGGGGCACCTGGGTGGTTCAGTCAGTTGGGTGTCTACCTTCGGCTTGGGTTATGGTCCCAAGGTCCTGAGATCAGGTCCCATATGGGCTCCCTGCTCGGCAGGGAGCCTGCTTCTCCCTCTGCCTGCCGCTCCCCCTGCTTGTGCTCTCTCTCTCTCTCTCCAACAAATAAAATCTTTAAAAAAAAAAAATAATAATAATAATTTTTCTTTTTTTCTTTTTTTATGCAGGCTCTAGGCCCAGAGTGGAGCCCAACATGAGGCTTGAATCACAACCCAAAGGATCAACATCTAAACTAAGATCAAGAGTCAGATACTTAAATGACAAAGCCACCCAGGTACCTCTTAAAGATTTTATTTTTAAGTAACCTCTACAACCAACATGGGGTTCAAACTCACAACCCCACGATCAAGAGTTGTATGCTTTACCAAATGAGTCAGCCAGGTGCCCTTCAAATAATATTTCTTAAATGTATATACATACACACACACACACAGTGTCTGTGTAAATAAAGTAAATGGAGCAAAATGTCAATAATTAGTGAATTTATAAAGAGCACTCTGATACTCTCTTTGCAATTTTTACGTAAATTTTAAATTTTATCAATACATTTTTTAAAAAATAACCAAATTTTGGGGGTGCCTGCGTGGATTAGTTGGTTAAGCGCCCAACTCTTGGTTTTGGCTTAGGTCGTGATCTCAGGGTTGTACGATCGAGCCCTGCATCAGGCTCCACACACAGCACAGAGTCAGCTTGAAATTCTGTCTCTGCCTCTTCCTTTGCCCCTTCCCCTGAACACACTCTTTCTCTAAAATAAAAAAATAAAATCTTAAAATAATAAAAGTAACCAAATTTTATAAAAATTCTAGTACTACCTCATACTGCCATTATTTTATCAAAAGTCATAGTAAATTATAACTAGATTTCCTCTAAAGAAACTCTATTCCTAATAACACTACAATCAACATCACTCACTTTTTCTGGTTTTGATTCCTCTTCATTCTCATCATCAGAGGAAGGACCTGCCAATGTTGACACTTTGCTAATTACACCAAGTCTGGCTAGCTGATCCAAAAAAATATCACCACCTTTATCTACCAAATCTCTTATGATCTGCAAAGCCAGCAAGTGGCCATCATCATCATCCTGGGGGAAAACAAAAAGGCAATTAAGGAAAAACGATAAAAATAAATTTAATTGCCTGAGGTAGACAAATGCAATAATTTCATAAACAAAACAATTTACTGAAATTAGGATAAAAATTAAATTATTTTACTAACCATTGTCTAAAGGGAATTAAAGCTACAGGAGTGTCAAAAAAGATAAAAATCTGACCTCTTGATCAAGGACGGTTGCAGTGATTTCCACTAGTACTGTAGGCAAATTGTGACCAACATCAGAATCACAAACTTCTTTTAAGAGTGCTTCAGAGCAAAAATGAATCATTTTTCGAATCAGAGCAAGACTTGCCTTCCTTTAAAAAAAAATAAATAAATAAATAAACAAAAGAATTTTAGGAAGCCAGGAAAAGAACCTAAAATAAAACAAAATGCAATTATACATTAAAGAAAACAAAAATATCCAATGGTAAGCTTTACACACTCTGCTAAAAAGTAAACTGACTAAAGGTATACAAAAAGAAATATATGTTCTCATATGAATGAAAGTAAGACATCCTAGTAATCCCATGTCCCTAAATATTTCCACTGTTAACAATCTGGCATGCCTCCTTTTCTTTCTATACTCATCCACTGCTTTGCTTAGAACTTAGGTACTCAATAAAATCATACAACCTAACCTCAGTTTTAAAACAAGGAACCTGTTCTTTTAAAATAAAATAAACATGTATCTTACACACATTTAAATTATAATAGACTAAAAAGAGACTGGTCTATTACGTAAAAGATAGCAGTTCATTTAACACATATTTTCTGAGCATATAATAATATCCTAGGCACCGAGCTATAGATATCATTACTTTGCAGTAACTTCGACAAGGATGGAGAACCAAAATTGCTACTGAAGTTCAAGAAAGGCATGTGACACATGAATTTCTACAGCATGTGGTCCCTACTTGATGTATATCCTAACTCTCTCTAGCTGAAATTCATAACACTATACGTTCTTCAAGTGAAAAAACCACTTGATTACAAATTCAAGTACGTTATAGAAAATGGTAGGCCAAAGAGTAGGGAACCCGACGCGGGGGTCGATCCCAGGACCCCACAATCATGACCTGAGCCGATACCTCTAAAATATTAGACATACCTATGCTAACACTTAATATAGCCTAATTTTTATTCTCAAACCTAAAGAGAATTTAATGTAATTATCTTTACTTTAGAGATAAACCAATTAAGATAAAAGAAGTTAAGTACCTTTCTCATGGCCACATATTTACGTGAAGTAGCCACTTTGCAATGACTCCAGAGTCTGAGCTCTTAACTAAGGTTTATGCTTTCTTACTTGCCACAAGTAAATGTGTCTAATTATTACCTGGAGAATTCAGCATCAAATGTACTAAAACTAAAATTATATTTAGACAATCCTGAAACATACAAACATACTTACATTTATCTATCTACTTATCTATTTATTTATTTTACAAGTACCATATGGATATTGCAGAAACTTTAGGAAACACAAGTTAACAAAAGGAAGAGAAAAAAATTACCTGTAATTCCAAAATTCCAATCCCCAATCCTGAAACATTTATAAAAGTGAAAGAAAATAACTATCGGGAAAAAAAAAAAAACAAACAATCAAGAGGAACCCAGGTGGCTCAGTCAGCTAAGTGTCTGAATCTTGATTTCAGCTCAGGTCATGAGCTCGGGGTCAAGGGATGGTGCCCTGATTCAGGCTCTGTACTCAGGAGGGAGTCTACCTGAGAATCTCTCCCTCTCTGTCTTTCTCTCTCTCTCTCTCCCTCTGCCCGCTCATGAACACTCTCTCTCTCAAAAAAAAAAAAAAAAAAAAAAAAAGAACCATCTAATAAGGAACCTCTGTTATATGGTGGCATACTTAATAATTTTCTGATGACCTTATCATGAAGCAGTTCTCCAAATATATCAGGATTCTTTTATTGGCATGACAGCTAGTCCTCTAAAACTTTCAGGCCAAATTATCTCGTTCAAAATTGAACTTGCTCACTCCTCAAGAGGATTCTAAGTTTTGTTTAAAAAAAAGGGGGGGACCCACTCATACTTACACCTCTGTAGCTATTTGGAGAAGAATAAAAACCAAGCACCTTAATGTTCACAGCGAATTACTTTACTGACACTTTTCTCCTACTTAAAGCAGTCTGCCTGCACTTTAATGTCAACTTCTAGGCCCTTGAATCCTACAAATCTGCATGTCCTAAAGACCTCCTTAACTTAAAATGTCCAAAATGAAATTCTCAATCACTCAAAAATTCAGCACTCATTTTTCACCCGTTCCTTTCCCTCACTTCTCACAACTAACTGGTCATTAATCCCTATATGACCCATCTCTCAACCTTTTGAATTTGTTCCCACCAATCCAGTCCCCCAGCAACTGTTTGAAGTTCATCTTGCAATGAACCCTTCAGTAGTTTGTTTTCATTCTTGGTCTCCTCTAGTATTTTTCTCCACTGGGCTGCCAATGGAATCTTCATAAATCACAAAATCAACAGTGACAAATATCCTCACAGGTATTTAATGACCCTTCTTCAACTGTGGAGTATGGTTCATTAGCACTGGCCACAGAGGCCTTCATAGGCCTCCTGTCTACCTTTTTAACATTATTCAACTGAGCTATCAAAACATATCCCATTCATCCAAACACATTCCATTAATATTAAAATACTTACAACTGCTAACAAAACACACTCACTCAATCATGCTCTAAATATATACTGAGGACCCAGCAGATATCAAGCCCTGTTCTATACCTCTTTGTCTTTGTAGAAATACAGCCGTACACAGGCCAGCTCTCAAGGAGTTCACTTTGGAGGGGAGACAGACAATAAAACAAACAAAAGTCAAAGAAGAGCAAGATTTCAGACACTGAAAGCTCTGTAAAGCCAGTAAAACATCATAATTTATGTGAAAGGTTATCCTAGCAGTAATTTAAATTAGATGAACAAAAACATCAGTGGATGGAACATTTGAACTGAGACCTAAATGACATGAAGCAACAAACCATCCAAAAGACCAAAGGATAAGAAAAGTTTCCAATAAAGGAAAGTACAAAAGCCCTAAGGTAAGGATGTCCTTGGAGTGTTCCAAAAATAGAAAAAAGGCTAGCTTATTGTAGGTGTAATGGGCTAGGTGTTAGGTAGTACTAAATGAGGTCAGAGAAGTGGGTGGGGCCTATGTAAGACTTTGTAAACCGCAGTGTTAAGGCATTAGGTTTTAAGGGCACCTGGGTGGCTCACTCAGTTAAGCCTCGGACTCCTGATTTCGACTCAGGGTCTTGAGACTGAGGCCTTCGTCCAGGTTCTGTGCTCAGCAGGGAGTCTGCTTGAGATTCTCTCCCTCTCTCTCTCCCCCCACCTCTGGTGCCCTCACACTCTCTTTTTTTAAAAAAAAAAAAAAAAAAGGAGTTAGGTTTTAGTTAAAGCCAGATGGAAGCTACTGGAGGGTTTAAATCAGAAAGTGATATAATTATGGTTTTTAAAATAAATTAGACTAAAATGTAGCAACATACTATAAAGAAGCAAGAGAGAAAAGAAAAGAAAGACTAATTAAGAGGAAACTGCAGTAGTCAAACTACAGACTACGAACCAGAGTATTAGCAACAGATGAAAAGAAATGACACACTACAAAAGGAGAGCCACCAGGATTTGTAACAGGATGGACTGACTCATGCCTCCGTGCCTTTGCACATAAAGTTGCCTAGTGATCCTTCCAATCTGTCTGCCTACAGAATCCCCAAGTATCCTTTAAACCCCAATTTAAATCTCACTTCTGCATAAAATTTTCTCCTACTGTGCACCCCAATTAATTGTTAAATTATCTATATTCCCAGAGAACTCTGATGGTATGCCTAGTCTATCATTTACTACTCTTATTACTCACATCTTCGTCAGTACCTGCAACAAACGGAACTGTAAGCAAAAGCCAAGTCCCATTTCTTTGGGTAAATCTTCAAGGACCATCTCATACTGCCTCTACCAAAAAGGCCTCCATAAAGCTCAATAAATGTTTGCTGTACTTACCAAAATTTATCTAAAGTTGATACTCAGCAAGCTACAAAAACTGTTAGGAATCTAGTCTTTTTGATTTTCAAAACTCCTTAAGTCAGATCATCAGAAGAAAAGATTTAACTCTCCAATCAAATTTCCAATCTAAATTTTATTCTTACCATACCTTTTCAATAAACACAGATACTACAAATAACTACCTTATTGAAGGCAGCATAGTTTGCTGAAATGTCTGTGCAAACACTGGCAATAACCTTTTCAAGTATATGGGTGCCATTTCTGGATCTCCTTTTGGCTCATTACATTCTTCTTCATCTTTGTTTGTATCTTTCTTTTTCTTATCATCTCCTTTATTAACTGGACACATCCAATCACCTGCAGACAAACATTGTTCAATAAAATAAATTTTTGGAAAATTTTTCTTTCGATGAAAAAAAACATTAAGATGTACCGAACTTCAAACTATAATTATCCCTGGGGCACCTGGGTGCCTCAGTCAGTTGGGCATCTAACTCTTGATTTTGGTTCAGGTTGTGATCTCAGGGTCGTGGGATGGAGCCTTGCATCAGGCTGCACACTCATTGGGGAGTTTGCTTGAGATTCTCTCTCTCCCTCTCCCTTGCCCCTCCCGATGACTTGTGTGTGCTCTCTAACAAGTAAATACTTAAGAGAAAAAAAAGTATTCCTAATTACCAATAATTAAACTGAAATTAAGATACTATATCTATCAAAGGCGTTTGTAAGAATAATACTATTCCAATTCTTTTTAGTACATGTACAACCTGAAGCAAGTACAAGAATACTAAAGAATGTTATTCCCACCAATGGGCTGAATCACAACTTAGGGAAATAATTTTGGATATTCCACTTGATTCTAGAAATTATTTCACAAAGGTTCCAGATTCATCTACTCTGTGAAAACTTAAAAATTTGTTCAAATTACTTCATCTACATAACACCCAACTATTCTTTATGATATTCCCATGCCCCTTAAACTTTTGGTTTTTGGAATGCCTAGGTGGCTCAGTCAGTTAAGTGTCTGCCTTCGGCTCAGGTCATGATCCTGGGGACCTGGGATCGAGCCCTGCATTGGGCTCCTTGCTTAGCAGGATGCCTGCTTTTCCCTCTGCCTGCCGCTTCCCCTGCTTGTACGTGCTCTCTCTCTCTCTCTGACAAACAGATATGTAAAATCTTTAAAAAAAACAAAAAAACAAAAAACTTTTGGTTTTGTCATTCTGAAATTATGCACCCAGTCTCAAAGAACACTGAACAGTATACTGTTAAAGGTTTATCACATGTTAAAGTATGTGCATATAATTACTTGACTTCATAGCAATAATTCATTTATATAATGTTAATACATACACAAGAAGCTCTATCTGTAAAAGTGAAGCTGAAAAATAACAGCAGATGGCTTAAAGGAAAGATTGTACCACTCACCTGGAGACTGAAGAATAGCTACTACTTCACTGTGGCCCCTTTCCCGTGCTTTATCTAAAGGAGTTTTTCCATCTTCATCTCTCAGATCTGGGTTTGCACCATGCCGTAACAGAGTCTAGAAAATAAAACATTTCATTTGAATATAAGAATTAACACTTCATTTCTTCAATATCCAACTCTGCAATCCTCAGACTGTACCCACAGATTTCGGACTCAAAATTAATTGAACAGGCACCAATTCAAACCACTATTTTGCACAAATCACCTCAAAAATGGTCTCTCTAGATCTTGAAAAAATTATAGATTAATTTCACTTGGTTATTTATTAACTCAAATTAAGTACATTCATATGTGAACCTATAATATTTTCCTTCAAATTCCTCCTCCCAATTTCCTTAACAGAGAGGTAACAGTGTGCATTTGTGACATGGTAATCATCTTCCTCGTTTCCTATATACTGCCAATTACCAAGTTAAATCAATTCTCCTAGAATGAACTACAAAATTTATGTCTAAAATACTAAGTCAATTGTTCACCAATTTTTAATAGACACTGGATTCTCTCTCCAACAGACTGTTAAAGTCTTTTGAACAGAGAATACATCTCATGTTTTTCTTATCAGCCTCAGAGCTGCAGTTTTTCTTGCTTTGTTATGATTTAATAGATATAGCTGACAGATAAGTGAATGCATACACACATCTGGAAAGTACACAGTACTGGCTTAAAAAACCAACTGCAGAATGGTAATACTTCAGTATTTTATCAAATCTAGGATGCCACAGATTATTAGATATATCATTAATTACCACGAAGAAAGAAAAAAAAAATGACAGTTAAATTTTGTAACATGCTTTCTTATTGCTTGCAATTTTTTTTAACTTTATTGAAAGAAATTTTTTAAACTTAGATTTTTTTCCCACACATTATGCAGATAAACATAGATAAGAAACTATAAATGAACTATAAGGTATTCTGTAATTTCACATTCTGAGCACAATTCTTCATAATTAGTTATTTTTTATTCAAAATCAACAATATTGGTATTTCTACAAACAACACTATCATCTGTGCCATAAAGAGCATTAATGATGCAGCATTTCTGAGTGCTTCTCTATCAGACAGGCTTTTTTATTCCTGTTGCATGAACAGGTAATGATAACTATGCTGCAATTTCTATCTGATCAACAGCAATTATACAACATTTTCCTATTGAAGAGATGTTAAAATGTGTATGGAAGGGGAAGGGGGAAAGTGGAGGTGTATCTTAGAATCAATTAAAAGCAGAAGAATCTATGAATATTAAATGGTAAGACATGTTAAATACCTAAGACACTGGGTAGCACAGTTTCCATGCTCAGTGAGTCGTACCTATCGTTATTAGTAATAGCAGCTATTGCTCACTGTAGGCTGACATATAATCAAGTCAGGTTAGGGTGAAATACAATTCATTTGGCTTCTTCTCTCCCACCCAACCACTCACAACTGTAAAACAATATAGGTCAAAAGAAACTGGGTCAATAAACTTTTTCATCATCCTGAGAAGAATCATTCTCTTTAAAACCTAACCAGCTGAAATTGACAGAATTTGACCTTGAGAACACCGTTCCCAAGTTAGAAAGCTAAGTTGTTAACCCCAATTTTCATATACCGTGAAGATGATAATAACAGAAGCTACCATGTGAGCATCTATGATGTGTTGACTACTATGTGTTTTTTATGTATTTTTTCCTAATTATAACAATAATGATGCAATGCATAGTTTATACATTTAATTGAAAAACTGCAAGTCAAACTGAAGAAATTTGCCCAAGGCCACACAACCATCTTGCTAATAAGCTGAACTTTGAATCCAAGTGTGCCTAACTTAGTGGCAGACTACCATGGCACTGTGCCAAATTACTTCACATTATGAAGATTCTAGAGACCTAGATCAACCACACATTTGGTTTGACCCTTATAATTTGACCTCTCTGTACCTCCTCAATTTCTAACTATAAAAAAAAAATTCTCCTGGGGTGCCTGGGTGGTTCCGTGGGTTAAAGCCTCTGCCTTCGGCTCAGGTCATGATCTCAGGGTCCTGGGATCGAGCCCCGCATTGGGCTCTCTGCTCAGCAGGGATCCTGCTTCCCTCTCTCTCTCTGCCTGCCTCTCTGCCTACTTGTGATCTCTCTCTTTCTGTCAAATAAATAAATAAAATCTTTAAAAAAAAAAATTCTCCAATGTCCTTTCCTAATCTGAGAATCAAAGATGATATGATTCTTCAGCAAATAAATTATTTGCTTTAATGATAAATTAAAACAACACAAATATGTACAAAATTATTTGGTGCCAAGAGTAAGAAATTTGAAAAATTAAAGTGCCTAGCAACAGGTGAATAAATTTGCAGTATATCCATCCACACAGGGCAAGTATACAGATGTAAAAAAGTTATCCATATACCAATAGGAGGAGGTCTTCAATATATACTATTAAATGAAAAAACTAAGGTATAAATCAGTATATGTAATGCTACACTTTATATTAGAAAAGGAGGGAATAAGTATTTATATTTCTTTTTGCTTGTATCTATGTTAAAAAACACTAAAAAAAGATAAACAAAACATGCTTACCTATAGTGAGCAATGGGGAATGAAGTGAATGGAGATGGCACGGAAGCATGACTTATCAGAATAAAAGCTTTTATATCATTCTAATTCTGGAACCATGTAAATGTTAAATATTAAATTAATAATGTAAAAACCTGGATTTTACCTTTGCTACTTGAGGTCTTCCAAAACATGCAGCATAATGTAATGATGATGACCTTTGACCCCTATTAACATCAGCACCTCTTTCACAAAGAAATTCTACCTGTAAAATTATGAAGAATCATAAAGTTGCCTTATTAATAGTTCTATCTTTGATTTAAAACACTAGCTTTTATTTATTAGCTTACCATTTCCTGAGTTCCAAAAGCAGAGGCCCAGTTTAATAGAGTCTGGCCCACGTCATCCATAAAATTTACTTCAAAGGCTGGAAGTTTGAAGGAGAAAAATAAATTTTTAAAAATCCAACAAAATAATACTTAACTTTCCTACAGTAGAAACCATTTAAAGATTGTTATTAATAATCACTAAATACAGAGTCAATTTTAAACATTTAGGTCAACTCTACGGTAGTAAATAATCCACCAACAAATTCTGCTAAGAAAAGATATTCTAAAATTTTTAAACCACTGGGGATTCACAAGGCTTTAAGCCTTAAAAATAATCATAAAAGAAGAAAAAAAAAACTATACAATTAAACAGCGTACTAGTTTCCTTTATTCATTTCTTTTACTCATTTAATAGGCATTTACTCAGGTTTTACCATGCACCAGGCTGATAATGATAGATATGGGGAGGGGAGAGGATATAGAAGAGACTGGCCATTCTATTATCTGGCACAACCACTAAAAATACTGTCTAAAATCTACAAACTAGAAATTGCCTATATAATTCCTATCTCACAGTTTTCTTTTTATATTTTAAAAAATATTTTCCGACCTCCTGTGTCAATTGCATCTATAAGTGCATCGGTATCTTTACTCCGAATACAGTCTATAAGCTGTCGATGTGAGCGCTCCCCAGAGCTATCCAATCTCCGAAGTCCGGGGATTCTGCCTGTAGATCCAGCACTAGACTTTGGCAAAGCTTTTCGTCCTTCAAATAATAGCACCAAGAGAAGGTCGACCAAACGCATGGTATCAAGTACACATCTTTCATCGCCCTGCAATGCACTTTCAATTGAATCTGGAAGTTCCGACCTCAGGAGATCCTAGAAAGGGAATGGGAGAAACGCTGAATAGATCTGCATTACACAAAAATACTTTTACTGAAAGATTAAAAATCAAAGATTCAAAACCACTTACGTGTGTGACTACTGGAGAGCCTCTGCAAAGTGTTGAGAGCAGACTTACAATTGTTGACACCTGGTTACTCAATTTGGAATCTGCCGCTGTGGAAGGCGCTCCTGTAGTGCTGCGACCTGGTTTACAAGCGGATGACGGCCCTGATACAGTACCACCGGCAGCAGCCATGCGAGATAACAGCTCCTCAGTTAAGCCATGCTTGGCTAACGGAGCTGGATCAACACCACGACGGGTAAATCGGTCTGCTAGTGATGCAAAACACCGCAGAGCTCCATCCGAAACCTAATGATATCAAGAATACGCCTATGGATAAAATTCACCTAAAATGGACTAGGGGCTTGTACTGCTAATTTCATTCCTGAGATTGTAAGAAAGGCAGCTGTAGCAAAGATATAAGGCATATCATCTGTCTAGATTTTAACCCTGGCTCCACATTCTAACTGTATGACCCAAGGATATTACTTAACTGCTCAAAGCCTCAGTTCCCTTAGCTATCAAATAGGGATAACAGTACCTATAATTCACTGCCCAACCTTAAATAAGATGATAAATGTAAAGAAACTAGATGGACAGTAAAAATACAATAAATGTTAACTATTATTATGAACAACTCTGACAAAATAATCCATGAATGGCAACCAAAAATAATTAACAGAATGGTAAAAAGGCATTTAAAAGTCAAGTTTTATTTTCCAAAGTATGCTAATTTGAAAAAAAACTTTACACACAAAAGATCTTAAATACTGTGTTATTTTACTTCAATGAGAATTACCTTTTTAAGTCAACAAAATTGTGCTGAATCAACAAACCAATGAATATAATGCACCTTTAAAAATTATGTATTTCTGAAACACTTAAATTTAAAAAATAAACATAGCACTTTTAAAATTTAAAATGTTTCACTGCCAAAACAAAAAAGATGACAATATAGAAATATGAAATGAGAAAAAGAGAAAATGGAATTACCTCTAGTTCATCAAGTGAAAAGTTCAAACAGCATATCAAAGTTATAAATACGGGGTACTATAAAATCACTTTTTGAATACAAAGTATACAATAGTGATTTCTTTACCTGATGATCTTCATGTTTTAATAAACTAGACAGAGATTCCACACAAATTTCTAAAGAAGAATCTTGAGGTTCCATTTTGCCACAAAGTCTTGATACCACAGCCATGGCAGAGTGTAAGGTATCTTTATGAACCAAGTGTCCACTGTCACGAATGAAGGTAAGCACACAATTCAAACCGCCAGCCTCAAAGACTGCTCCTGACTCACGAGTACATATCAGTTCTAACACCTAAAATAGTAAATCAAAATTAACAAATACAGTAAGTCCAATTTTAATTTCCTAGAATCACAGAAAACACAATGTATCCTCCAAATTTATTAGTAGCCACATTTTAAAAAGTAAAGCACAACAAATTAGAGTATTATATTTAACTTAGCCCAATATATGTAAGGCATCATCATTTCAATGTTACCAATGTTAAAAATTAATGTATTTTACATTCCTTTTTTTTTTTAAGTTTTACTTATTTATTTATTTTAGGGACACCTGGGTGGCTTAGCAGGTTAAGCAGCTGCCTTCAGCTCAGGTCATGACCCTAAGGTCCTAGGATCAAGTCCCACATCAGGCTCCTTGCTCAGTGAAGAGACTGCTTTTCCCTCTACCTATGCTCAACTCTCTCTGATCAAAAAAAACAATTATTTTAGGGATGCCTGGGTGGCTCAGTTGGTTAAGTGTCTGCCTTCAGTCCTGGGATGGAGTCCCACATTGGGCTCCTTGCTCAGGGGGGAGCCTCCTTCTCCCTCTGCCTGCTGCTCCCCCTGCTTGTGCTCTAGGTCTCTCTCTGACACATAAATAAAAAATAAATTATTTTCGATAGAGAGGGAGAGCATGAGCAGGGGGAGGAGCAGAGGGTGAAAGAGAGGAGAGAATCCCAAACAGACTCCCTGCTGAGTGCAGAGCTCCACATGGGGACTGATCCCATGACCTTGAGATCATGACCTGAGTCTAACTCGAGTCGGATACTCAGTGAACTGAGCCACCTAAGCACCCCATATACTTTTATGTATTAAGTCTTCAAAATCCCAAGTATATTTTATACTTATCTTACTTTAGGGTAGCCATATTTGAAATGTTCTATATAGCTACCATATCAAACAGTGTAGGTTTAGATGGTGAAGCCTGCATGGCAACTTAAGCAATTAAAATAACAGCAGAAGTTTAAGAAAATCCCACACGTTAAATGAATAAATAAATAAATGCTTGGTATTACATTACTCATAATCCTTACATTTACTCTATGAATGTCAAAACATGAAAAATTAACTCTTTGGGGCGCCTGGGCCTGGGATCAAGTCCTGCATCAGGCTACCTCCTCCACGGGGAACCTGCTTCTCCCTCTCCCTGTGCCCATCCTCCCCCTTCTTGTGCACATGCACACTCTCTCTCTCTGTGTCAAATAAATACATAAAGTTGCTTAAGAAATTACCTTTCATTTTCCAAATTATGTTGATGTTTAAGGAGTTTGGGTAGAGCTAAAGAGGTAACAGGGTCCACAGATCTATAGGCATACCAAAAAATTCAGACTTTATTTTTTAAGCTAGAAAAATGTTGTTGGTTTGGTTTTTTTTAAAGAAAAATGTTAAATTTTTTATTAACATATAATGTATTATTTGTTTCAGGGGTACAGGTCTGTGATTCATCAGTCTTAAACAATTCACAGCACTCACCATAGTACATACCTACCCTCTGCAATGTCCATCACCCAGCTACTCCATCCCTCCCAAGTCCCTCCCCTCCAGCAACTCTCACTTTGTTTCCTGAGATTAAGAGTCTCTTATGGTTTGTCTCCCTGTCTGGTTTCATCTTATTTGATTTTTCCCTCCCTTCCCCTATGATCCTCTGTCTTGTTTCTCAAATTCCTCGTATCAGTGAGATCATGTAATTGTCTTTCTCTGATAGACTTATTTCACTTAGCAAAACACCCTCTAGTTCCATCCACGTCGCAAGATTTTGGGGGTGTTTTTTGATGGCTGCATAATATTCCATTGTATATACATGCCGCATCTTTTTTTTTTTTTTAGTATGTTAGACTTCAGTTTTTTTCTTTTATTTTCTTTTTTTTCTTAAAGATTTTATTTACTTATTTGACAGAGACACAGCAAGAGAGGGAACACAAGCAGCAGGATTGGGAGAGGGAGAAGCAGGCTCCCCGCTGAGCCAGGAGCCCGATGCGGGGCTCGATTCCAGGACCGTGGGATCATGACCTGAGCTGAAGGTAGATGCCCAACGACTGAGCCACCCAGGCGCCCCTATGCCACATCTTCTTTATCCATTCATCTGTTGAAGGACATCTAGGCTCTTTCCATACTTTGGCTATTGTGGACATTGCTGCTATAAACTTTGGGGTGCACGTGCCCCTTCAGATCACTACATTTGTATCATTGGGGTAAATACCCAGTAGCGCAATTGCTGGATCATAGGGTAGCTCAGTTTTCAACTTTTTGAGGAACCTCCATACTGTTTTCCAGAGTGGCTGCACCAGCTTGCATTCCCACCAACAGTGTAGGAGGGTTCCTCTTTCTCTGCAACCTCATCAACACCTGTCGTTTTCTCACTTGTTAATTTTAGCCATTCTGACTGGTGTGGGGTGGTTTTGATTTGTATTTCTCTGATGCCGACTGATGTTGAGCACTTTTTCATGTGTCTGTTGGCCATTTGGATGTTTTCTTTGCAGAAATGTCTGTTCATGTCTTCTGCTCATTTCTTGATTGGATTATTTGTTCTTTGGGTGTTGAGTTTGATACATTCTTTATAGATTTTAGATACTAGCCCTTTATCTGATGTGTCATTTGCAAATATCTTCTCCCATTCTGCTGGTTGTCTTTTGGTTTTGTTGATCATTTCCTTTGCTGTGCAAAAGCTTTTTATCTTGGTGAAGTCCCAATAGTTCATTTTTGCCCTTGCTTCCTTGCCTTTGTTGATGTTTCTAGGAAGTTGTTGCTGGAACTGAGGTCAAAGAGGTTGCTGCCTATATTTTTCTCAAGGATTTTGATGGATTCCTGTCTCATTGAGGTCGTTCATCTATTTTGAGTCTATTTTTGTGTGTGGTGTAAGGAAATGCTCCAGTTTCATTCTTCTGGATGTGGCTGTCCGATTGTTCCAACATTGTTTCTTGAAAAGACTTTTTTCCATTGGATATTCTTTCCTGCTTTGTCAAAGATTAGTTGACCAAAGAGCTGAGGGTCCATTTCTGGGCTCTCTATTCTGTTCCATTGATCTATGTGTCTGGTTTTGTGCCAGTATCGTACTGTCTTAATGATTACAGCTTTGTAATAGAGCTTGAAGTCTGGAATTGTGATGCCACCAGCTTTGGTTTTCTTTTTCAACGTTCCTCTGGCTGTTCGGGGTCCTTTCTGGTTCCATATAAATTTTAGGATTATTTGTTCCATTTCTTTGAAAAAATTGATGGTATTTTGATAGGCATTGCATTAAATGTGTAGATTGCTCTAGGAAGCATAGACAATTTTCACAATATTTTTTCTTCCAATCCATGACCATGGAACATTTTTCCATTTCTTTGTGTCTTCCTCAATTTCTTTCATGAGTATTCTATAGTTTTCTGAGTATGGATTCTTTGCCTCTTTGATTGGATTTATTCCTAGATATCTTATGGTTTGGCATGCAATTGTAAATGGCATCAACTCCTTAATTTCTCTTTCTTCTGTCTTGTTGGTGTATAGAAATGCAACTGATTTCTGTGCACTGATTTTATATCCTGACACTTTACTGAATTCCTGTATGAGTTCTAGCAGTTTTGGAGTGGAATCTTTTGGGTTTTCCACATAAAGTATCATATTGTCTGCAAAGAGTAAGAGCCTGACTTCTTCTTTGCCGATTTGGATGCCTTTTATTTCTTTTTGTTGTCTGATTGCTGAGGCTAGGACTTCTAGTACTATGTTAAATAGCAGTGGTGATAGTGGACATTCCTGCTGTGTTCCTGACCTTAGGGGAAAAGCTTTCCGTTTTTCTCCAATGAGAAGGATATTCGCTGTGGGTTTTTCACAGATGGTTTTGATGCTATTGAGGTATGTACCCTCTATCCCTACACTGTGAAGAATTTTGATCAAGAAAGGATGCTGTACTTTGTCAAATGCTTTTTCTTCATCTATTGAGAGGATCGTATGGTTCTTGTTCTTTTTTTTATTAATGTATTGTATCACATTGATTGATTTGCGGTGTTGAACCAACCTTGAAGCCCGGGGAACAAATCCCACTTGGTCATGATGAATAATCTTTTTAATGTACTGTTGGATCCTATTGGCTAGTATTCTGGTGAGAATTTTTGCATCCATGTTCATCAGGGATATCGGTCTGTAATTCTTTTCAATAGGGTCTTTGTCTGGTTTTGGGACCAAGGTAATGCTGGCCTCATAAAATGAGTTTGGAAGTTTTCCTTCCATTTCTATTTCTTGGAACAGTTTCAGGAGAATAGTATTAATTCTTCTTTAAATGTTTGGTAGAATTCCCCTGGGAAGTCAACCGGCCCTGGGCTCTTATTTATTGGGAGATTTTTGATGACTGCTTCAATTTCCTTGCTGGTTATGTGTCTGTTCAGGTTTTATACTTCTTTCTGGTTCAGTTTTGGTAGTTTATACGTCTCTAGGAATGCATCCATTTCTTCCAGATTGTCTAATTTGCTGGCATATAGCTACTCATAATATGTTCTTATCATTGTATTTCTTTGGTGTTGGTTGTGATCTCTCCTCTTTCATTCATCATTTTATTAATTTGGGTCCTTTCTCTTTTCTTTTTGGTAAGTCTAGACAGGGGTTTATCAATCTTATTAATTCTTTCAAAGAACCAGCTCCTAGTTTTGTTGATCTGTTCTACTATTCTTTTGGTTTCTATTTCATTGATTTCTGCTCTGAGCTTTATTATTTCTCTTCTCCTGCTGGGTTTAGGCTTTCTTTGCTGTTCTTTCTCCAGCTTCAGGTATAGGGTTAGGTTGTGTACTTGAGACCTTTCTTGTTTCTTGAGAAAGGCTTGTATTACTATATACTTTCCTCTCAGGACTGCCTTTGCTGACTCCCAAAGATTTTGAACAGTTGTGTTTTCATTTTCATTTGTTTCCATGAATTTTTTAAATTCTTCTTTAATTTCCTGGTTGGCCCATTCATTCTTTAGTAGGATGCTCTTTATCTTCCATGTATTTGAGTTCTTTCCAACTTTCCTCTTGTGACTGAGTTCTAGTTTCAAAGCATTGTGGTCTGAAAATATGCAGGGAATATCCTAATTTTTTGTACTGGCTGAGACCAGAAAATGTTTTAAGCAGAAAAATAATATGATCAGAATTCCAGTCAATAACTGGGAATGGGGCATAGGGAGAGTATAGAGGCAACTGCAAAAAAAAATTCAAGCATTAATATTCAAGAGAAGATGAGAGCTTAACTAAGGTAATGACAACAGAGACAAACAAAAGGAAATAAACTAGAAAATCACTTCACCATTTATTACATGTGTGGAGTGGATAAAAGGAAAGAAAGGATAAAGCACAGATTCTGCATAGAATGGGTAAATTTAATGACAATTATTAAAATAACTGTATCTGTAGTAAAAGATCATGAATTCAGACAGCTGCTGGAGCTGTCCAACAAGCCTTTGAATATAAGTCTAGAACTCAAGAGAGAGGTCAGGCTAGAGATAAAGACATGAGGGCCATATACAAATGATTGGTATTGATGTGATAGATGGGATTATCTAAGCAAAGCTGTAGTTTAAAGAAGGTGAAAAAAAAAAGAACCTTAGAAAATACTACCATTTAAGAATAAATTAATAACAATAATCTGCAAAGGAAACAGAAAAAGGGAAGGCAGGGTGTAAAAGACAAGACTGAGTTTGAAATAATATGAGTCAATGAATAAAGAATGGAGTAAAATCACAGTCCTGGAAGAAACATGAAGTAATATGATCAAGAGAGTAAGACAGAAGGGGACCTGGGTGGCTCAGTTATTTGGGTGTCCAACTCTTGATTTCAGCTCAGGTCATGAGCTCAGGGTTATGAGATCAAGCCCTGAGTCAGGCTCCACACTCACTTTGGAATATGCTTGAGATTCTCTCTCTCTTTCTGCCCCTCCCCCTGATTGCACACTCACACTCTCTAAAATTAATTAGTTAGGGAGCCTGAGTGGCTCAGTTGGTTGAGCAACTGCCTTCAGCTCAGATTATGATCCTGGAGTCCCGCGATCAAGTCCCACATTGGGCTCCCTGCTTGGTGGGGAGTCTGCTTTTTAGTCTGACCTCTCCCCTCTCATGAGCTCTCTCTCTCTCTCACTCTCTCTCAAATAAATAAATAAAATCTTAAAAAAAATTAAATAAATAAAATTAATTAGTTAGATTTTAAAAAGATAGAGAGAATAAGGGGAAAAAAGCTCTAAACAGGAAAATAGATACATCTTCGTCTGAGTCTAGAAACAAAAATAAATCTACAAACATAGAGGCAAAAAATCAAGACATTAACACCTATAACAGCAGCTCTCAAAGTGTCGGGAAGACATTTTCAAAGATCCCTGAAGTTAAAACTTTTTCCAAAATACCAATACCATGACAGTAATTATCTTTTTCATTCTCATTCTCTCAGGAATGTAGGGTGGGATATTTTAAAAGCTATATGTGATATAGCAACAGATTGAATGCAGAAGTAGATATGAGGATCCACCTGACTTCTATTAAGCCAGACATTATTAAAGAGACATACAAAAATGCTTAACAATGCTACTGTTCTCATTAATTTTCTATTTGTTCAGGAAGTAATTTTTTCATTAAAAATGTATGTTAACACACACATAATGAGTCTGTTATTTTCAGATAAACATATGTTCAAAATTTCTCGGTTTTAATTTCTAACATGGTAAAGATAGATATAACCTACGTAAGGCTCTTTGAGGGCCTCTCAATAAGACTTGTAAAGGGATCCTGAGACAGAAAGTTTGAAAACTGCTGACCTAGAGCAGCAAGAATCTTAACAAGAATGAAAAAAAAAAAAAAAAGTAAAGTCTAAATGTGTTTATCAAGTAGTTCTATTAAACTACTGATCCAGCACTGGTGCTTTCGAAGTCACATAAAGTTTATAATTAGTCCCACCAGGAATAAAACAAAACAGCTACTCTAAAGGAAGTACAAAAAACTAGTTAAAACCATGGGCTGTCAAACCAGACTTCCTAATGTCAAACTCCTAACCTTCCAATTCTGGCTCTGTCATGAACTACTTCTATCACCACAAACCAAGTTACTTAACCTCAATATGCTCGAATTTTTTTCAAATAAAAAATAGAAATGCTGGGGGCACCTGGGTGGCTCAGTGGGTTAAAGTCTCTGCCTTCGGCTCAGGTCATGATCTCAGGGTCCTGGGATCAAACCCCGAATTGGGGTCTCTGCTCAGCAGGGAGTCTGCTTCACCCTCTCTCTCCGCCTGCCTCTCTGCCTACTTGTGATCTCTCTCTCTATCAAATAAATAAATAAAATCTTTAAAAAAAAAAAAAAAAGAAATGCTGATATTAGCAGCACCTACTTCATATAAAGTTGTCATGAAGACTAAGTGAGTTAAAACATGCAAAGTGCGGGCTGTCTGGGTGGCTCAGTGGGTTAAGCCTCTGCCTTCGGCTCAGGTCATGATCTCAGGGTCCTGGGATTGAGCCCCGCATCTGGCTCTCTGTTCAGAGGGGAGCCTGCTTCCTCCTCTCTCTCTGCCTGCCTCTCTACCTACTTGTGATCTCTCTGTCAAATAAATAAATAAAATCTTTTTAATAAATAAATAAATAATAAAACATGTAAAGTGCTTAGCATAATGCCTGACTGTAATAATCAGCATTAGTTGTCGTGGTTGTTGTCATTACTATTTTCATATAAAATCATTTTGGCTAAGAACAGGGATAACCTGTCTCAAAAGCTACTGGAAACCCAGGAGCCAGCAAAGAAGGTGATTACCAATGACCTACAATTTTCCTTCGAAGATAAGATTTCTTTTACTAAGCTAAACGGGATCCTCTTTGGTGCCACAAGGACTACAACGTCCATTGCTGTCAACCACTCTCAATAAAGTAAGAATAATGAAAGAATTTTCTTTTCTTTAGCAAAATCTATTTTTTATTCTCTAGTGATCTTCAAATGGGTCAGTAAATACGTAATTAAGACTTACCTTTACACACTGCTCAGCTAAGTCTCTGCTAGTCCTGTTATTAAGCTCGACCACAACTAAACGATTACAAAGTGCTTTTATAGCTCCATCAACCCCAACAATCCTTCGGGTACATTCTGCAGATACATCCAGATAGTATGTGATGGCACGGGCTGTCACCTCTAACACATTGTCTGGAGCACTTTCATCGAGAAAAATTTTGCAGAGGGCTGGTAAGAAAGTGCGAGGAGGACATCTGTAGTAAAAGAAATCATATTATACCTATTATTATTACACCTAAATATTACACCTACATATTACACCTAAAATATTAACAGAATCATAAATAAAAACTGTAACATAATACATCACATTCAACACTGTGTCTGCATGTGTATTAGGTAGTATTTCTCACATTGCTTTTGTTTCCAGAAAAATACTCATATGCTAATTTCATCACTGCTGAAAGTATCAAGTAAGCAACAGTTTAAGGTAGCAGCATTAACTTTAAACCATGTTAAAAAAAAATGCCTATTCAATACTCAGCTCAAACATCAACTGCTCTGTAAAACCTTCCCTAATCTCACCAAATCACTAAGTGGTACTTTCATGTTCCTAAAAACTTCATACAAACAGTGCCCACACTATTTAATCTATCACTTTATTTCCTTATTTACATTAAAAGGTCCTGAAGGCCAGGGACATTATTCAATTAATGTTTTATTAGAACAAGTGCTGATCTGGGGTCTAAAAGATAAGGATAACACATACAACAACTTTTTAACCTTTGTGGTCCTGTATCCTCATTGGTAAAGCAAAGATAACATCTAAAAAATACCAATTTTATATGGATGATATGAAAATTAGGTAAAATTATATATATTAAACACGTAGCTCTGCACGCTGGCAGCATATTGAACTAATTAACTTTAGCTCTCCTTCCCTACTATGAATAGTCTAACACCTGCTATATAATCAAAAGCAGAATTTGTGAGGTACCAAAAATATCCTCTATATTTTACCAACACTTAAAACATGAAAGACTAGGGGCGCCTGGGTGGCTCGGTGGGTTAAGCCTCTGCCTTTGGCTCAGGTCATGATCTCAGGGTCCTGGGATCGAGGCCCCGCATCGGGCTCTCTGCTCAGTGGAAAGCCTACTTCCTCCTCTCTCTCTGCCTGCCTCTCTCCCTACTTGTGATCTCTCTCTCTCTGTCAAGTAAATAAATAAAATCTTTAAAAAAAAAATATGAAAGACTATAATTTACGTTTAGAAGAAATCTCAGTTATATGATATAAAATACATTATTCTAACTTCTCTGCACAAACTAAGCTTTAAATGGGCTACAAATAACACAAAAGGTAGTACTCTAAATATATTAGTGGAACTATTTTTCCTCCAAATTTTAGTGTGTGTGTATCTTTAGTAGCTTTTTAAAAATATCTGTGTTGGGACACTTGCACGGCTCAGTTAAGTGTCTGCCTTTTCTTTCTCCCTCTAACCCTCACCCAACACTTACACACACTCTCCCACATAAATAAATCTTGAGGAAAAAAAAACAGCCACCATTATAATATAAACAGGAATACCTTCAAAGTGTCTTTTCAGTTGTTGATCAGGGATTTTTTTCCCCTTATCTTTTAAGATTTTATTTATTTATTTATTTATTTATTTGAGAGAAAGAGAGAGAGGGCACACAGCAGGGGAAGTAGCAGGCAGAGGGAGAGGGAGAAGCAAGCAGAGGGAGAGGAAGAAGCAGGCTCCCTGCTGAGCGTGGAGCCTGACCCAGGGCTCAATCCCAGGACCCTGGGATCATGACCTGAGCCAAAGTCAAACACTTAACTAACTGAGCCACCCAGGTGCCCTCACAGAGAATTTCCTTCCTTTTTTTTTTTTTTTTTTTTAAGATTTTACTTATTTATTTGACAGAGAGAGAGAGAGCACAAGAAGGGGGAGCAGCATGAAGATGGAGAGGGAGAAGCAGACTCCCCACTGAGCAGGGAGCCTGATATGGGACCCTGGATCCTGGGATCATGACCTGGGCCGAAAGCAGATGCTTAACCGACTAAGGCACCCAGGTGTCCCAACAGAGAATTTTTGTTTTTTTTAAAGATTTTATTTATTTATTTGACAGAGAGAGAGATCACAAGTAGGCAGAGAGGCGGGCAGAGAGAGAGGGGGAAGCAGGCTCCCTGCTGAGCAGAGAGCCCGATGCGGGGCTCAATTCCGGGACCCTGAGATCATGACCTGAGCCGAAGGCAGAGGCTTTAACCCACTGAGCTACCCAGGCACCCCTCAAAAGAGAATTTCTTAATATTATTTTCAAAGAAACCCTATGTTGATAGATAATCAACTCAGTCTTTGAATTCAACCTGAGCTTTATGGTTATTCAACAGCACTTGCTTACCTTCTTTGAGCAAGGCCCTCAAAAGTCCCTTGTTTTTTTTTCCCCCAGGCTACCACTACAACCACAACCTTCCCAAGGTCTGAATCCATGTCAACAGGGGGTAACTAAGAAACAAGATTTACATAATCAAGAAAAATGTCATTATAAATTTGTAATCACCAACCTTAAATGAACACAATGTCCAATAATTCTGCTACATTTCTTCCACAATCTACAATGAGTATTTCACACCTTTTCTTTAATTTTCTCTTGGCTTCGTGACTCCCTTGGTTTTCCATCTAGCCTTGGTCCTGAACTTCCTGGCTTTTCTCTCTAGTTGGTCTCATATATTCCCTTTGTTCATACATCATGGATGTAAATCTCATCCATATACCATGAAAACTCCCAAAATGTTACCTCCAACCCAGACCAACTAACTCACAATCACTATCTTAGAATTATCACAGGCAACTTAAAAAGAGCATATTAAGTAACTCCTTAAGAAGCCTGCAAATAAACCAACTCATTACCCATTCCCAGTTATGCTCCTCTTGGGTGGTTTTAGGGCACTCAGTGAAACCCACCTATCAAAAGCATCCATCAAGCTACATTATATTTTCCTATTTACCTGTCTCATCCATGAAAACATGAGCTACTAGAGAGCAGGGTCTGTGCCTTATTTGTTTTCCTACAACCAGATCCAGACTTGCTATCTAGTGAATATTCAAATATTGGATGAATATATGAAATACATATGAATATATATAAATACATGAATATAATGAAAATAATTTCTGTCTCAAGAAATTCAGTTTAGTAGGGAGAAAGATAATGTAATCAAGCAAAATATAAATGAGTATAATAAAAACCTAAAAGAAGTAGGTCCATAAAAAGTTCTGAGAGGGAAAATTCAACTTAGGGGATTTGGGAAAAGGAAGCCCTCAAAAAAAGGAAGACATTTGAGTTAAACCAAGGTATTCTTTGCTTTGGAGAGTTATTGCAAAGATTTGAGATAATGGATATAAAATGTGTAGTACAGGGCTCGGGACATAAAAAAATGCTTGATAAACAACATAGCAGAAGTTGGCTGAGCAGACAAGCCCTTATATTCCAAGTTAGAAGTACAGCATGTGCAAAGGACAGAGAATTGAAGAATTACGTGATGTTGCAGACTGTATTTTCCAACAATACCCCAACATCATCTCCCATTCCACATATCCACATATATACTTCTTTTTTTACATTTATTTGACAGAGAGAGAGACACAGCCAGTGAAGGAATACAAGCAGGGGGAGTGGGTGAGGGAGAAGCAGGCTTCCTGCCGAGCAGGGAGCCTGATGCGGGGCTTGATCCCAGGACCCCAGGATCATGACCTGAGCCGAAGGCAGATGCTTAACAACTGAGCCACCCAGGCACCCCTGTACATATATACTTTTTAAGATTTACTTATTTATTTTAGGTGGGAGGGACAGATAGAGAGGGAGAGAGAGAATCCTCAAGTAGACTCCCCACTGAGCACAGTGCCCAACGCCGGGCTTGATCCAGGACCCTGAGATCATGACCTGTGCTGAAATCAAGAGTCATACACTCAACCAACTGAGCTACCCAGGCACTTCCCCCAATATTCTTTTTATGTGACTCTGATACTCATTCCCACTGAGAGGGCCTATGTTCCCACTACTTGAATCTGAGCAGCTTTATGAGTACAGTAAAAGGGACAGCTGTGTGACTTCTAAAGCTGAGCCAACAAAAGCTTCTACTGGATTCTCTTGGGACTCTGGCTTTTTGCAACACAACCACTACACTGTGAAGAAGCCCAAGTAGCCATATCACGATGCTAGTAGGTGTTCCAATTAACAAATTGAGGAAAAGTCCTAACTAAAAGTCAGTATCAAGGGCATGTGAAAGACCAAGTCATCAGATGATTCCAGTGCATCACCACCAAGCTTTTGTTATTGATAAGTAGGATCATACTACAAATAGTATCCTATAATTTGCTTATTTCTTTAACTGATAATGCTATGACCACTTTCCCACATTAATATAAACAGACCTAGCTCAATCTTTCTAATGTCAACATCCAGTATAATGAGCCATAGATTATTGACCACTAGGGTGGTTTCCAGTTTTTTACTATTTGAAATGCTGCAGTGAATAATCTTGAAGGTATATCTTTACACACCTGTACTAGTACTGCTGACCAAGGGGTTTGAACTGTGCAGGTCCACTTATACATGGGTGGTTGGGTTTTTTATTGTTTTTGTTTTCGTTTTTATAGATACTGTACAGTAACTATTCTATCAGTAAGGTTTCTGGTCAACAGGAAGATATAAGTAGTTAAATTTCTGGGGAGTCAAAGGTTATACACAGATTTCTGATTGCAAATTTAAATAAAAACTTGAGTGGCATCTAGGTGACTCAGTTGGTTAAGCATCCAACTCTTGATTTCAGCTCAGAAAATGATCTCAGGGTCATGAGATCAAGCACCTTGTTGGGCAGTGCTGGGTGTAGATCCTGCTTATGATTCTCTTACTCCCTCTCCTCTGCCCCTCCGAGCACACTCTATCTAAAAAAATTAAAGGGGTGCCTGGGTGGCTCAGTCGTTAAGCTTATGCCTTCGGCTCGGGTCATGATCCCAGGGTGCTGGGATTGAGTCCCATATCGGGCTCCCTGCTCAGCGGGAAGTCTGCTTCTCCTTTTCCCACTCCCCCTGCTTGTGTTCCCTCTCTTGCTGTGTCTCCCTCTGTCAAATAAATAAATAAAATCTTTAAAAAAATAATAAAAATAAATGAACAAAATAAAAATAAATAAATAAATAAAATATAAGTAAGTAAATAAATAAATAAATAAGTCACAAGAAACTAAAGTATAATTCCACCGTGAGTATTTTAGAGTACCTATTTCCCCACTGCTAAGCCATACAAAATGCTACTACCTTTAAATTTTTGCTAAACTGACAAACATTTAAAGACTTTGGTTCATAAAATTTGGCTGGCCATAACAGAATAAACTTTTTTTTTTTAAGATTTTATTTATTTGAAGAGAGAAAATGAGTGAGCAAGAGAGCATGAGAGAGGGGAGGGTCAGAGGGAGAAGCAGACTCCCCGCCGAGCAGGGAGCCTGAGGCAGGACTCGATCCTAGGATACCAGGATCATGACCTGATTCAAAGGCAGTCGCTTAACCAACTAAGCCACCCAGGCACCATAAACTTTTATTTTTTTAAAAAAGATTTTATTTATTTGAGTGAGCGAGCATGAGCAGGGGGGTTCAGGAGGGTGGTGCAGAAGATAAGGAAGAAGCAGGCTCCCCACTGAGCAGGGAGCCTGACTTGGGGCTAGATCCTAGGACCCTGGGATCATGGCCTGAGCCAAAGGCAGACACTTAACTGACTGAACCACCCAGGTGCCCCGAGAATTAATAAACTTTTAAAATTAAACACAGAATTATTCAAATCCCCAACAAGAAAATGCAAAAGAACCTAAAGCTGTTCTTTAGGTTCATACACACACAGACAAACACTTCAGGCTTTAGAGAGTCTCTAATTAGAATCACAAAAAATTTACTACGAAATAAATTCAATCATTCATATTTCATTTCTGTATTTGTAATACAGATCTTATTTCTATATGAATACATACTGAAGGCAGATCCAAAACCATGCTGAGCATATGTTAACATCATTTTAAAATCTCCATTCCATTTTCCCTTAAAAAAATCAAAATCATAATTTACTAACCTACTCATTCATTCCTCCAAGGATTTAAAGCTTATAACATCATCTTGAATTACATTTTCCTACAATGAACTCTAAAGTACAAAACAACCAAAAACTACAAGGTCTTCTATCAAAAGTAATACCGGGGAGCCTGGGTGGCTCAGTGGGTTAAAGCCTCTGCCTTTGGCTCAGGTCATGATCTCAGGGTCCTGAGATCGAGCCCCGCATCGGGCTCTCTGCTCAGCAGGGAGCCTGCTTCCCCCTCTCTCTTCTCTCTGCCTGCCTCTCTGCCTACTTGTGATCTCTCCCTCTCTGTCAAATAAATAAATAAAATCTTTAAAAAAAAATACCATTTTGAAAATGTTTATAAGAAGATAATTACATACAAACACACTGGGTCAGACTTCAGAAAATAATTAAATATTTTTTGAAACAGATTAAGGAAACTCTGATTTCGTCATATATGAATTGTGAAGTCATGAGTTCAAAAAAAGTTATCAGGCAAAAATGTATATACGGGGGGAGGGGGATAGGGTGGCTGGGTTACAGACACTGGGGAGAATATGTGCTATAGTGAGTGCTGTGAATTGTGTAAGACTGATGATTCACAGACCTGTACCCCTGAAGCAAATAATATATGTTAATTTTTTTAAAAATGTATATACACAAAGATGGTCACAGTGACATAAACCATGTACCTGATAACAAAGGCATTAAGTATATGACACATCCAATGACAGATTATGCTGCTTCATTGAGGTACTTACTAAAAACATATTATAATACAAATATTGTTTAATAAAAATATTAGGTAAAAGAAGAAAAATCATATCCATTATGGTGCTCATCTTGTTAAAATATGCAGAGAAAAAACTAAAGGAAAAAGTTAAAATGGCTTACTACTAGATAGTACAATTACAGATAATTTCTCTAAAAACTTCTCTAAACTTTCCCGATTTTCCCAAATTTCTCATTCTCTACACTTCTCATTCTCTAAGCTTTTCTGATTTTTCCAAATCTCTGAAACAAGTGTACTTTACAATTCCCAGAAAATAAATTTAAAGTTTGGGGCAAGTCAACTACAGTAAGTTTATTATAGCCTATTTCTCCCATTATAACCAAAAACCTTGGGAAAAAAACAAAAAAACAACCATCCGAGGACTCTGAAAAGTACAGAGCAGATGGATTAAGGAAGGAAGTCAAAACTTAAATAAGGACCATGATGGAAGTGAGTTTCAGGGGCATTTTTCCTTTCCTCTTTTCTGGTTTGACAGAAAATGGTGGGCCAAGTCTCCAAACCATATAGCAGGAACACAGAACATAAACTCAATAGAGAACCAATAAAGTGGGTCTCTGTGAGCCAGATAGTGTGGGGAGAAATTCCTGGGGCTTCTTACTCCCTGCCTGGCCCCAAGGCTAGCCTCAGAGTTAAGCCTCACACTAACCCTGAAGGACACATGCACAGTGCAGTAGAGATGGCATGAGTATTTAAGGTGCTGGATAGAAGGAACTAAGAAAAGGAGCCTCTATGGACAAAAGAGCATGAGAAGAATCCTGTTATCTTCTCTTTTTCTCTCACTACTTTCACCTTGGGGGCAGCCTACTCTAGTCTAGTTTAGTCCCAGCACAAGGGGAAGATGAGTGGAGGGGGAGGTGGTGGGAAGAAGTGTAGCTATAACATCAAGAAAGTCCCCGTTTTCTAGCTAGAACACTAGTAAAAAGGGCTCCAGGTAGCCAAAAGAAATCTCAGGGGAAATCTCAGAAAAGAAAGAGCAGAAAAAGGATCCCCCACACAAGTCCTAAGCTCACCTCCAAACTACACTATGAAGGACAGAGCTGAAAAACGGCAGCAAAGCCTTTGGCAACTGAACTGATATAATCCACCACCCAAGTCCCAGATTATACTCTGAATGACACATGTACAGAGTAGACCCAAACACCATAACAAAAGCCATGAAATCACTAACAATGGAACCACCATCCACAGAGGGCAAGACAGAACTTGCAATCTGAATCCAACCAGAATGATCTCATGCCAACACAAAACAAAATCAACATTATCTCCAGAAGATGGTTCTAAAACCCAGAGTCTCACAATATCCCAAATAGCTAAGATAAAATCCAAAATAACTTGAAACAGGAGTGCCTGACTGACTCGGTCAGTAGAGCACATGACTCTCAATTTCAGGGTCATGAGTTCAAGCCCCACGTTGGGCATGGAGCCATAAAAAACTTGAAACACAAAGAATCACTACAATCTGACCTATCCAACTCAAGAAAAAGACAGTTGGGTGCCTAGGTGGCTCAGTTGGTTGAGCACCTATCTGACTCCTGATCTCAGCTCAGGTCCTGATCTCAGGGTCATAAGTTCAAGACTCACGTCGGGCTCCACACTACACACGGAGCCTACTTGAAAAAAAAGAAAAAAAAAAAGACAGTCAACAGATACAAACCTGAGACAATCTAGATGTTAAAATTATCAGGGGGAAAAAAAAGGAAAAAGAAAAGAAAATATCAAGGAGGATTATCAATTAGGTATTGTAACTATACCCCAAGAGGTAAATGTGAACATTCTTGAAATGACTGGAAACAGAAGTTTTCAACAGAGAAATAGAAAGCATAAAAAAGAATCAAATGGAAATTTTAGAAATAAAAAGTACAGGGGGGCCTGCCTGGCTCAGGTTAAATGTCTGCCTACAGCTCAGGTCATGATCCCAGGATCCTGGGATCAAGCCCCACATTGGGCTCCCAGTTCAGCAAGGAATCTGCTTCTCCCTCTCCCTCTGCCTTTCCCCCTGGTTGTGATCTCTATCCCAAATAAATAAATAAAATCTTAAAAAAAAGGAAAAAAGAAAGAAAAAGTACAATTTGTGAGTGGGGAGAAAACTTCACTAGATGGGCTCAAAAGCCATAAAAGATAGTCAGTGAGTTTGAAGACAGGTAATAAAAATTATCCAATCTGAAGAACAAAGTGAAAAGACAGGGAGAAAAAAGGAAATAGTATTAGGCAGCTGAGGGAACACATCAAAAAGTGTAACAGTTGTGCCACTGGAGTCCCAGAAGGAAAAGAGAAAACAAAATGGCTGTAGAAAATAGATTTGACAAATGTGGTGAAAGGCATACAGACTCAAGAAGCTCAGCAAACTTCAATTAAGACAAATTCAAAGACAACCATGCACAGGCAAATCATAATCAAACAGCAAAAACCCCACAAAGGTAAACTTTTTTTAAAAAATCTTAAGAGCAGCAAAAGGAAAAGCAACAGAAAGAAACAAAGATCAGAATAAATGCAGATTTCTCGTCAGAAACCATAAAGGCCAGAAAACCATGGAATAATATCTTTAAAATGCTGAAAAGAACTGTCACCCCAGAATTTTATATCCAGCAAAAATATCTTCACAGCATTAATATAAAATAAAGACATTCTCAAATGAAGGAAAACTAAGAATTAATCACCAGCAGACTTCCCTAAAAGAAATGCTAAAGAGGGGCACCTGGGTGGCTCAGTTGGTTAAATGTCCAACTCTTGACTTCAGCTCAGGTCTTGATCTCAGGGTCTTGAGTTCAAGCCCCATGTTGAGCTCAACGCTGGGTGTGGCTCCTACTCAACAAAAAAAAAAAAAAAAAAAAAGGGCGCCTGGGCCCCTGGATGGCTCAGTTGGCTAAATGTCTGCCTTTGGCTCAGGTCATGATCCCAGAATCCTGGGATCCAGCCCCACATCAGGCTCCCTACTCAGAGGGGAGTCTGCTTCTCCCTCTGCCCCTTCTACCCCCATGTTCTCTCTCTCCCTGCTCTCTTTCAAATAAATAAATAAAATCTTTAAAAAAAAAGAAAAGAAAAGAAAAAGAAATGCTAGAGAAAGTTCTTCAAAGTTAAATAAAATGATACCAGAGACATACATGGAACTTCAGGAATGAAGGAAGAACAACAGAAATAATAAATATGTAGATAGGGGCGCCTGGGTGGCTCAGTCGTTAAGCATTTGCCTTCAGCTCAGGTCATGATCCCAGGGTCCTGGGATCGAGCCCCACATCGGGCTCCCTGCTCAGCAGGAAGCCTGCTTCTCCCTCTCCCACTCCCCCTGCTTGTGTTCCCTCTCTCGCTGTGTTTCTCTCTGTCAAATAAATAAAATCTTTAAAAAAATAAAATTAAATAAATAAATAAATAAATATGTAAATAAATGTAACATTTTTCTCCTCTTAAACTGACTTTTGAAAGTGAAAATTTTAAGATTGCATCTTGAGATTTTCTATGTAGATTTAAAACACAAAAAAATTATAATATAAAGGACAAAGGGATCTACATAGTTGTAAGGCTTCTTCATTTTAAATGGTAAAACACTAACTCTTAGTTAATTGCACTTCCCATAGCAACCATTAAAAAAATATAAAGCGAGCCGAAAACCAACAGGCGAGTTAAATTAAAATGTTACAAAACATTCAAGTAATTCGGGGGGCAGGAAAGAAGAAACAGAAAAAAAAAAAAAAAGAGAGAGACAGAGAATGACAGAACAAAAAACAAAAAGTAAAATGTTACACATATATCCAAACAGACCAAAAATTACATTAAATATAAATGGTCTAAACTTACCAATTAAAAAAAGACTGGTTGGATTAAAGGAAGACAAATCAGGTGGGATTAAAAAAAACACAAGCTAACCATGTACTGTCTACAAGAAACCCATATGATATATAATAACATAAATTGGTCAAAACTGAAAGGATGGAAGAGATCAAATAAACACTATCATAAGAAAGCTGGAAGGGCATCTGGCTGGCTGAGTCAGTGGAACATGGGACTCTTGATCTCAGGGTTGTGAATTTGAGCCCCATGTCAGGTGTAGAGATTACTTAAAAATAAAATTTTGGGGCGCCTGGGTGGCTTAGTCGTTAAGTGTATGCTTTTGGCTCAGGTCATCCCAGGGTCCTGGGATCGAGCTCCACATAAGACTCCCTGCTCAGTGGGAAGTCCGCTTCTACCTCTCCCACTCCCCCTGCTTGTGTTCCCTCTCTCATTGTGTCTCTCTCTGTCAAATAAATAAATAAAATCTTTAAAAAAAAAAAAAAGAAAGAAAGAAAAGAGAAAAAAGCAAGCAAGCAAGTGAGCTTAAGCAGCTATAGTTATATAAAACAAAATAAACTTAGGAACATGAAAAATTACCAGAGATAAAAAGAGAATTTTCATAATGATAAAGAAAATAAAATTTCTTAACAATCCTTTTAAAGGCACCTAACAAGGCTTCAAAATACATGAAAAACTGAGATAACTGAAAAGAAATAAATAAATCTACAATTACACTTGGAAACTTCAACACCTCTCTTTCAGTAACCTATAAAACAAATAAAAAATCAACAAGGATACAGATGAACACCACTATCAGTCAACCTGACCTAACTTGACACTTACAGACATTCCTCCCAACAAGAGCAAAATATACATTCTTCTGACGTGCATGTGGATGATTCACCAAAAACAGACCATATCATGGGTGGTATTACAAAGCTTAACAGATTTAAAATAATTAAAATAATATAAAGTATATTCTCTAACCACAATAGTGACACAAAAATACCTGGAAAATCCCCAAATATCTGTAAATTAAGCAACACACTTCTAAATAACACAAGGATCAAAAAGAAACTGCCAAAAAAATTTTTTAAGTATTCTGAACCAAATGAAAATAAATATTTAACATCAACTAAAGCAGAAAAGAGATATCTATAATATTAAATGCTTATATTAGACAAAGTCTCAAATCAGTAACCTGAGCTTCCATCTAAGAACTAGAAAAAAAACAGCAAATTAAATCTCAAACCAATGCAGAAGGAATTAATAAAGAACAGAAATCAATGAAACTTAAAAACAGAAAAATAAAAAGTGAATTAAACCAAAAGCCACTTCTTTACAAAGATTAATAAAACTGATAAATATTTAGCCAGACTGATCAAAACATAAAAATTACCAGTATCAAGATGAAAAATATAATTATTCCTACATACTCTACAAATACCTAAAGGATAAAAAGAAATATTACAAACAACTCTGTGCCCATAAATTCTAATTCACATTAGTTAGCCCAATTCCTTGAAAGACATACTACTAAAATTCACTTAAGAATTAAGTAACTTAGGGGTGCCTAGGTGGCTCAAGTCAGTTAAGCATCTGCCTTTGGCTCAGGTCATGATTCCAGGGTCCTGAAATCAAACCCCACATCATGCTCCCTGCTCAGAGGGGAGCCTGCTTTTCCCTCTCCTCCCTGCTTGTGCTTTCTCTCACCATCTTTGTCACTGTCTCTGCCTCTCTCTCTCTCTCAAATAAATGAATAAAATCTTAAAAAAAAAAAGTTATAAAAACCTTCAAACATACCAATTTATTCTCTTATGGATTGTGATTTTGGTGTTTACTTAAGAAATATTTGACTAACCTAGTGTCACAAAGGATATCTCCTATATTTTCTTCTAGAGGTTTTATAGTTTTAGGTTCTTCATTAAGATCTATGATTCATTTTAATTTTATTTTTGTATATGATATGGTACATTAGTCACAGTTCATTTTTCCTTTTTTCCACATGGACACCAATTGTTCAGCACCATAAAATAACACTATTCTTTTCCACTGAACTGCCTTTGCACCTTTGTTGAAATAAGGTATCCCAGTATGTGAGTGTATTTCTGACTCTCTGCTCCATTTCAACGATCCATTTTGCTTTACATCAATACCACACTGTTTTGATTACTGTACCAATATAACAGGAATTTAAATACAGTATTATTAGTCCTCTAACTTAAGTTGTTTTGGCTAGTGTAGGTCCTTTGCATTTCCATATAAATTTTGAAGTCAGTCTGCCAAATTCTCCATCTTGTTGGACTTTTCTCTAACAATTACAGAAGAAATGAAAATACATATTTACACAGAAATCTATATACTAATGTTTATAGCAACTTTGGTCATAATCACCAAAACCGAACTTCTCAGCTAAATGTCTTTCAAGAGGTAAATGGATAGGGACGCCCGGGTGGCTCAGTTGGTTAAGCGGCTGCCTTTGGCTCGGGTCATGATCCCAGGGTCCTGGGATCGAGTCCTGCATCAGGCTCCTTGCTCGGCAAGGAGCCTGCTTCTGCCTCTGTCTCTGCCTGCCACTCTGCCTGCTTGTATTTTCTCTCTCTCTCTGACAAATAAATAAATAAAATATTTTTAATAAATAAATAAATAAATAAATAAAAGAGGTAAATGGATAAATCATCAATGGGGTACATCCATAAAACGATATTAACAGCAATTAAAAGGAAGGAACTATTATACACATAGTAACATAGATGACTCTCAAATGCAGTATACTACATTTATGAAGCTGGACTCAAAACACTACACAATGTATATGAGATTCTACTTATACAACATTCTGGTAAAGTCAAAATTATGGCATCAAAGAACAGACCACTCACTGGTTGTCAAGCACTGGAGTTGGGGAAGGATTTAACTTTAAAGAGACAGCTCTAGAGAATGTTTTGGGATGATGGAACTGTGCTGAATTTCAATTGTGGTGGTGGTTACATGACTTTGCATTTGTCAAAACTCGAAACTTTACTGTGTGTAATTTAAATAAATTTAAGAAAAAAATGAGTATCATGCATATCATAATCACAGCACTTCCTGAATAGCGCTAAAAGTATATATCCAAGGCACAGACTTTAATTTATAATTAAAGAGCTTTTCAAACTTTTAAATTTGCTAAAGATTTATCTCTCACATTATGGGTAGAAATTATTTTTATATAATTAAACATAGTACTACACTATACTACCAATTTATAGACCTAAAAATAGCCTAATTAGGAAATATTAAGACTACTCCGTCTATATGGAACGTCAGACCAGTCAACCACACTAATGAGATTAAGAAGAAACTTCGGATGAGTCCAAATTTAACCAATGGTTTCCAAAGTGCTACCTGCAATGACATCAGAATCTTTCCCTGATGAAAGCAGAGTAAGTAACTTAAAGCAAGAATAGGGGCATCTGAGTGGCTCAGTTGGTTAAGCATCTGCCTTTGGCTCAAGTCATGATCCCTGAGTCCTGGGATTGAGCCCTGAGTCAGGCTCCCTGCTCAGCAGGGAACCTGCTTTCCCCTCTCCCTCTGCCCCTGCTCATGCTCTCTGTTACTCACTCTCTCTCTCTCAAATAAATAAATAAAATCTTAAAACAAGCAAACAAAAAAACAAGAACAAAAAGTTTCATGAGGTTCCAAAGAGAAATAATTTCCTTGGGAACTGTAATAGTTTTTATATTGTAACTACCGTATCCTTTTTCTAGACTTTATCACTTGGACTTGGGACAAGATTTTTGAAGATTTACAATATAAAATTTAACTTTTTTAATAAATAAAGAAGTTATCTACAATGGCAATATTTTACTGAATATTTACTGAATATTTTACTGAATAAATTGGGCATTTCCTTTATTAAAGAACTAAAACAAAATTTTAACTGTAAAAGTTTAATAAATTTGGTTTCATAAAGATAATAAATAACATCTTTGATCCATTTTATCTTTTATTTTTATCCCTGCTCCCAGCCTTGACTCTCTCTGTATTGCTTAACTAAAAATAACTCCTGGCATAGCAGTTGAAAATTATGGCCTTCCCTCTCAAAGAAAAAGGAGTAAAATTCCAATACGTAGACTTGCTTTTCTCCAATTAGAACACACACACAAATCTGACTGCAATTCATTCAACAAATATCTACTGAACAGAGTACTTTTTTATGCCAAGTACTGTGCTAGGTATCGGAGTGCAGGAAACAAAGATGAGTAAGACAGTGCTGTGTTCTAAGGAACTCAAAGGCCTCATGATACAGTCAACAGGTATGCAAAGCATACATTATTTATAGCTACAAAGAAAAAGAGTATGTGTGTGTTTTTTTTTTAATATTTTAAGGTGAAAGACACTTTGGTAAACTTAACAAAAGCTCATTGGAGATCATTATCTATGAACTCCCTTACAGAGAATGGTTCTTATCTTCTAGCTGTCCACTGAAAAGAAGTACATAAACAACAGTTGATTTCTGTAAATAGAAATTACTTAATTAACTTTTTAGGATTATATGTATTTGAAATAATGAACATTCTCTATCCAAGGAAGGATCAGCTGTAGGAGTGATCAAAAAAAAGTAATTTCACTTCCCTATTATTCTGCCATGGGGTAGAAGAAAACAGAAGTTAATATGGAAAAAGCAGGTACATAAATGCAGGGGGGTAGGGAAAATATATATATTGATTCTGTCACTGTTTGTACTACAGAGAAGAATACAATGCTCCTCCTCTTATATGCTCCCCAATCAATTTCATGATCCCAGAAATACTATCTTTAGGCATAAATGAAAAGCAAGCACAATATAAATAACTTCTTCATTTTGTTCACTATCTGGTTATTAGCTATTATATGTCAGGCTCTATGCTTAGCAATAGAAAAAAAAAAAGTAAGGGCGCCTTGGTGGCTCAGTCAGTTAAGTGGCTGCCTTCAGCTCAGGTCATGATCCAAGGGTCCTGGGATGGAGCCCCAAACATACTAGCTCCCTGCTCAGCGGGGAGTCTGCTTCTCCCTCTGCCCCTCCCCTCTGTTCATGCTTGCTCATGCTCGCTCTCGCTCATGAGCTCTCTCTCAAATAAATAAAATACATTTTAAAAAGACAAAAAAGAAAAAGAAAAGTAGTAGAAGTATGTATCTAATAGTACTGTGAGAACACAGGAGAAGTCTTTGAAGGCATGTGAATCTTATCCATTAGGTATAAAGACCCAAAGATTTTGTAAAATAGAGTGGTACAGTCAAATAATTGTTTTGAAACTATTTCTACCTCAATAAAGCCAGGGGGAAAAAAGACCATGAAAAATATTTTAAGATACGACTCTGGTTATTGTTAGCTTGGAGACAAGGATATCTGTTATAAAGCTACTAGCAAATTATAATTATTTCCCCATACCAATCTGAGATACTATCATTCTTTTCAATATCTTACTTCAGGGAGAAAAAAGGTCATCAGACAGAAATCCCTCAAACTTTTAACCATGAAACCTAAAACATCTATATCTAATCTCTCCATCTTCCCTGTTTTACAAGCAACACACTACCTAAAATAAAACCCATCTCTCCACCAGCGGATCAGAGCTTTACTCCTAAACATAAGATTTTTCTGACCACAGCTTCAGCATTATCTGGTAGCATACTAGGAATGCAGACTATCAGGTAGCACACCAGACCAACTGAATCATAATTTGCAGCTTAACAAGATCCCATAATAAGGTGATTCACATCATGCACACTGAAGTTTAAAAAGCACTGGTCTTAACAGAAGCAGATTTTCTCCCAGTTTCTCAGAATCCTAAACACTATAGATATTCTCTTTCCTATCTCTTTAACTTTTAAAAGACAAAATCCCACACCCTCATTCCAATCTAACTTCTTGAAAAAGTTTTCCACACTCCCTGGCTCTATTTCTTCATATCCTACTTACTCCTGGACCCTTTCAAATCTGTCCCTCACCACCACCCCACTCAGCTCTCATTAAGATCAATGTCCTTGAGAATGTAGCTAAATCCAAAGGACACTTTCAGTCTTCACCCTACTTGACCTCTCACCACAATTCAACACAATTGTCCTTTCTCTTTTTGAATTACTTTCTTCCTGTGTTGACATGTACACTAATGATGCAAAAGCAATGGTGGATGAAACTGCTGGCTTTTCGGCGTGAATCAAGGCAAGGGTACTAAACTGTACTACTAGTAGCTGTATTCTTCACCGCCGAGCTCTGGCATGGGGGGCTGGGGGAGGCAGTTTCACTACAGAATAAACTTGATGTAGGAAAAAAATTATTAATTTTACTACATCACAACCCTTGAATACCTATCTTTTTAATAACCTAGTATAGGCAATGGGAAGTAAGTATAAAGCACTTCTGCCTCCTGAAGAATGATGGTTGTGTCAAGGGAAAGCACTTGTGTAAGTAACTCTTGGGAGAGTTCAACTAGACACTTTTTTTCATGCAACACCATTTTTACTTGAAATAACTTCAGACAAACTGTGATTATTCAGGCTTGGAAATCTGGCAAACATTTCCTCAAAATTTAACAAAGTAAGCCTTCCACTTCAAGGAAAACAACTGACAGTACTTATTGCCAATGATAACATTAAAGCTTTCAAGCAAAATTTTGGAAAACTTGTATCTGCTACCATGAGCTAGACAGCTTCCCAATATTGAAACTTTTCTGATGAGATCATATTCTTACATGATCTCATTGAGTATTCATATTCATATTAAACAAATGTGAGTTAGTGGTACTGTAGAATGACATATGTCAACATTTGGATTATCTGTATAGCTCAGTAAATCCATAACCAGTGCACAATTTTACAAGCTTGAACACGGGTAAAAAAAAAAAAATCCACTCAAAGTACAAGAGAGACCAATAAATTTTATGTAACCGAGTACAAAAAGCTCACTGATATGATTCAGAATCCACGTTATAACTAACTCTTAAGAAACTATCACTTGTCCAGTTTTGGTATGGTATCAAAGAATATCCATAATTATGTTTAAAAAAATCATTACGGGGCACCTGGGTGGCTCAGTGGGTTAAGCCTCTGCCTTCGGCTCAGGTCATGATCTCAGGGTCCTGGGATCGAGCCCCGCATCGGGCTCTCTGCTCAGCAGGGAGCCTGCTTCCCCCTCTCCCTCTGCCTGCCTCTCTGCCTACCTGTAATCTCTTTCTCTCTGTCAAATAAATTAATAAAATCTTTAAAAAAAAAAATTACAACATTCCTCCCTTTTCCAACCACATTTGTGGAGGATGAGTTTTTCATATATTTCTATCAAAACAGAATCCAGCAGGCTGAATGCAGAGGCAGATATGAGAATCCAGCCAAATGCAAACTCATGATCTCAGCCTCTCAAAACTCTTCCAGTGTTCTCTCTCACTGAATGGCATCACTATCCATTGTAACCTGAGTAATGCATGATACTTCCTTTCTTACTCTCTCATTATCTAATCATTCAACAAGGTCTGACTATTTTACTTCCTAAGTCTATCTCTATCCACATCTTCGTACTTCTATTACTGCAAACCTCTCTCTGGACCATAATCTACCAAGTCTAGAAGAAATTGTTCTTTCTGTCCTCTCCACCCATCTATTCTATTCTCAAAAGAGCAGGTAATGTTTTTGAAAAACAAATATAATCATATCAGTCATTCTTTTGCAGTATTTCACTGCCTTTGCACTGCTCTTAAGATAAAACCAACAGCTTTACTTATTATATACAAAAGACTCTATCCCATCTAGCCTCCACCTCCTACACAGCACTTCGGCAAACTTTCCTTGTACCAGTCACACTAGTTTTCTTCAAGTTCTTCAATCATGCCACACTTATCCCACTTCAAATTCCTCATACACTGCCTCCTCTTTGAACACCCTTCTACCTCCACTTCATACTTCATCCCATAAACTCTTACTCATCCTTTATATCTCTAGGAAAAACCACTTCTTCAAAGAAGGCCACTTGGACTACCCCTACCCTTCCAGATCATGTCCCTTCTACGTACTGTCACATCACCCTAATCTTTTCCTTCATTGCACTTAATCAGAGTTTATAACAACTTTATTTCTATAATTATTTAATATCTGCCTTCTCTATTAGACTACCAGGCACCGTAAAAATAGAGACCGTATGTTTTGGTCATCACCCTATCTCTAACACCTGACATAAAATAGGACGACAATTTAAACGGTTAGGGGAACCTGGTGGCTTAGTTGGTTAAGCCTCCAACTTTGGCTGAGGTTGTGATCTCAGGGTCCTGGCTTTGAGCCTCAAGTAGGGCTGAGTGGGGAGTCTGTTTCTCCCTCTCCCTCTGGCCCTTTCCCTACTTGTGTTCTCTCTCTCTCTCAAATAAATAAAATCTTCAAAATCTTTAAAAGGTTAAAAGCCGGGGCACCTGGGTGGCTCAGTGGGTTAAAGCCTCTGCCTTCGGCTCAGGTCATGATCTCAGGGTCCTGGGATCAAGTCCCACATCGGGCTCTCTGCTCAGCGGGGAGCCTGCTTCCTCCTCTCTCTCTGCCTGCCTTTCTGCCTACTTATAATCTCTTTCTATCAAATAAATAAATATAATCTTTTAAAAAAAAAGGTTAAAAGCCTTGTCACTACTGTAGGTATTTTTTTACCTTTTACTATAAATATACAACAGGAAGTTTTTACCACTGTGTTCAACCACTTTGGAATCCAGACTCAAGACCTTCCTTGGGATATTGCTCAAAGAATACATTAGGAAAATGATTAATGGTGGGTGCTTCTGAACTGATTAGCCAGGAGACAGGAGAGAGAGAGACTTTTACTGTACATCCTTCTGTGCCCTCATAATTAACTAAAATGATTATTTTTTTAAAAAGAGCCTTCAGGCGCCTGGGTGGTTCATTCCATTAAGCATCCAACTCTTGATTTTGGCTCAGGTCATGATCACAGGGTTGTGAGATCAAGACCCATGCGGGGCATGGACTCTGCTTAAGATTCTCTCTCTCCCTCTGCCCCTACTCCTCTTCCTCTCTTAAAAAAAAAAAAAAAGAAAAGAAAAAGAAAGAGGGGCGCCAGGGTGGCTCAGTCGTTAAGCATCTGCCTTTGGCTCAGGTCATGATCCCAGGGTCCTGGGATCAAGCCCCGCATCGGGCTCCCTGCCCAGCGGGAAGCTTGCTTCTCCCTCTCCCACTCCCCCTGCTTGTGTTCCCTCTCTTGCTGTCTCTCTCTCCTCTCTCTCTCTCTGTCAAATAAATAAATAAAATATTTTTAAAAAAAAGAAAAAAGAAAGAAGAAACAGATAAAAAAAAAGACCCTTCTAGTACCTAAAAGTACTATCACTAGGGCGCCTGGGGCGCTCAGTCAGTTAAGCATCTGCCTTTGGTTCAGGCCATAATTGTAGGCTCCCTGCTCCTTGGGGAGCCTGCTTCTCCCTCTGCCTCTCTTTCTGTCTCTCATGAATAAATAAATAAAATCTTAAAAAAATAATAAAGTAAAATAAAAGTACTATCCCTAATATCCCATTTTCTAGATCTTAGATTCTACCCAGAAAATAGAAGTTTTAAATTATACTATCTGAAGAGACAGGAGGCAGGATCTATAAGTGCCCAGGATTTACCTATTACAATAACATGTACAATAATCATCTATTTTAATGTGAATGCAAACTCATTTGTAACTCACTAAATTTAACTCTTATTAAATTTATAACATATTAACTTTAACTCACTAGCATATCACAGATGAAAGCAAAAACTGACCTTGAACCTGCATTTTATTTTCTAGAGCATTACCCCGTAAGTTCAGGCATTAATAGGAAGCATCAGAGCTTCACAGAAAATGTACATTCCTTAACTTCAAAAAGACTATCAAGACTCTTCAAAAAATGGAGAGCCACGTATAATACTAAGTTAAAGGAAAAGATTTAACCATTATGTGAAAAGCACTATGCTAGAGATTTCACATATATCCCTTTTAATCTTCACAAAAACTGAACCCAAATCTATCCCTTCCCAAAGGTCATTATTCTACCACACCATCTGCCTTTCCTGACTAAAGAGACATATAACTATTAAGACAGGCTAATAAGGCAAATACATATCTGGACATATAGATATCTTTTGCTTTATTCAATATAAATAAAGACTGTTTGCTAGTATCTTAGGAAATCAAGTTGGTACGGGAAATTTTCACCAATATTCAAAATATGCACATCATCTTGCCTTTCCCCTACTCTTTCCTGACTCTTGCAAAGAATTTTAAAAGACTCTCCAAAATCAATCAGTTTCACAAAATAAAGTACCAAAATAAAATTCAAAATTAGAAATGTAATATTAGTGGGTAGCCCACTTTAACCAAAACACTTTTCACATACATTCTTTCCTTTAATCCTCACAAGGAACCTACTGCTATTCCACACAGAAAGAAACTAAACTAAGGCTCTCAAAGGCTAAATTAGATGTAGCACACCAAGAATCCAAGAATCTGAACCCAGGTCTCTGATGCCACAGCCCATTCTTTCCACCTCACCATGCTTCCTCTCTGGTTTAAAGGACTCAAAAACAATTTTTCTTGTGACAAGAAAATCTGACTATAGAACAAAGAGAGCAAACTAAGTGCTTTTTTAAAAAACTGTCACAAATTTAATCAAACATCTGTTTTTTGATAGACAAATTACTGGTATGCTGCATGAAACAGGGGTAACCATTCCAATTTGAAAACAGTCTTGTTATCTTAGTAAAAAAAAAATATAAATCATTTGAACAGTGAAAAAAATACATAAATCATATCTGACTTTAATTTCATCTTTCATAAAATTACATTATATCAAATATAAATAAGCCTAGAAGGGAAAATGGAAAGAACAACAGCTATGTTAAGATGGTAGGATTTTATATAGGGATGTTTTCTATTTTAAAAATTTTCTGGGACTCCTGGCTGGCTCAGTAGGTTAAGCGTCTGCCTTGGGCTCAGGTCATGATCCCAGAGTCCTGGGATCGAGTCCCACATTGGGCTCCTTGCTCAGCCGGGAGCCTGCTTCTCCCTCTGCCTGCTCTGCCTGCCACTCCCCCTGCTTATGCTCTCTCTCTGACAAATAAATAAATAAAATCTTTAAAAAAAAAAAAAATTTCCTTTAAGGGCACCTGGATGGCTCAGTTGGTTAAGCGACTGCCTTCCGCTCAGGTCATGATCCTGGAGTCCTGGGATGGAGTCCCACATCTGGCTCCCTGCTCAGCGGGGAGTCTGCTTCTCCCTGTGACCCTCCCCCCCCTCATGCTCTCTCTCTTTCTCTCTCTAATAAATAAATAAAATCAGTACAAATAAATAAATATTTCCTTTAAAATTGTTTTCATATGGTAACACCTTTTTTAAATGCCATTACAAATAACTACTATATATTAGTACTTAGTAAAGATACAAAACAATCACTACTTTGACTGGCAAGACTTTGACTGGCAAGTATAATTTTTTATTTTTTAAAGATTTTATTTATTTATTTGAGAGAGAGACAGACAAAGATAGCCACAGAGAGCACAAGTGAGCACAAGTGAGCACAAGCTGGGAGGAAGAGAAGCAGGCTCCCCAACCAGCAAGAAGTCTGATGCGGGATTCCATCCCAGGACCCTGGGATCATGACCCAAGCCAAAGACAGACGCTTAATGGACTGAGCCACCCAGGAGCCCCAGCAAGTATAACTTTTAAAAAACCAAAAGTAATTCTCAGGTAATGAAGATCCTCTAATAAAATCTGTGAATACTCAAAAATCTACTTCACTTTCCTATGACTCCTGCTAAAATAAGTATCAACAGGGGGGCTGTTACTATGCATTCAAAGTTTGTTAATAACAAAAACTAGTTGACATGAAAGGGCCATTAATAAAGTGTGATTTGGGGTAGGCAGATGGGGTAACTGGGTGATGAATCACTAAATTTTACCCTTGAAACTCATACTATACTACATGTTGACTAATCCGAATTCAAATAAACTCTTGAAAGAAAACAAAAATAAAAAATGGTGAATTTGAAACTTCGTTTATAAGGATTTTTATCCTAAGATTTTTATTGTCTTAATGGGATTTACAACTAAGAATTATTAACTTTATTAATTCATCTTCATTAATTATTCATTCAAAAATGAAGACAATTAAAAATACTTTGTCAATTTAGAGGTGCCTGTGTGGCTCAGTCCGTTAAGCGGCTGCCTTCGGCTCAGGTCACCATCCCCAGGCCCTGGGATTGGATCAAGCAGGTTTCTCTGCTCAGCTTCTCCCTCTGCTTCTCCCCCACCGCCACCCACTCATGCTCGAGCGCACACACTCTCTCTCTCTAATAAATAAATCTTAAAGAAAAAAAAATTTGTCAATTTAGTAATAACGGCCTTTATTGCCACCTCAAAGAAATTAAGATAATTATACAAAGTTTTAAGTCAACACCTCAAACATTTTCTAATTATCTCAAAATGACATTAAAACAAATACAGAAAATCTGAGTTTTCATTTACTTACTCTCAGATTTTGAAATTGTAAATAAGTAATATAAAATAAACAGTAAAACTAAATGTGTTCAGTATTCAGAAGAATGGTTAATCTAACCGGGCAAGTAATCACATAAAAGGAAAAACAGCAGTAATAGCCAATCTAGTAACGAATTCTTTTACATTTTCACACAAGTTCTACATTAAAACCTCTGAATAAAATTGTTTAAACTCCAAATTTCAAAATCTGTTTCTACTATTCCAAAAATATGCTATATGAGTAACATCCAATTTATACACTCCAAACTGAAGTTTACAAAGCAATCATTTGCTTTAAGGAAAGTACAATGTCATATGAGTTAATACTAATGAAGAAAGGGGCACCTGGAAACTGTTCATCATCTTCTGTATTTTCATGTTTATTTCAAGTTAATTTCTTGGTACAGAAACAGGTACCTTTAAAGAAGTATTTGTATTTTCCCAGTTCATAATGTATTTTGGAAATTAATCAAGCAAGCTTTGGGTTAAATTAGTATTCCCTAATTCCTATTCATTCAACAAACATATATTTGTGTCATCACAATTATCATTACAGGAATTACTTCACCTATCAATGTTTACTTCTCAGAAAAGTGTAAATGCAAAACTGCAGACACTTTTAAAAAGATAATTTTAAAACTCACTAGAGAAGTCTACACAAACTGAAGTCAGCAAATGGCTGAAAAAGGATGTCACCACAGCAACCCCAAAAGATGATGAAGGGATGTACTTACGTTTCAAAACAACGATCCACATTGTCAGACATCAAAAGCAGCATGCATAGCTGTTCCAGGGCTATTAGTTGCATGTCCCTTTCATCTCCCTGTCCCATCTGCAGCCACTCCAGCAATGTATCAGGATCCACATCTGCCATGGTTTTTTAAAAGCCTCTTTGCTTAAATTAAAAAAGTAAAAGGAAAAAGTCCTTTAAATATCCAGGACTGATCAGCTGGGGTTTAAAAATTTTTCTTTTACATCGGCTAGAACCAAATGTTCCTGATGTCCTCCTAGGAATTAGAAAAGACTTGTAAGTATGTTTGAGAGAGTACTTTAATGCAGTTTTTCAACTTTATTCCTCCGGTTTAACGTTCATGTATCATACTAAATAAAAACCAGTTTTGCATTAGAGTATAAGCTGATTAGGTTGCTACTTAACTGGAAACCAGAGCTGTCTTTGTCAAACAGTCAAACTTTAGATCCCACTACTGCTACCACCAACGTCTGTGCCAAAAGGCAAAGAACACCTTACTAAAGGTTCTTTTTTTTTCCAACAAACTTCTTCCCCCCTCCTCCACCCAAAACTGATCTTCAGATAAGTGTTAGATTCAGTATTTTGAGGAGATTCTAAGCACTGTGTCCACTCCCCCTCCAAATTAAGTTTCTGCTTTAAAATGATCTCCAATTCCACAAATTCTGCTGACTTCCCAATTTACTTACTGCTTCTTAAGACGTCCACATACAAACAATAATTAGATACAAGTTGTATCTATGAATAAAGGCGTGGTTAAGAATTCTGGCAGTCTTGGCAACTCTAAAAAGTTTACAAAAATGCTAAAAGTAAATGCAATGGACTAACACCTTACGGATCCTAATACAGGCCACTCCATGGCTCTCTTTCCCCATCCCCACAGAATGGGGCAGTTGGTTAAAAAAATGATAATAATAATACAAAATAGAGAAGCAGCCCCAAGAGGTAAGTCATTACAAAAGGCCGGAGGCGTCCTGACGGAAGGACAGCTTTGAATCCCAGGTAACCCAGCTGCAGGTGTGTGAATCCAGCTACGGGTCCCGGTGGGCACCCAACGGCGGCGACCAGCAGGGATGACCCAACACTCCGGGCCCAGCCGAGCTCCGCGCCCAGAGGCGCAGGCACCGCGCTCTGGTTTCTTGGCACCAAACCCTGCTAAGTTAGCTACCTGTGTCTAGGAGGGGGAAGTTCTGGAGGAGAGGCAGCAAGCCTCAGTGCCCAGAGCAGGCCGCCGGGCCGAGCAGGGCGGCGGGTCTCTCGGGAGCGGCGCCCGGAACTTCTAGGCTCGGGGGGACGTCCCTGGCCCGACGGGGAGGCGAGCCTTTCTCAAGGGCAAGGGGGGCCCGCCTTGGGCTCCGGCTCGGGCAAACCAGGCTCCGGCTCCAGCAAGCCAGGCCCCGCCGCGGGCAAGACCGGGGGAGGGGAACAAAGGGGCTAAGGGGGTTAGTCGGTGGCAGCCCGGCCGACCTCACCCGGAGCCGGGGTCTCGCTCTCCGCAGGCCGCCGGGTATCCCGGATCCCGGCCCCTAGGCCGGGCCCTTCCGACCGCCTGAGGCGCTTCCGCCTCCCCGTCCCTCAAGCTCTTACCCGGGCTTGTCGTCCCAAACCGCTCCGGTCCAGCTCCGAGCAGGCCGCGGGCAGAGCCAGGCCCGGCCGCGGCCCTCGAGTTACCAGGAAGCCGCAGGCCGCGCAGGTCGAGCCGGGCAAGCGGCACAGGAAAAGCCGCGCCTCGTCCCTCCCCTTCCTCCGCGGGGACCTGGTGACAGGGAAGCGAGAGGTTCTTCCGACCGGCGGCAGCCAGCGCACGTCCGGTCCCCGGCACGCGGCTCCTCAGGCCCACAGCTCAGAGGCCCGCGCGGTGCTGCCGGCAGCGGCGGGGGGTGGCCGCGTCCATCGCGATCCCGCAGGGGGAAGGGAGGAGGATCGGGCGAGAGCGGGGCGGGGAAGCTGCGGAGGGCAGCCGAGCTCGGCGGAGGCGGAGCAAATCGAGTCTCTCGGCAGCGACCCCACCGACCGCCAGGTGGGGCGCTGCGGAGACCGGTCGGCCGGCGGCGCAGTATCCGCAACCTGGTACGCCAGGCGGCCGGACGCGTGGCCGCCACTATCAGGACGCTCTGGCCCTGCGGGCCTCGGACTCCCCTGTCAGCTGTCGCTTTTCTGTCGTGCGACCGCTCCCAGCACCCCCGCACACTGGTGCACGCACGCTCAGCCTGTTTTGCACCGTACCTACATACTTAGCGTGCTGCTGCTGTTAGGCCCCCACGCTACACGTCATAGCTGCGGCCAACCTGTCTTCGCCGAGCACCCCTCCGCCGGGCGGCCCGTACTCTGCCGCGAGCTCGCCTTCTCCCCGCCGGGCAGCCCTACTCGCGCACGAAGTGCGTCGCGGGAGGAAGAGCACCTCCCTGGGGTCTTAGGAGGCAAACTGCCCGCAGTTGACCAGAAGGAAAACCTTTCACCACAACCCTGCGAAGTAAATGTTTTCCAGCAATATCTCCATTGCAATGATGAGAGAACTGAGGCTCCAAAAAAAGCGTAAATTCAGGCCCAGTGGCGTCCCGGTAAGCAGCACCGCTGAGAGTGTGCTTTTGACTCTTTTTCCTGTGGGTTGTGGTCTCGAGTACATCCGTGGTTATTCCCGTCAAACATTTTGTTTCACACCCTTTGAAGATAAAATAGGCCTGCTAGTAAGACCTACTTTGAGATTTTTAGGATGTAGTTCATTGGAAATGTGAATATAGCTTATTTTAAACAAAGAAATGAATCCCTTGGTTTGTGAAATAAGTAAACCCATATCTCAGACACTCTTCCTGTACCCTCCCCTTTTCATCTTTTTTTTTTTTTTTTAAGATTTTATCCATTCATTTGACAGAGAGAGAGAGATCACAAGTAGGCAGAGAGGCAGGCAGAGAAAAGGGGAAGCAGGCTCCTCGCTGAGCAGAGAGCCCGATGCGGGGCTCGATCCCAGGACCCTGAGATCATGACCTGAGCCAAAGGCAGAGGCTTTAACCCATTGAGCCACCCAGGCGCCCCTCATCTTTTATAACAAAAATGAGTATTACGTAATAGTATTTGAGTTGTGCTCCTTTAAGCAATCTGCATATGCTTGAAGAACCAGTATTTTGGAAATTACAGATTTGCACTTCAAATATATATGGGCACAGATCCCACTGTCACAGGTCATGGTCCCTAGGTCTCCTGTTAACAGTTCAAATCAAGAGAAAAGAGTAGGGGATTCTACTAGCTTGTCACAACTACAACACATGACAGTAATTGTTTGGGAGCTATGACTATGACGTGGAGCTGCCAATAAAATCTTCAAGGAGGAAGGTCTTTCTGGACTTTGAAGAATGGGTGGAATATGGACAGTGCAAGGGAGGGGGAAGAATACAAGCAAAGCCTGATATCTTCTGACATAGGGAAGAGGAACTGTGCCCCGAGCAAAGAATCTGCATTAAGCAATGAAGGGGAGAGAAGGTGGGAACTAGAGGAAGCAGGGCCTTGAATGCCAGCTGCAGAATTTAGGCTTAGATAAGTAACAAGGTTTGGATTAGAACACTGACGAGAAAAATTAGAGTCTTAGAAAGATTGATAGAATGGCTAAAAGGAGTTACTAAGACAAGACAGCTGGGAGGTTGCTGAAATCCTCTAACGGTGGAGGAAAGAAGGGCCAGTAGTTATTGGCAATAAGAATGGAGAAGAGCTAAATATAACAAATTTTTTTTTAAGATTTTATTTATTTATTTGACAGAGAGAGAGAGAGAGATCACAAGTAGGCAGAGAGGCAAGCAGAGTAGAGAACCCGATGCGGGGCTTGATCTCAGGACCCTGGATCATGATGTGATCCAAGGCAGAGGCTTAACCCACTGAGCCACCCAGGCGCCCCTAACAATTATTTTTTAAAAAGATATATTAGAATTTAAATATTAACTTCAATTCTTTTTTATTCTTTATTTTTTTTTAAGATTTTTATTTCCTTAAGATACAGCGCGAGTGAGTGAGAGAGCACGAGCAGGGGGGAAACAGCAGGCAGAGGGAGAAGCAGGCAGAGGGAGAAGCAGACTCCCCACTGAGTAGAGAGCCCTGAGCTCCAAGAATTAGTCATCTTAAGCTAAACTTATGGTCTTGTTTTTTAACTTTTAATTTTGAAATAAGCTTAGACATAAAAAAAAATGTTGCAAATAAATTAAGAGTTCCTATATATATCCTTTGTGCAACTTGCCCAAATGTTATTATTGGGATGCCATAGTTGAGTAAGTGAATTTCAAGAAGGCATTTGACAAGATTTCCTTTAAAATCTTAGGTACAAGGTGCTCAGTTGGTTATGTGTCTGCCTTCAGCTCAGGTTATGATCTCAGGGTCCTGTTATCGAGCCCCACATTGAACAACACAACGGGCTCCAGGTGGGGTTCCCTGCTCTGCAGGGAGTCTGCTTCTCCCTCTCCCTCTGAACCTGTTCCTCCCCCAATTCATGTGTGCACTTTTGCACTCTCTCTCAAATAAATAAATAAAAATCTTTAAAAAAATTTTTTCTACTACAAAATTCACTTTTGATTTTCATTTTCTTAATATTGCCTTTTTTTTTTAAGATTTATATTTATTTATTTGACAGAGAGAGAGAGCCTAGCAGGAGGATCTGCAGGCTCCTCACTGAGCAGAGAGCCCGATGCAGGGCTCAATCCCAGGACTCTGGGATCATGACCGGAGCTGAAGGCAGACGCTTAACCAAATGAGTCACCCAGGTGCCCCATATTGCCACTTTTTAAATGAAAGTATATTAAAATTCTTATTGCCAAGAAAGAGATAGGTGGGTCAGGTGATAGTGTTGTTAGATAAAGTAATAAGGTGAAGTCTTCCTTACCTGAACAACTATACCCAGAGAATGTTACTTAATGGATAAATAACTGCTTGATGAAAGGTTTGTAATATGCCAGAGCCTTTGTGTTGGCCATGTACTGTCGAACACCTTTATCTAACTAACTTTTTTTTTTTTTTTAAGATTTTATTTATTTATTTGTCAGAGAGCACAAGCAGGGGGAGCAGGCAGAGGGAGAAGCAGGTTCCCTGCTGAGCAAGGAGCCTGATGTGGGACTTGATTCCAGGACCCTGGGATCATGACCTGAGCCAAAGGTAGACACTTAACCAATTGAGCCAGCCAGGCATCCCTATCTAACTGACTTTTAACAAAGAATTTGAGGATATGGATGATACATTGTAGTATCTGATGAGGATTCAAAGATGTTACCACAGAATGCAGCACTGAGACAGAATGAACAAAATTATTTTAGTCAGTCTAAATATTAAGAACAAAAATATCATATTAAAAGATTGAAGGAAAGCTGCCTTCGAAGTTCAGGGAACAAGACATTAGGACTTTAGTTTACTGCATACTCTGCGTGAGCCAAGAGTGATGTGATTACCACCCTCCTAACTCAAGGCAAAAAAGACTGCCCTCCTCTGTTCTGCTCTGACCTCATTTGAAGCACTGTTTTAGGCTTAGGAATCAGTTAATTAACATGGAGAAGCTGGAACATGCCCAAGGAGGGTAAAACAGTTGAATGGACTGGACTTGTTTTGCCTGGAGAAGAGAGGACGTGGGAACATGACTAATGCCTTCAGTTGTTTCATGACCTGTCCTATGGAAGAGGGAGCCGACGTAGCAAGCCACACAAAACAGCAGAACTAATAATACAATAATATGAACAGCTGGAATTTTTAAAATATTTAATATATGATACACATTTTGCATGCATTATCTTGTTTACTATAATAATTCAATGAGAGCTTTAGTTTCTATTATTATCTTGGTCTTACAGAATAGTAAAACAAAGCTCAGAAAGACCAAGGTCACACAGATAATACGTCAAAGTAGTTAATACTCATAGTGAAGTAATACTTGTAATACATTTAGAAGAGTGTTAGGCCATAATAAATGTCCAATAAAATCTAGCTGCAATAATAGTAAGTATTACTATAATTATACTTAAATATTATTATTATTGTATTGACTTAGGCCAATGGCTCTCAGCCTTGGCTACACATTAAGTCTCTTAGAGCACTTTAAAAAATACTGATGGTTGGATTCTAGCTTTAGAGATTCTGACTGAAGTGGTCTGAGATATGGCCTGGGCATCTGACATTTTAAAGATTTATTTATTTATCCGAGAGAAAGAAAGAGTGAGCAGGAACAGGAGGGGCAGAGAGACAGAGAGAGACAAATTCCCAAGCATACCCGTTGCTGAGTGCAGAGCCCGAATGAGGGCTCGAGCCTGTGAGCCTGAGACCATGACCTGAGTGGAAACCAAGAGTCAGTCGCCCCCCCCCAAAAAAAAGTCAGTCACCCAACCAACTGCACTACCCAGGCACCCTGGCATCTGACATATTCCTCCCTTCCTTCCTTCCTCCCTCCCTCCCTCTTTCTTTCTTTCCCTTTCTTTCTCTCTCTTTCTTTCTTTCTTTCTTTCTTTCTTTCTTTCTTTCTTTCTGATTTTATTTATTTTTTTGAGAGAGAGAGCATGAGCATGAGGAAGGGGGTAGAGGGAGAGGGAAAAGCAGAATCTCCACTGAGCAGGGAGCCTGATGTGGGGCTGGGTTCCAGGACCCTGGGATCATGACCTGAGCCGAAGGCAGCCACTTAACAACTGGGCCACCCAGGCACCACGTTGGCATCTGACATTTTAAAATCTCCCCAGGTGAAGAAAATTTTACGAAAATACATCTGATAAAAACTATTATGAAAATAAACAAAGAATTCTTCAAGCTGGGTGTGGCGCCTACTTAAAAAAAAAAAAAAAGAACTCTTAAAATACAGCAATAAATGAATAATCCAATTTAAAAATGGGCAACAGGTCCAAACAGACACCTCACCAAAGAAGATAGACACATGGCAAATAAGTATATGAAAAGATGCCCAATATTACATGTCATTAGGGAATTGCAAATTAAAACAATATGATACCACTATACACACATTAGAATAGGCAAAATCCAGGGGCGCCTGGGTGCCTCAGTGAGTTAAAGCCTCTGCCTTCGGCTCAGGTCATGATCTCAGGGTCCTAGGATCCAGCCCCGCATTGGGCTCTCTGCTCAGTGGGGGAGCCTGCTTCCCCCCCTTCTCTCTCTGCCTGCCTCTCTGCCTACTTGTGATCCTCTTTCTCTCTGTGTCAAATAAATAGATAAAATCTTAAAAAAAAAAAAAAAGAATAGGCAAAATCCAAAACAAGGATAAGACCAAATGCTGATGAGAATGTAGAGCAATGGTAACTCTCATTCATTGCTTATGGGAATGCAAAATGGTATAGCTACTTTGGAAGACAGTTTGGCACTTATAAAACTAAACATATTCAAGGGTTGCCCAGGTGGCTCAGTCAGTTAAGCTTCTGACTTTGGCTCAGGTCATGCTCTTGGGGTCCTGGGATCAGCCCTAAGTTGGGCTCCAGCAGAGTCTGCTTGTCTCTCACCCTCTCCTCTCCCACGGGTCTCTCCTTCTTCTACTCCCCGGCTCGTGCTCTTGCTCTCTCTCTCAAATAAAAAAATAAAATCTAAAAAAAAACTAAACTAAACTAAACATATTCTTACCATATGATCCAGAAATCGTGCTCCTTGGTATTTATCCAAATGAGTGGAAAGCTTATGTCCACATAAAAACTTGCACATGCAAAAAGAAAAAGCTACACATGGATGTTTATAGCAACTTTATTCCTATTGCCAAAATTTGGAAGCATCCAAGGTGTTCTTCAGGAGGTGGATAGATTAATAACCTGTGGTATATCCAGACAATAGACTATTATTCGGTTCTAAAAGAAATGAGCTATTAAACCATGAAAAGACATGGAAGAACCTTAAATGCATATTACTAAGTGAAAGAAGCCAATCAAAAAAGGCTACATACTAAATGATTCCAACTATATAACATTCTGGCAAAGGCAAAACTATGAACACAGTAAATAAGATTTGTGGTTACCAGGACTACAGGGGAGGGACAGCTGAATAGATGGAATACAGGTGATTTTTAAGGCAGCGAAACTATTCTGTATGTTACTGTAATGATGAAAATGTGTCATGATACATTTCATTTCCCGAAACCTATAGAATGTACACCAAGGGTGAATCCTAATGTAAACCACGGGCTTTGAGTGATAATGATATGTCAATGGAGATTCATTAATTGTAACAAATATACCAGTCTGGTGGGGGATTTTTTTTTTAAGATTTTATTTATTTATGAAGATTTTATTTATTTGTTTGACACAGAGAGAGCACAAGCAGGGGGAGTGGAAGAGGGAGAAGCAGGCTCTCTGCTGAGTAGGAACCCAAAGTGGGACTCGATCCCAGGACCCTGGGACCAGGACCTGAGCCGAAGGCAGACACTTAATGGACTGAGCCACCCAGGCACCCCTGGTTGGGCATGTTGAAAGTGAGGAAGGTTGTGCATGTATAAAGGAAGGAGGTATATGGAAACTGTACTTTCTGCTCAATTTCGGTGTACCTAAAACAGCTCTAAAAAAATAGTCTAGTCTGTTAAAAAAAAACGTTCCCCAAGTGAATGTAATGTGCAGCTAAGGTTGAGATCTACTGGCCTAGGTTTTTGCATGCATAAGCTCCTTCAATTCTTCTACTATCCATCTGATTAGGTAGCTGTGGTTATCCTATTTTACAGATGAAGAAACTGAGGACTGGAAGGATTAAATAACTTGCCAAGTTCACCAAGCTAGTAAAATGGGAACTGATTTTCACACATTGCTCAGCCAGCTCTCACGTGTATAACCTTTTTACCATACCACCTTTTAATAATTGAAGCTGGTAGATCAAAGTAAAATGCATTGACTCATGAAGTAATAATTCCCCAACACTGGAAATATTATAGAAGAACCTGGATAACAGGGGCACCTGGGTGACTAAGTTGGTTGGGTGGCTGCCTTCAGCTCTGGTCCTGATGCTGGAGTCTGGGGATTGAGTCCCACATCGGGCTCCCTGCTCAGCAGGGCATCTGCTTCTCCCTCTGACTCTCCCCCTCTTGCGTTCTCTCTCATTCTCTCTCTTTCAAATAAATAAATAAAATCTTTTAAAAAATGAATGAATGAATGAATGAATAAATAAATAAATAAATAAATAAAGAGTCTGGATAATAAGTCAGGGATGGCACAGACAGATGACTACACTGTTTCTTGTTCTTGTTTTGCTTTGTTTTCAGTATGAAGGAAGGTAGAATAGGTTCTCTCTCTTTTTTAAAGTTTATTTATCTATTTAAGTAATCTCTACACCCAGTGTGGGGCTTGAACTCACAACCCAGAGATCAAGAGTTGTATGCTCCCCCTACTTAGCCAGTCAGGTGCCCCAGATTATCTTGAATATTCCTTCAGACTCTAAGAGCCAAAGAGCTGAAGGACTGGGTTTGAGGACTAGACCTGTCTTTTATATAGCTGTGAAAGAAAGAGCAAGTCACCTAACTTGTCCGAGGTTTTTCTCTTATGTAAAATAAAGATAATGCTTATGCTAACACAGATCATTTTTCATATATATTAAATAATATAGGAGGATTACATATTTTTTATTAAAGCCTTTTGTTAACTGTAAAGCTTTATAGAAATCAATTTTATGGGTTGTTGTTTTTTTTTTAATTTTTTAAAGTAAGCTCTATGTCCAACGTGGGCCTTGAACTCACAACCCTAATATCAAAATTCACATGCTCTACTGACTGAGCCAGCCAGGCACCCTTATAGAAATCACTTTTTTTTTTTTTAAAGATTTTATTTATTTATTTGACAGAGAGAGAGAGAGAGAGAGAGATCACAAGTAGGCAGAGAGGTGGGCAGAGAGAGAGGGGGAAGCAGGCTCCCTGCTGAGCAGAGAGCCCAACATGGGGCTCGATCCCAGGACCCTGAGATCATGATCCCAGGACCCTGAGATCATGACCTGAGCCAAAGGCAGAGGCTTTAACCCACTGAGCCACCCAGGTGCCCCAATAAATAAAATCTTTAAAAAAAAAAAGTATTATCATGGAGGAAGACAAGGGAAGGGTGTTCACATCTACCTTCTCCTAGACTTTTATATAGTTCATGGAAGATGAAGTGTGTGATTCACTGTGCCTTATACTGAGTGAGTCTGGTATATAGCAATTCCCAATGGCCGGTTTTTTTTTGTTTGTTTGTTTGTTTGTTTAGATTTATTTATTTGAGAGAGAGAGAGAGCATGAGCCAGGGGAGGGACAAAGGGAGAGAGAGCAAAAGAATCCTCAAGCAGACTCCCTGCCTAGCAGCATCCCCTATTCGAGGCTTGATCCCAGGACCCTGAAATCACCTGTGCTAAGTCAGGCATTTAGCCGACTGAGCGACCCAGGCACCCCCCACAATGGCCATTATTCTTCTATTTTGACATGGAGGTGAAATATGAACAGGTAAACATATCCTGGTTTCTTGGGACATATATTCAGGTATGGTGAGTTGCCTTCACAAGATCTTCTATTTTCATCAGGGCTTTATTCTTTTACTTGAATGCTCTTGTTCTGGGATTTCATATTTTAATTTAAAATAATATAATAATAAAATCACAATAAAAGTCAGCAGTTTTTGGATAAGGTTTCTTTAAAGCCCCACTACAGGGGCGCCTGGGTGATTCAGTCGGTTAAGCGTCTGCCTTCAGCTCAGGTCATGATCCCAGGATACTGGGGTCGAGCCCCACAACCAGCTCCCTGCTCAGTGGGGAGCCTGCTTCTCCCTCTCCCTCTGCTGCTCCCCCTGCTTATGCTTGCCCTCTCTCTTGCTCACTGTCTCTGTCAAATAAATAAAATCTTTAAAAAAAAAATGACAAATTCTTAGTAATGCTGTCATCTAGGACTCACTCTTCCAAAGGTTTCAAAAATAATACATTTAAAAATAAATTATAGAATTTTGAAGTTTATTACAAGATTCACTGTATCCAATATATATCCCTTGGAAGTGAAGTCAAAAACCAAATTATAGTTGTAAAAGTTGTGTGCTTTATGTTCCTGGATAGTTATTCTTGCTCTAAGACTAAAAAACCCTTCTATAATTTGCTATTCATAAACATCCTATATCCTTCATCTTGAGGAAAATTATTCTTTTTTTTTTTTTGAGAGAGAGCGAGAGCATGAGAGGGGAAAAGGTCAGAGGGAGAAGCAGACTCGCCATGGAGCTGGGAGCCCGATGTGTCACTTGATTGCAGGACTCTGGGATCATGACCTGAGCCGAAGGCAGTTGCTTAACCAACTGAGCCACCCAGGCACCCAAGGAAAATTATTCTTGAAGATAGATAGTTTATTATTCTTCTTTAGCATACTTGGGTACATAATAGTTGCTTTGTAGGCTTAGAGGAAAATTATGATCTCCTTTACAAAAATTCGTTCAATAAAAAACTTTCAAGGACTGTACTTTTGTAAGGAATTACATGCTCTAATTACAGATTTCAAAATGTGTATTAGGGGAAAAACTTACATAATAAGTTGTATACTTTTGAAGTGTCTCCTTCTGGATATTTGCTATGAGGGGATTGTTGTTAATTTTTTTATTTTATCTATGATAATGGTATAGTGGTTATATTTTCTTAAAAAGAATCCTTATCACTTAGAGAAGCATATAAAAACATTTACAGATGAAATGATATGATGACTAGGATTTGCTTCAAAATAATTGGCTGGCTCAGTTGGTAGATCATCTGACTCTTGATCTTGGTCATAACTTTTTTTTTTAATTGATTTTTTTTTAAGATTTTTATTTATTTGATAGAGAGAAACACAGCGAGAGAGGGAACACAAGCAGAGGGAATGGGAGAGGGAGAAGCAGGCTTCTTGTTGAGCAGGAAGCCCGATGTGGGGCTCGATCCCAGGACCCTAAGATCATGACCCGAGCCGAAGGCAAACGCTTAACAATTGAGCCACCCAGGCGCCCTGAACTTGGTCATAACTTTGAGCCTCACATGGGGTATGAAGTTTACTTTTGGGGGCGGGTATAAAGTCTACTTAAAAAAAAATAAATGGAATCTTAAAAAAAATAATTTGAAGGGATAGTGATTAGTGTTAGATGAAACACATTTGACCATCCATTGAGGATAATTATTGAATCTGGGTAATAGGTACATGGGGTTCATTACACTAGTGTCTATACTTTTATGTGTGTTTGCAAATCCCATAATAAAAATGATTTTTAAAAATATATGGGAGGTCTAGGAGGATAAAGGAAACAATACCAACATATAGTATTTTGAAACAATCTGATAGAAATGTTTTTAATTTGGGGGCGCCTGGGTGGCTCAGTGAGTTAAGTGTCCAACTCTTAATTTTGACTCAGGTCATGATCTCAGGGTTGTGGGATTGAACCTCACATTGGGCTCCACACTGGGCATGGAGCCTGCTGGGGATTTTTTCTCTCTCTTTCCCTTTGCCTCTCCCCGCTACTAATTAATTAATTAATAATTTTTTTTAAAGTTTGAATTATGACATCATTTAACCTAATATTTATGGGAAGAACAATCACTATAGTTATTTACTTAAGCTTTTTAAAACTCAAAATAATTTAAGAGTGTTCCTATAGTTTTTGCTATATAATAAATTATTATTTTGTTATAAAATAAAGAGGTAACAAAAAATTTTTAAAAAGAGGTAGCATTCTAGGGGAAAATGAAGAAACATGTATTTTAATTATCTTACAAACACACAGAGCTTACTATGTACAGGCATCATTTTAAGTGCTTTATAGTTACTAACTCACTGAATCCTCCTAATAACCCAACAAAGGACATAATGTTATTCTCTCCATTTTGCAAATGGGGAAAACAAAGCCTACAAGCGATTAAGTAACCTGTACAAGGCCACACAGATGGTAAACAACAGAAGTGGGCTTTGAATCCAGAAAGCCTGGCTACAAAAACTCCTAGCCTTATCCTCTGCTATCTCTCTGTATTAAATGATTTTTCCCCCTGATGACAAGAAGAAATATACCTTGAGGAATCAAGCCTATAGAAATGATAGTATGAGTGCAGAAAAATAAAAACACCAGGATATTTATTACAGCATTTTTGTATTTATTGAATATTGGAAACTGCTTACATATTCTGTCAATAGCAAAGTGAAGAAATCCGCACGTCTTCATCTAATCTTTATAGATGTTAAAAAAAAAGACTGATTTATGGGGCACCTGGCTTGTTCAGTTAGTAGAGCATGTAACTCTTGATCTGGGGGTTGTGAGTTTAAACCCCATGTTGGACATAGAAATTTCATTAAAAAAGAAGAAGGAGGAGACTGACTTAGAAAAATGACAAATTATTTATTTATTCTTTTTTAAAGAGAGAGTTGGGGTGGGAGGGGAAGAGGGAGAGAGAGAGAATCCCAAGCAGGCTCCACACCCAGTGTGCCAGATACGGGGCTTGATCTCACAACCCTAAGATCATGACCTGAGCTGACAGCAACAGTCAGACACATAACTGAGCCACCAAGGGGCTCCTTTTTTCTTTCTTTTTCTTTCTTTTTTCTTTAATGACAAATATTTTATTTTATTTATTTTTTTAAAGATTTTATTTATTTATTTATTTGACAGAGAGAGACACAGCAAGAGAGGGAACACAAGCAGGAAGAGTGGGAGAGGGAGAAGCGGGCTTCCCGCTGAGCAGGGAGCCTGACGCGGGGCTCTATCCCAGGACCCTGGGATCATGACCTGAGCTGAAGACAGACACCTAACTGGCTGAGCCACCCAGGCGCCTCAGTGACAAATATTTTAAACTAGAATAGCAAGTTGCAGAGTCACAAACACATTAAGATCCCATTATATTTTATTTGTTTGTTTGTCTGTCCCTGGTAATGTTTTTTTAAGTTTTTAATTTTAATTCCAGTATAGTTAACATACAGTGTTATATTAGTTTCAGGTGTAACTCAGTAATTCCATACATTGGGGCACCTGGGTGGCTCAGTCGGTTAAGCATCTGCCTTTGGCTCAGGTCACGATCCCAGGGTTCTGGGATGGAACCCCACATAGGACTCCTGGCTCAGCAGGGAGTCTGCTTCTCCTTTTTCTGCTGCCCCAGCTTGTGCTGTCTCTCTGACATATAAATAAATAAACTCTTAAAAAAAAATATGTACATTATTCAGTACTCATCATGATAAGTGTACTTTTTAATGGATCACCTCTTTCACCCATCCCCCCCACCTCCCCTCTGGTAACCATTAGTTTGTTCTCTATAGTTAAGAGTCTGTTTCTTGGGGCACATGGGTGGCTCAGTCGGTTAAACATCTGACTCTTGGTTTTGCCTCAGGACATGATCTTGGGGTCATGAAATCAAGCTGTGAATAGGGCTCTGTGCTCAGAGCAGAGTCTCCTTGGGATTCTGTCTCTACCTCTTCTTCCCCTCCCCCCCACACCCTCCAAAATAAATAAATAAATCTTTTAAAAAAAGAGTCTGTTTCTTGGTTTCTCTTTTTCTTTGCTCATTTGTTTTGTTTCTTAATTCCACATGTGAGTGAAATCATATGGAATTTGTCTTTCTCTGACTTATTTCACTTAGCATTGTTATACTCTAGCTCCCTTCATGTTGTTGCAAATGGCAAGATTTCATCCTTTTTTATAACTGAATAATATCCATTCAATATGTATACCACCTCTTCTTTATCCATTCATCCGTTGATGGACACTTGAGCTGCTTCCATAATTTGGCTATTGTAAATAATGCTGCAATAAACATAGGGGTGCATATATCTTTTAGAATTAATGTTTTTGTATTCATTGGATAAATACCCAGTGGTTTACACATCTGCCTTTGCTCAGGTCATGATCCTGGGGTCCTGGGATTGAATCCGCATTGGGCTCCTTCCTCAGCGGGGAGCCTGCTTCTCCCTTTGTCTGCTGCTCCCCCTGCTTATGCTCTCTCTCTGACAAATAAATAAATAAAACCTAAAAAAAAAAAAAAAGATAAGGAAGAGCAATTTCCTTATATATTCCTTTTCAGTGTTTGAATATTTTTACAATCACTTTTGCAATTAAGAAATTTCTGTAATGCATACAGATGGTGGAAAAATTCATACAGAATAAAAAGAAAAAATAATTACCTACCACCTTGAGATTATCATCATTAACATTTTGATAACATTTCTATGGCCTTTTTTGTAGATATAAACATAAACATATATAAAATCATGTGTATTATTAATTAGGATCACATTTTTTTAAAGTAGGCTCAACACCCAGTATGGAGCCCAACATGGGGCTTGAACTCACACCCCTGAGACTGAGACCTGTGTTGAGATCACGAGTTGGCCCCTTGACCAACCGAGCCCAGGTGCCCCACACATTGTGATCATGTTATTAAACACTATAAAGTTAATATGGCATTAAACAAGTGGTAAGCCTTTTTCTTGGACTTCTTATATTACCAAAGTCCAAAATTCATCTACCCATCACTAGCCAAAGTCCTGGGTGATTAAAAGTTTTTTTTTTAATCCCTTTTATCAGCTAACTAAAGAAGTCTGAGGACTAGACTTTGATTACTCACGCCAGGAAAAATCGCTACTTTTCTTCAGCCATGAGGATTAAAACGCTACTCCCAGAACTCAGTGTTTCTGTGATAGCAGAGTTGAACAGGTGAGCAGTTATTCAAGTAAAGCGTCTTAGAAGAAAAGTCCATCTAGGTCATTCGAAACCAAAATTATCTTTTACTTCCCAGGAGGTCATTTGCCATAGATTATCTGACTCCTTGTCTAGAAGACCTAAGAAGGTAAATCAGAATTTAATATAAACTTGGAGCCCATGGAATATTGTTTGACTTACTAGGCAAATGCCAATGGCTTAAGGATACCTGCAGACTACATATATGTATTATTAATGTGGGAATGTGGATATGCTAAGATAGCTAGAGATTAAGGCAGGGAGTTTCTTGACCAAGGGAATTTACCACCAAGTTTTCAAGGAAATGTTATCTATACTAGTTTTTCTTTGACAATCATCATGACTATATGATTTCAAGGTTTTTTATTATTCAGTTTCTTTAGGTTTATATTCGATTTCCCGATGTGTATATCATATAAAATATATAATATATAACTACTATCTAATTCTGGAACATTTCCATCACCCTAAAAAGGAAACCCCATACCCATTAGCAGTTATTACTATTACATTCTCTCCAAGACCTAGTACCTGGAAACCATTAATCTACTTTGTATCTCTACACATTTGCCTACTCTGGATACTTAATATAAATAGTATTATATAATACGTGGCCTTTTATATCTGGCTCCTTTCATTCAGCATTTTGCATTCAGGGTTCATGTAGCATTTATCAGAACTTCCATTCCTTTTTATGGCTGAGTAATATTCCATTGCAGGAATATACCACATTTTCTTTTTTTCTACCCATCAGTTCATGGATATTTGGCTATTTCCAGTTTTGGCTATTATAAATAATGCTGCTATGAACATTCATGTGCGATCTTTGGGTAGATATATATTTTCAATTCTCTTGGGTACATACCTAGGAATGGAACCGTTAAGCTATATTGTTTAGCTTTGGGAGGAACTGCCAACTGTTTTGCAAAGCAGCAGTATATTTTACATCGCCACCAACCGTGTATGAGAGTTCTTTGCTCTTATCTGTCTTTTTTATTACAGCCATCTTAATGGGTGTGAAGTAGTATCACATTTCCCTATTGACTAATGATGTTTGTGTCAGGAGTTTTTTGTTTTGTTTTGTTTTATTGTTGTTGTGTTGGTGGCGTCCAGAGCCGTTGGCCAAGATAGAATTCTTGAGACATCTTCAATGCAAAATGGTGGTTTTATTAAAGCACGGGGACAGAACCCATGGCAGAAAGAGCTGCTGTCTCCACTGCCGGCTGCTCCCTGCTGCCTCCGGATTGTGAGGAACAGTTTATTATATACATTGGGGTTGGGAGAAATAAAAATAAGGGAAGTTCCAAAAGGACTTTCATATGTTAAAGAAGACTCAGGATCCTGGAGGAATATTATAATCTGCCTATCTCAAGTATTTGTTAATAGGCGGCAGGTTATAGGGAGATTTAATTTTTTTTTAAAGATTTTATTTATTTATTTGTGTGAGAGAGAGAGCCCAAGCAGGGAGAGCAGCAGGCAGAGGGAGGATCAGATGTGAGACTTGATCCCAAGGTCCTGGGCTCATGACCTGAGCCAAAGGCAGACACTTAACCGACTGAGCCACTCAGGCATCCCTAGGGAGACTTAATATTATCTACATTTCCTTCTGCCTCAGTTTCCCACATCAATGTTGAACACTTTTTGTGTGCTTATTGGCTGTTCATATATCTCCTTTGGAGAAATGTCTATCAAAATCCTTTACCCAGAGGCGCCTGGGTGACTCAGTCATAAGCGCCTGCTTTTGGCTCAGGTCATGATCCTAGGGTCCTGGGATCGAGCCCCATGTGGGACTCCCTGCTCAGCAGGAAGCCTGCTTCTTCCTCTCCTGGACCCCCTGCTTGTGTTCCCCCTCTTGCTATCTCTTTCTCTGTCAAATAAATAAAATCTTTTTAAAAAAATTTTTATCCATTTTTAAATTGGGTTATTTGTCTTTTCACTGTTGAGTTGTAAGGGCTTTTTGTATATTCTGGATAAAAGTTCCTTGTCAGAGAAATAATTTGCAAATATTTTCTCCCATTCCATGGGTTGCCTTTACAATTTCTTAATGGTATCCTTTGAAGCACAAAATTTTAAAATTTTTATGAAGTCCAATTTATTTTTTATTTCAGTACCTAAGAAACCATTGCCTAATCCAAGATCATGGAGATTTACGTTTATGCTTTCTTCTAAGAGTTTTATAGTTTAAGGCCTTACTAATTAAGGTTTATGATCCACTTCGAGTTAATTTTTGTATATGTTGTGAGATACAAATCCAACCTTTTTTTTTGGTACACGGCTATCCAGTTGTCTTAGCACCATTTTTGGAAAGACTGTTCTTTTCCCATGAATTTCTTGGCACCCTTGTTGGAAATCAACTAACCATAAATATAAAGATTTATCTGGACTTTCAATTATGTTTCATTGATCTCAGTTTCTATCCTTATTCCAATACCACCTTGGCTTGATTACTGTAGCTTTGTAGTGTGTTTTGAAATCAGGAAGTGTGAATCCTCTAACTTTGTTCTTTTTCAAGATTATTTTGGCTATTCTAGGTTCCTTGCATTTCCATATGAATTTAAGATCAGGCTGTCAATCGCAAAAACAAATGCAAAACAACAACAAAACCAGCTCCGATTTTGACAGCGATTGCATTGAGTATTTACATCAATTTGGCCAGTATTGCCATTTTAGTAATAAGTCTCCCAATTTATAAACATGGGATGTATTTTCATTTATTTACTTCTTCTTTAACCTATCAATGATATTTTGTAGCTTTCAATATACAAGTTTTGTGCTTTTTTGTTAAATCATGGAGACTTTCCACGTGTATGTGAGAAGAATGTGCATTCTGCTTTTGTTGGGTGAATGTCTGGTAGGTCTAGTTGGTTTATAATAGTGTTCAAGTCTTCTGTTTCCTTACTGATCATCTGTCTGGTGGTTCTAACCATCCTGGATTCTTGAAAGTAGAATAATGAAATTTTTATTATGGTTGAATTGCCCAATTCTCCATTATTACTTTTTACTTCATGTATTTCAAGCCTCTGTTTTTAGGTGCATATGTATTTATAGTTATGTCTTCATGACAGATTAACCCTTTTATCATTATAATGTATATATTTTGGGTCTAATAATGATTTTTGTCCTAAAATCTATTTTCTCTGATATTAGTATAACCACTCTAGCCCTCTTTGGGGTACTGTTTGTATATTTTTCCATTCTTTTCCTCTCAGGTTATTTGTGGCTTTGAATTCACAGGGCTCAATCCCTACATAGAGTCCCGCATCAGGCTCTCTGCTTGGTGGGAGTCGGCTTCTCCCTCCAACTCTCCCTCTGTGCTCTCTCTCTCAAATAAATAAATAAAATCTTTAAAAATATATATATAAAAAAAATAAGATGCCTGGTTGGCTCAGTCAGTTAAGTGTCTGCCTTCGGCTCAGGTCATAATCCCAGGGTCCTGGGATTAAGCCCCATGTGGGGCTCCCTGCTCAGCTGGAAGCCTGCTTCTCCCTCTCCCTCCATCCCTACCCCACGCTCATGCTGTCTCTCTCTCTCTCAAATAAATAAAATCTTTTTTTTTTTAAATAAAATCTTAAAAAAAAAAAAAATTCTTCAAGGACGCCTGGGTGGCTCAGCCGGTTAAGCATCTGACTCTTGTTTTTGGCTCAGGTCATGATCTCATGAGTTGTGGGATTGAGCCCCCTGGAGATTCTCTCCCTCTGCCCTTCCCCCAACTTGTGCTGGCTCTTCATAAATACATAGTTCTTTAAAAAAAAAAAAAAACACTAAAAAATTCTTCGACTTGCAAATTGCTTTTTCTTTTTTTTTTTTTTTTTAATATTTTATTCATTTATTCGACAGAGAAAGACACAGCGAGAGAGGGAACACAAGCAGGGAGAGTGGGAGAGGGAGAAGCAGGCTTCCTGCCGAGCAGGGAGCTCGATGCAGGGCTCGATCCCAGGACCCTGGGATCATGACCTGAGCCGAAGGCAGACGCTTAACGACTGAGCCATCCAGGAGCCCCTGCAAATTGCTTTCTAGTTGTATTTCTATGGAGAAAATATAACTAAAAGAATGATCTCGTGAATACTCTCAGCAATATCATAAATACCCATTCCTCAGGTAAACTTATTTTAAAAATCTAGTCATAGCTCGCAATAGTTCAAGACCTTTGGGACACAGCAAAAGCTGTTCTTAGAGGGAAGTTTATATCAATACAGGCTTACCTCAAGGACCAAGAAAAATCTTAAGTAAACAACCTAACCTTACACCTAAAGGAATTAGAAAAAGAACAAACAAAACCTAAAATCAGCAGAAGGAAGGAAATAATAAGGATTAGAGCAGAAATAAATGATGTAAACTAAAGAAACAATAGAACAGATCAATAAAAATCTAGTCAGAGCCTAGCATAGGGATCAGGAATACCTGAATCAGTCAGCTATTTGAAATGAATCTGAAAAAAAAAAAAAAAAAGAAATGGTGTCTTAGTCTCCTATTCCTCTAGGTGTGAGGTCTATTCTTCCCATCATTTTTTGTTTTGTTTTGTTTTTAGGAAGAAAACAATCATATTCACCTTGGAAGTGATTTTTTTGTTAAAGATTTTATTTATCGGAGGGAGAGCACACATATAAGCAGAGGGAGCAGCAGGCAGAGGGAGAAGCAGGTTCCCCGCTAAGCAAGAAGCCCAATGCAGACTCGATCCCAGGACCCCAGGATCATGACCTGAACCAAAGGCAGATGCTTAACCAACTGAGCCACCCAGGTGTCCCTGGAAGTGATTTTGAATAGGCCAGCGATTACTTTTAAAGGGCTAGAATTACCATCATTTATAGTATGCAATCCAATGACCCATAAAATCTATTTTGGCCATTTTCCATAGACCCATTAAAAAAATAATGACTGTGGTAAGATGAGGTTGAAAATAATTCCTATTACCAAAAGGCCAAGGTGAGATTCTTCATTGTAAACATTCAATTTAAGGATTGAATTTTAGCAGACAGAGATAAGAACAATAAGGTAATTGTTGGTGATTCATTAAACAGAAGGTGAATTTCAGCCTTTTGTTCCTGTTGGAAACAAGTCCTTTCAAAGTTGGAAATAACCTTCCATACTCAGGTATTGTTGGTTGATGAGGTTCTGACCATGGTAATTCCTGAATATTAATGAAAGAGCAAATTAAATCAGATGATCTGGTAATTTTGTACTGGTATGATTCAGATCTGTTATACAAAGATCTAAGGAATTTACTTTGCCCTTCTCAATCTTGAAGAAATGTGGTTAGATTGGAGTGTAAACTTGCTAACCATTGCGTGACTTTCCATATGATCCTACTTTATCATAGGGTGGCTAGCCTTTGCCCTATTTCTTACACTACTTAAAAACACACTCTTTGGGGGCGCCTGGGTGGCTCAGTCAGTTAGGCGGCTGCCTTTGGCTCAGGTCATGATCTTGGGGTCCTGGGATCAAGCCCCATATCGGGTTCCCTGGTCAGCGGGGAACCTGCTTCTCCCTTTCCGTCTGCCTGCTGCTCTGCCTACTTGTGCGCTCTCTCTCTCTCTGTCTGTCAAATAAATAAATAAAATCTTAAAACACACACACACACACACACACTCTTTGTAACCGAGAAAAAAAAAAATATGTATATATATATATATGTATATATATATATTTCTCTCTTCTTTCACACTCAAAAGAAGCTGTAGGTGGATATTCTTGTTTTCTTTAGCTAAAGAACCCTTTGTCCTTTCATTAGCGGTCTGGGATCTTATTAGCAAACAAAATTTGCTCATGGCTTTTATATTAGCGTTACTGTCACACTGTGTACACAGAGGAGATGGAAGACTCTAAAAATAACTAATCTAGCTTCAGAAAAGACTGAACTCTATATGCTACATATTCCAACAGACTTAACAATCTGCACAAGAGAATATTCTAGGAACAAATCACAATTGAAATCCTTATTCTCCTCTCATTGAGGAGACGAGAATTTCCCCCCCTCTTTTCCCTTAATCTGGGCAGGCTGCAGGGTTTTGTAAGAGGCAGCGTGCAGTCTCAATAAACAAAACATAGAAACTTCTTTTCATAGTGGTTTCTGCAGTCAAACACATTCTGTATTGTAACATCGATGAAATTATAACAGAATTTTTAATAATAGGACAATCGCTTTTCCCCATTGACGTATTTCAGTCACTGAAACAATGTTCTTGTCCAGAGATGTGCTTATTTCTTATTGAGGGATTAATACAAGTATATTTAGAGTGTTGTTGATTTTTTTTAAATTTTATTTATTTATTTGACAGAGAGAGAGAGATCACAAGTAGGCAGAAAGGCAGGCAGAGAGAGGGGGTGAAGCAGGCTCACCGCCGAGCAAAGAGCCCAATGCGGGGCTCGATCCTAGGACCCTGAGATCATGACGTGAGCCGAAGGCAGAGGCTTTAACCGACTGAGCCACCCAGGCGCCCCTAGAATGTTGTTGATTTGTTTGCTTGTTCTAGTTTTTAAATTTTAAATGTTAATAAGTTTATTTGTAGATATAATGTGTAAGTGGGCAGCTTTTCCTTTCTTTCAGAAATAAAGCAGAAAGTGACTAATATCCTCATCTGCTTCTGAATTCTTACTCATAGGCTCCCCGCCTCCCTTCTCTCATGTTACACAACATTAAGGAGCCTGGAACATAATGTCAGCGTCTTTCTAAAGGCACTGGGTGATGTTTACACACTTCAGCTTCTGGCACTGACAAGACGACTGGAGTCAAATGTAAACCATGGTGTTTATCATTCCCAGTCAAATATGTTGTGCAATGGGTAGCAATGAGCACTGTGTGAAAGGTTGCCTAAGAAGCCACCCCAGCTTTAGGATTAGTCAGCTTCTTGCTGTGAGGTGTGTGTGACCAAGATATTAGAGGTCATTGGTAATGGAAAGACAGGCTGGCCAATGACAGGAACCAAAAGGAGGGGAAACTCTATTCTTGGCAGACGACTGAATCTTAGCAGAAGGCATTTGTTCTCTGAGGTGCAGAGGCTGAGAGGCTCCTAAGAAACATGTGAGGGAAAGATTTCGTTTTCTTACTTTTTATTATTTTACATGAAAATTTTCTCCTGAATAAAACTTTAGAAGTCAGTGAGATTTCGGGTAGAACCAAACAATACTTTCTGGAGATATCTTTTTTCTTTTTGTAATAAAAAGTTTAATTATTAATAAGAACATAACCACACTAAAGGACGTTAGAGAAACAAAGCAAGGGGAACAGACTCATAACCCCTTTTGCTAAAAACAATTACAGTATCACAGTAGCATGCTTTCTCATTGTTCAAACTGTTATTTGGTTGTAATCAGCCAGTTACAGGATTTTGTCACATAATTTTTTGGTAACTTATCATAAGCTTTGTTTTTTTTAAAGATTTCATTTATTTATTTGACAGAGAGAGAGAGAGAGAGAGAGCAAGCACAAGCAGAGGGAGCTACAGGGAGAGGGAGAAGCAGGCTCCCTGATGAGCAAGGAGCCCAATGCGGCTCGATCCCAGGACCGTGAGATCATGACCCGAGCCGAAGGCAGACTCTTAACCAACTGAGCCACCCAGGTGCCCCTACCAATAAGCTTTTTCCCCCATAGTGCTACATAATCATATTTTAAATGACTGAATAATATTCTGTTGGTTATAGTTCAGCATATGGTTGGACCAATGTTCACTTTTTTTTTTTTTGATCCCCCCTCTCCTCACCAATGTTCACTTTAACTATTCCAATAGGCTGCTTCCACTTTATGCTGTGGTTGTTATAAATAACACTGCAGTGTTAAAATACAGCTTTACAGTTTAAAATGTTTAAAAATTAAAGGTGTTAAGGGGCACCTGGCTGGCTCAGTCAGTAGAGCATGTGACTCTTGATCTTGGGTTTGTGAGTTTACGCCCTACACTGAGTGTAGAGTCAAGCAGAGAGTCAATTATCATATGGTCTCACTTACGTGTGGAGCATAAGGAAAAACATGGAGGTCATTGTGAAAGGGAAGGGAGGGGTGAATTGGAGGAAATCGGAGGGGTGATGAACCATGAGAGACTGCGAACTCTAAGCAACAGACTGAGGGTTTTGGATGGGTGGGGGTGTGGGGTTGGGTGAGCCTGGTGGTGGGTATTGAGGAGGGCACATATTGCACAGAGCACTGGGTGTGGTACATGAACAATGAATCTTGTAACACTGAAAAAATAAAATAAAAGTATTTGGGGAAAAATAAATAAATAAATAAATAAATAAACAAAATCTTTAAAAAAAAATCCTTTACTGAACTCTACATCTGAAACTCATCATGTACTATATGTTGGCTAATGGAATTTAAATTTTTAAAAAAATTTAAAAATGAATAAAATTAAAACTAAAAATAAATTTAAGGTGATTTATATCAAATACAAAACTTGTATAAAGCATATATGAGCAACTTAAGGATTAATAATAAAATGAACCGCTTAGGGGCGCCTGGGTGGCTCAGTGGGTTAAAGCCCCTGCCTTCGGCTCAGGTCATGATCTCAGGGTCCTGGGATCGAGCCCCGCATTGGGCTCTCTGCTCAGCGGGGAGCCTGTTTCCTCCTCTCTCTCTGCCTGCCTCTCTGCCTGCTTGTGATCTCTCTCTGTCAAATAAATAAATAAAATCTTAAAAAAGAAAAAAATGAACAGTTTAGTATCCCCTTCTAACTTAAGAAATAAAACACTGCCTGTAACTTGGAAGCCTGCCTGTGTGCTTCTCTCTGGTTGCATCCTGCTCTCTTCCCTATAGAAATAACCACAAGTCTAAATGTTTTGTTTATTAATTTTTTAATATTTTTCATTTTCCCTTAGGGTAGTTTCTCTCCAGGAGAATTTAATAATTAAGGTAAGTGGGTTGTATTTATTCTCGTTAGGGCTAGTCTCTGATGTTGGTGGAAAGCATTGGCTTACATTTTTCCTTCAGAAATTATCAGGCTCAACACACCCGAGTAGGCAGGGCGGGCCCACACACCAGAGAAAAATTTGCCTCATAAGGAGTGCAGTCTGTGCCAGTTTTCTGCTGTATGAGGATATTAAGGGTTAGGACTCAGAACCTGTATAGTACAGAAATGATTCTGGATTACTTATATGAGGGTTATCCTCCCTCCTCTTAGGTTTTTCTCCATTCTCTAGTTATTTTGGTTTTGGATTCTTATTGTTATTTTAATTACTCATTCATTTAAAATAGGCAGTTCTTTTTGTTCAGCCTATTGGTGTCTGTCTTCTGGGATAATCATGTTCAACTTCACCTAGTCCCAAGGAATCAGATGGGTCAGGTCTTACTTGTCAGTTTTGAAAATGGAGAAACTAAATTTAAAAATAATTGGCCAATAATAGAACTAATAAGGGTGGTTAGCTTCCAAGTACATAGTAAAAGCCCCAGTCAAGGGTTTCTGATTACTTGCATCAGGATCAGTTTAAGATACTAGGTAAATACAAAGATTCCTGCACTTGTGACCTTCCAAATCATAATCTCTGGATTTGGGGCCCAGAAAGCTACAGTTCAGTAAGCACCGCAGATGACCTTCAGTACCCTAAACTTGAGAAGCAACCCCCTTGCTCAGGGGCAGCAACCTAAAAAAAGTGATATAGTAAATATTCCCATTATTTTCTGGTATGTTTATATTTATTTAGCACTGACATGTAGGGTTGAGTAGCCATTTAGTGATCCTTTCTGTGGGACCCATTGTGACAGATTTTGCTAGACAAGAACGGAAAAACCCTATCTAGAGCTATACCACCCAGAATGTGCCTGATTGCAGAAGCTAAGCAGGGTGGGCCTGGTTAGTACTTGGATGGGGGAATTGAAAAATCCAGTTATTTACTTATATTTTGATATATTAATACCATAGGAAGAATTTACCCTTCAAGTGAGGTCTAGGAACCACCTTAATTATTTGTATCAAATTAGCAGTAAATTTTCCTTGACTCTGACCAAGAGCAAGAATGAGATCCCAGATGAATGCAGGTGAAAGCATTTGCCTGAAGCAAAGACCAGGGTTCAGTGACAGTTTGTGCCAAGCACACTCTGTTTTCTTCCCAGTCTGGAGTAGTGCCCTTTGTCTGTGACCTTGATACTCATAATTGTTCTGTGCAACCATTAGCCTGCATAGCACTGGTTCTGCTTTCTAATCGTCTTTGAAGCAGGAATCCTTATGATCTCACCAAATCTGGAGGGACTTAAAAGGGACAGAAGTGCGGAGAAATTAGTTGTTGAAAAGCTAAAAGATAAGACTTGGAGAAACAATATAAAGGTAGAAGTAGAAAGCCAAGTGGAGTCTGGAAAGAAACAATAGAAGTAACCTGAGAGACATGGACATTCTTCATATTGATTCTCAATTAATATAGCTTGGGAGGTTGCTAAGCAAAACCCTTCTGAGAATTGAACCTGGGATCCTATTTAATACACATTTGCTGTCTGGAACAGTGAAGGAACTCTAGCTGAAAAAATCAATTGCTCTGTGAAAATGATCATTACTAAAATAATTATTACTGAAACTACGTGATATTTGATAGAGTTTCTCTCACTTTTTTCATTTCATTTTTCTATGTTATCAGAAATTTGCCATACTTAAGAACCCAGCAATGATAATTAGGAATATTACACATTTTGATATTAATATGTTTAGACTTTCTTAAAATTTGAACATAATATTTAACCCAGAAAAAATAAAGATGGACCAGTTGGTGAATGTCAAATAGGCCATAAATATACTAAGAATGTTCAGTTTTAGTAATAAGAATAATAGTAACAACATCAATAAGGGGGAAAAATCAAATAATAAACTATATGTATATTTTACATTTTATGGAGGCTATTTAGATAACATCTTGGGGCGCCTGGGTGGCTCAGTGGGTTAAAGCCTCTGCCTTCAGCTCGGGTCATGATCTCAGGGTTCTGGGATAGAGCCCCGCATCGGGCTCTCTGCTCGGCAGGGAGCCTGCTTCCCCCTTTCCCTCTGCCTGCCTCTCTGCCTACTTGTGATCTCTCTCTCTGTCAAATAAATAAATAAAATCTTAAAAAAAAATAACATCTTAAATTAAAATAGCATGTCCAAGGAATGTTTTTTTTTTTCTTAAAGATTTATTCACCCATTTTAGAGAGAGAGCAGAAGCAGTAGGGGCAAAGAGAGGGAGAGAAACTCTCAAGTGGACTCTGAGCTAAATACAGAGCCCAGCTTGGGGCTTGATCTCACCACCAAGAGATCACAATCCAAACTGAAACAAGAGTTGCACACTTCACAGACTGTGCCACCCAATATATATAAAATATATATTTTATATAAAAAATATATTTTTAAGATTTGATTTATTTATTTGACAGAGAGCACACAAGCAGGGGGAGCAGCAGAGGGAGAGGGAGAAGCAGGCTCCCCGCTGAGCAGAGAGCCCAATGAGGGGCTGGATGCCAGGACCCTGGGATCATGACCTGAGCCAAAGGCAGACATTTAACCAACTGAGCCACCCAGGTGCCCCGAAAGGTATCTTTTTAATGTTTATTTGGTGATCTGCATGTTAGGTTAAGTTCTGTCTCTGAAACACAAAATAATGTCAAACTGATCTCAGTAGTATTTACGAAAAGAAACTATGAATATATAAGATAGTAATAATTTAGCAGTTAAGGAATTTCAGACCAATAACCAATATCATACTGATTGATGAAACACTAAAGTTGGGATTAAGCAGATTTCCCACTTAAACTTATAAGGGAAATTCTTTTTTTTATTTTTAAAGATTTTTTATTTGTTCATTTGAGAAAGAGAGAGAGCAAGAGCAGGAATGGGGGGAGGGTCAGTGGGAGAGACAGGGGCATACTCCCTGCTGAGCACAGAAGCCTGATTCAGGGCTCAGTCCCAGGTCCCCGGATCATGACCTGAGCCAAAGGCAGCCACTTAACCAACTGACCAACCCAAGTGCTCCAAATTCTAGACACTGTTCAAAAACAGAAATCATATGTATAAGTGGAAGAAATTATAAATGAATATGAATCTGATGCCAAGTAGCATTTCCCTAAGCAAAAAAAAAAGGACAAAGAACAATAAAGACAAAAAAATAAGTGAATGAAAATAATAGCTTTGACCACATAAAAATGTAAAAATTATACAAAAGCATAAACAATGTTAAAAGTAAATAACAAATAAATCGAAGTGACCTTCAAACATGAAAAAATACTTAAATTCACTATTAATGAAAGAAATGCAAGTGAAAACAATGAGATACTATTGTTCTGCCATCAAATTACTGAAGATTTAAAATAATGAAAATACTCAGCACTGAGTAAATGCAATGAAATGGGAAGGTTTTTTTTAAATAAATAAATTTATTTATTTATTTTAGTAATGTCTGCCCCCAACTTTGGGCTTGAACCCATGACCCTGAACTCAAGAGTCCCATGATCTTCTTTTTTTTTTTTTTTTTTAGGTTTTATATATTTATTTGTCAGAGAGTGAGCGAGAGAGAGTATAAGCAGCTGGAGCAGGAGGCAGAGGGAGAAGCAGGCTCCCCACTAAGTGAAGAGCCTGATGCGGGACTCGATCCCAGGCCCTGGGATCATGACTTGAGCCAAAGGCAGATGCTTAACCGACTAAGCCACCTAGGCATCCCAAGTCCCATGATCTTCTGACTGAGTCAGCCAGGTGCCCAGAAATGGGAACTTTTTAACATTAACTGTGCAAATGCCTTTTTGGTGAGTAATTAATATCAAAATTTGTTTAAGTATACATACCTCTGATTCATCATTCTTCCAGTGGCATTTATACTAGAATGGGAAAGAAATAGGGGTATGAATAAAGATGAACAGGTATGTTCAGAACAGCTTTTTATATAATATTGAGAAATTGAAACAATAAAAATCAAGAGAAAAAAAATCAGGGGAATGATGTAAGTATATTCATAGGATACACTAATATTAAATAATCGTGAAAACTCATATTTTTCTCACAAAAATGTTAAAAGTGAAAAGAGCACTAAAAGTAGTAAAGTCTGATCCTGCTTTTTAAAAGCATATACATATTTGTAGAAAAAGAATAGAGAAATATCCACTAAAATATTTATGGTTGTTTCTTCCAGATGATGGAATTCTGAGTTATTTTTACTTTACTTTAGGCTTTTCTAAATTTTTTACAATAAACACATATAAAAATCATCTTAAAAGCAAACATTTTAAGTTAAACAACAGTGTTAAGAAGGTAAAGAGTAGGACATTCAAATTATTTCCTAAATCTTTGTCTCTGACTCACAAGGAAATTTTGCTTCTAAGCAGATTCTGATCTGTATTAAAATAGAGGCTGGTTTAGATTTTTTGTTTCCTGAAAAAGGAAGCAGTAGATAATGCGGTAAGTGGCTTTTTCACCTGACAGAATCTTTATTCCATGCCAGACTACACACACACACACACACACACACACACACACACACACACACATTCCTATGCTTGAACTCTTTTGAAAAAATAATAGCAAACTGCAGATAGCATTTGAATCACAGAGAATGGTAGAGGTCATGGGATACACAAGCCCTAAACTTCCTTAAGCATGTCCCACATACTAATTCTAATTCTGAAGCTGGCACCTCTTGTCAATGCTTGGCTGTTGTTGCAATGCTTTGGACAAAAATGCCCTTATCTGTTCACTGGTGATCAACTCATGGCATTATTATCAAAGATCTATCCAGATATATTAACGCCTACTAATAAAGAAACAGAAGGTGTAGGGGAGGAAAAGCTTTTCCTCGACACACTTAGGGTTCCCAGCTGGGCCTGAATATTAAACTAACAAAGACAGATTAACAGGCGAAAAGTATCAATTTATTTATTTTTAATATTATTTTAAAGATTTATTTATTTATTTATTTGACAGAGAGAAAGACTAAATAAGCTGGGGGAGTGGCAGGCAGAGGTAGAGGGAGAAACAGGCTCCCCGCTAAACAGAGCACCTAACATTGCGCTGGATCCCAGGACCCTGGAATCATGACCTCAGCCAAAGGCAGATGCTTAACTTACTGAGCCATCTAGATGCCCCCAAATTTACTTAATATAAGTTTTACATGACATGGGAGCCTTCGTAAGGAAATGAAGACCTAAAGAAGCACAGTTAAGCCTGAGATTTTTTATACTAGATCTGATGAAGGGTAGAAAGTCATGGAAAACTGTGATACAACAAAAGGGTCTGAGCTAAGGCCAGTGAACTGGGGAGAACTTAGCAAGGCCTATTTGGACTCCTCGCAGCATCCCTCCATCTTCAGAGATTTCCTCTGAGTGTAGGGAGTGCACTTCTCACAAAAGGGTCTTATGACCTGTTTCAGAGGAGCAGAAGAGGTCGGAAGTCCTTCCTGCACCTGCTGTTTCTCAAATTCTTTCAGCTTAAAATATTGAATATGCCCAAGAACCATATTTTGGGGTAGTGTGTTCTGAAACCTATGAGAGGGATATAGGAGGGCTTCTAGTGTCTTGACTGTCACCAGTGCCAAGTCCATAACCAAGTTTCCTCTGGTCAGTAGGGAAAATGTCAGAGTAAGTTTCACAACTGTCATTTTTGGAGGAAATCTCTTCTCAGATTATATCTAACATACTTTTTTTTTTTAGTTTTACCATATGAAATTGTTGTAATATCGTAAGTGATATGTCCATTTTTTTTTAAATTTCTTATTTGTTAAAATAAAAATTGGCAATTCTGTGCCTGTCGTCTCCTACCATCTCCAATTTTTCTTTGGAAATCTGAAACTAAAAAGTCTGAACACTGTTGATCTCATCAAACTTCCTTATTTCTATGAATGAAAAACTGAGGTTCAGAAGGGAATAGAGATTTACCCAAGTTTTTACAGTGACAATGGAGATTATTTCTTTCACCTCATGATCACACAGTAAAGAGTCTTCAAGGGCTCATCCTTCCAAATTGGAAAACATTCGGGAAATTCTTTGTAAGCCTCTTTGGGGCAACTTCCACTTTTCAACTGACCATAGGAAAACTAGAAATTACCATCACTTTGAATGTCTTGTTAAAGAAAATCAGAGGGGCACCTGGGTGGCTCAGTCAGTTAAGCATCTGCCTTCGGCTTGGGTCATGGTCCCAGGGTCTTGGGATTGAGTCCCACATCAGGCTCCCTGCTGAGCAGGGAGCCTGCTTCTCCCTCTGCCTCTGCTGCTCCCCCCTGCTTGTGTTCTCTCTCTCAAATAAGTAAAATCTTTGAAAGGAAAAAAAAGGAAATCAGAGCCAGGCAGTAGTTTAGTCAGTATAAACGGATTTTATTCAGGAACTATTACAATAGGGGAAATGAGACCTCAGTGTAGAACTGAGCACAGTTACAAACACAGCATGGTCAACTGAGGATTTATAGGTAGAGGGCTGGGTAAGGGTCAGTGGGTGGAAAATTACTAAGAGGAAACATCATGGGTAAGGAAGGATTCTGGCTAGACCAACTTAATACAATTCTTGCTAAAGGCAGACCTTGGGTGATTAATGGTGGGGGATTCTCTCTAAACTGACTTAGCAGAATCCGTGCTAAAATTGGGTGTTGCAGAGACAGACACAGAAGCCAAAGGTGAGACCTATTTGAGAAGAGGGTTCAGAGGAACCTAACTAAAGTTTGGTCAAGGAGAGAGTCTCTGTCAGTCTCTCATTCAGAAGAACAAAGATGCTACAAAGGAATGAAGTCCTGGTAATAAGTTACTTCAGTAAATGGGAGCACCAAAAAAAAAAAAAAAAGTTATTTCAGAACAATATCTGCCCTCTTTTCCCCTCCCCCCATACAAAAGTAAATTATTTTTTTAAAAGATTTTATATATTTATCTGAGAGAGAAGGAGAGAGAGAGCACGAGTGGGGTGGGGAGTAGAGGGAGAAGCAGACTCCTGATAAGCAGGTAGCCAGATGACATGGGGCTTGATCCCAGGATCCTGGGATCATGACCTGAACAGAAGGCAGATGCTTAACTGACTGAGCTATCCAGGTGTCCCAAAAGTAAGTTAATTTTAAATTTCAAAATACACTCAACACAAAGGTCAAAATACCTCTAGATTAGCATAAAATAGTTAACTTCTTATAAAAAATATCATGTAAAAATTATATATATAATGTATATATTTATCATTATTTCTTATTTGCCTGTGTAGATCTCTAGCCCTGGGTTCAAGTCTGCTTGATGAATAAATCCCTCTGAGCCTGTTTCCTCATTTATAAAAAGGGTATAATTCAGGGGCACCTGGGTGGCTCAGTCGTTAAGCGTCTGCCTTCAGCTCAGGTCATGATCTCAGGGTCGTGGGATTGAGCCCTGCATCGGGCTCCCTGCTCCCTGCTTCTCCCTCTCCCATTCCCTCTGCTCGTGTTCCCTCTCTCACTGTGTTTCTCTCTGTCAAATAAATAAAATCTTTAAAAAAAAAAAAGTATAATTCAATTGTCATTGTGTATCTCTCAGCATAGTTGTGAATATAAGGTAAGAAAGTATAGACAGAGTGGTGCCCGGGTGGCTCAGTCCATTAAGCATCTGACTCTTGGTTTCAACTCAGGTCATGATCTTAGGGTCATGAGATCCAGCCCTGCATTGGGCTCTGCACTCAGCACGGAGTCTGCTTGTCCCTCTTTCTCTGCTCCTCCTCCTACATTCTCTCTCATAAATAAAATTTAAAAAAAAGAAAGAAAGAGAGTATAGATAGAAACTCTTTGTAAATTGTAAAAGGCAATATGAATGTTATAATTAAAAATGTAGACAAAAATTTTCATCACAGTAAATCATCTGTTATAATATTTATTCAGATGCAAATGAAGACTTAAACCATCTCTCTTTTTGAGTTTAGTGATAAAATTAGATAATAGCCTTCTGGGAACAATGGCTATTCCAATAGATTTGGAAAGTAATGTGACTATGTTCATAAAAATCCTCTTTTAAGTGTTCTGCATTGCACAGCATGGTTCACACAAACCATGGGAAATTGCCCATTTTTGTGGGTCAATATGACAGAAAATCAGCAATTCCTTTTGAATCAACTTATTCTAATGCATCAATCTATATAGGCAAAATCCAAAAAGGATTAAAGACCTACTAAAAGTCTCAGGGGCTTCTCATAAGGATCTCCAGTGTCTCCTATGGCTGCCCGGTGCTTCCAGGAGCTGGGTAAATTTTGGCATTCTTATCTTACAAATGAAAAAATAAAGATACAGATTTGCATGTCTATCACATAATCAAGTCAGCACAAGACTCATTTTGATGACTTCTATGTCCTGTTCAGGCCTGCTTGGCTTAGGACAGTGGGGCAGTAGAAGTTAGTTGAATAGACTTAATATTCTTCCCAGAGTTTCAGAACAACATGTTCTATTGCAGGCTATTGTGAAGGTTCTGCTGGTTCTTCAAGCTCATTATCATGTATCTAACCAGTTCCTTCTCAAAACAGGCTATAAACTTGAAATTCAGCTCTGTCTTCTTTTCCACTCTGTACCTCAAATCATCAGTCAAGTTTGTTGTTGTTGTTGTTGTTGTTGTTGTTTTAAGTAAACTCTACCCCCAAAAGGGGGCTTGAACTCATGATCCTGAGATTACGAGTCACATGTTCTACCGACTGAGCCAGCTAGGCATCTCAGTCAAGTTTAATCCATTCTACTAATTCAATGTCTCTTCTAATCATTGGGTCTCTCATTCCCTAGTTCAAGTCCTTTGCAAGTTTACTTGAACAATTACTGTCTTCAAACTGGTCTTCCCATCTCCAGGCTCGATTTCTTACTTTCTGCTTAAAAGATCATCCTTTATTCACTTTGTATCTCCTGTAGCACCTAGGACAGGCTTTTAATAAATGTCCATTGACTGTGTTGGGAAGGAAATTTTTTCCCTCTACTGTGATAGGTAGTTTGGTTGGTAAATCGATAAAGACAAATTAACAGGAGAATAACTAATTACACATATAGAGGAGCTCCATTTGAATATGACACCCACAGGTAGTCAAGACAGTTAAGGTTTATATGCCATCCTGAGCTAGGGAGGAGATAGTGGCCTGAGACTTTAAAGAGAAGAAAGACAATGTATAGGAAGATGGGAAGAATAAATGTTTGGTACACAAATGTTTAACTTGCCATACAGAGACAACGGGACACAAAGAGGAATTAGATCCCTACATTTTGAACTCTCCCCACCTCCCCATTTTACCATATCTAGCCCATATTCTTTGTAGTTCTCTCTTGTGGTAGTTCTCCTCCTGGACCAGGCGCCCTATCTGAAATCTTTTAGCCATTTAAGAGGGAGGTAAAGGTCTTCCTGAGTGTTTTGGGCCTTGATTGACTTCGATTCAAAGTAATCCACATGCCAAACCGGCACATTTTAGAGAGGCTCATTCTGAACCTGTTCAAATGAATGACCTGGATTAAGAATCAGGCAATGAGGAAAGGGTGATACTTGTGCAGAAATTCTTTCACATGTCTGATACTATGCTTCAGGTCATTTAATCTTCACAACTCCTGGAGATTGATGCAGACGACAAGATTTATTGCTATGAGTGTTCTTTCCTCCTTGCTCTCTAGAGAGAATTTGTCCTTTAGTTTCTTCTCAGCTTTTTTTTTAAATGTTTCTTCTCAGCTTTTTTTTTTTTTTTTTTTTTTAGATGTAGGCTCCACACTCATCACAGAGCCCAGTGCGTGCAGGGCTGGATCTCATGACTAAGACCTGAGCTGAAATCAAGGGTTGAACACTTAACTGACTAAGCAACCCAGGCTCCCCAGTTTCTTCTCAACTTCGAAGAATTTTCTCCCTCTACTCTGGTTCTTAGTGTTTTGTGACCCAGGATTAAGAGAAGAGAGGGAGTCCTCATCAGTCCAGACTTCAGGGGAAGCAGGGTAGTAAGTTGGTTTGTAGGGTCTCCTTTGTTATGGAGAGTGCAAGCTAAGGGAAATTGGGGAGAACAAGAATTTTAAATAATATACACAATAAAGAACTAAAAGATGTGGAGGAGGGAGAAATAAGATAGAAACAAACCAATCAGCAGGCAGTTTGGGGATGAGAAGGGGATTTGCAGAGGTTTGAAGAATATTCTCTGGAACAGCTTTGGCAGAATAAGAAAGAAGAAAAAGGAGGAATTTAAGTATTGCTGTGGGTTACAGATTTGATCCCCTTTATGTTCTTTGAAAAAAAAAAATAAGGATAGG
>CM052896.1:69180164-69337075 GCA_028534135.1 Potos flavus
TCATGGTCTCAGGGTCATGAGATAGAGCCCTACTTGGGCTCTGTGCTCAGAGTAGAGTCTGCTTGAGATTCTCTCTCCCTCTGTGTCCCTCCACCCTGTGTGCAAGCGCATGCATGCACGCTCTCTCTCTCCCTCTAAAATAATAAGTATTTTTTAAAAAATCCATTGAAGGGACACCTGAGTGGCTCAGTCAGTTAAGCATCTGTCTTTAGCTCAAGTCATGATCCCAGGGTCCTGGGATTGAGCCCTGCATCGGGCTCCTTGCTCAGTGGGGAGCCTGCTTCTCCCTCTGCCTGCTGCTTGCTGCTCCCCCTGCTTGTGTGCGCTCTCTCCTCCCTCTTTCTGACAAAGAAATAAATAAAATCTTTAAAAAAGAAACCCATAAAAAAATCCATTGGAAAAAAAAAATCCATTGAAGTTGTAATAGGAAGTCTTGTTCCTAATAGTTGTTGCTCACTTATGAGCTTTCAACATGAAATCTTCTTATTTCAGGGATTGTGGGAAACTGGAGAGGTGATTCAGTCATGCCTTTTCTTACCCAGGATTTCTTGCCCAGTCTTTAGGATTTAGGATTTCTAGCCCAGTCTTTCTGCATAAGAATACCTCTTGATTTAAAAGACCTTCAGAGAAACCATAACTTCAAAGCCTAAACTCTCCCCAGGGATAAAACAGGAAGCATTTCTGTGAGTGTGCTCTACTTACAAGCATCAAGGCTCCCACTCTGTCTAGAGAGTGGACAGTATTTTGAATCACAAGGAAATGAAAAGATCTGAATTAAAAGACTCTGAAGGATATATTGTCTTAAGAGTTTGGAAATATAAGGGGCACCTGGGTGGCTCAGTCAGTTAAGCATTTGCCTTTGGCTCAGGTCATGATCCGAGGGTACAGTGATCCAGCCCCACGTTGGGCTCCCTGCTTAGTGGGGAGTCTGCTTCTGCCTCTTGCCTTGCTTATGCTCCGTCTCTCTCTCTCTCCCAAATAAATAAATAAAATCTTAAAAAAAAAAGACTTTGGAAATATAAGAACCATTAGCATATAACCACCATAGGAAACGTAGACAAGATGACATAATAGTAGTGATGAAGGTGAAGATGATGTTGATAATACAAGCGGTTATTGCGTGCTACTTTGAGCAGGCACTATGCAAAGTGCTTTACATGTATGTGGCAAAATATTTGGGGATATTAAATTTTCTCTTTTCCTGTCTCTTCTCCTATTCTAATCAGGCCGTTCTTTGCCTCACAGAAGTATCAGGACAGATAATAAAAGTGTCCCAAAAGTTTCTCTGCCTTTTACTTACCTTAAGTCTTAGAACTTGGAGAGGGGCACCTGAGTGGCTCAGTCATTAAGTGTCTGCCTTCAGCTCAGGTCATGATCTCAGGGTCCTGGGATTGAGACCCGAATCGAGCTCCCTGCTCAGCAGGAAGCCTGCTTCTCTCTCTCTCACTCCCCCTGCTTGTATTCCCTCTCTCGCTGTCTCTCTCTCTCTGTCAAATAAATAAATAAAATAAAATAAAAAGAGAGAAGAACTTGGAGAGTTTATGAAATGAAGGAGTTTGGGACAGGCCACCCTCCACTCCCCAAATGTGCCACTTTGGCATGCAGAGTATTTTGAGCTAAAGTCATTCGAGACCCTACTGGCTCAAGAGAAACTTTTGCCCCTCCCTTAACTACATAGAAGAATCTAAGGGACGCCTGGGTGGCTCAGTCGGTTAAGTGGCTGCCTTCGGCTTGGGTCATGATCCCAGAGTCCTGGGATCAAGTCCCACATTGGGCACCTTGCTCAGCAGGGAGCCTGCTTCTCCCTCTGCCTGCTGCTCCCCCTGCTTGTGCTCTCTCTCTCTTTCTTGGACAAATAAATAAATAAATAAATCTTAAAAAAAAAAAAAAGAATCTAAATTGGAGGGTTTTTCCAGAATAAGTGTTATCAATAGAAATAAAATTTATCCCAGTGACCCATCTGTATGGCAGGGCAAACATCTAATTACCAAATATGCGCTCTTCTTATTGTCTTGTGAAGTGCACTCCTTTCCTCTGAAGTCCCAGAGTCCTTAGTTTATAGTGATATATATACTTCGTTTTGCCTGACTGTCTTTGGAATGTCCCCATCTGTGTGGATTCCCCACATCTATGCTATTAAGTTTTTCCTGTTAATCTGTCCTATGTCAATTTGATTCTTAGTCCAGCTAGAAGGACCCTTAAAGGGGACAGGAATTCTTGCTTCCTGACAGAAGATAAAAGAGGTAGATTTCTAAGAATAGCTAGAGTCGTGATTCTCAAACTTTTCATCTCAGGACCTCTTATATTCTTGGATATTATTTAGAACCAAACTGTGCTTTTGTTTGTATAAGTTATATCTATCAATATTCACCAACATAGAAATTAAAACTAAGCAAAATTTTATTATTTTTTTAAGGTTTATTTATTTGAGAGAGAGAGAGTGAGAGAGAGCACGAGTTGGAGGGGCAGAGGGAGAGGTAGAGAGACTCTCGAGCAGGCTCCATGCTTAGTGAGGAGCTGGATACGGGGCTTGATCTCAAGACCCTGAGAACATGACCTCTGCCAAAACCAAGAGTCAGACACTTAACCTACTGTGCCACCCAGGAACCCCAAGACAAAATTTTAAATATTCATTTAAAATAATAAAATAACAGGCACCTGGGTGGCTCAGTTGGTTAAGCATCTGCCTTCAGTTCGAGTTGCAATCCCAAGGTCCTGGGATCAAGTCCTGGATCAGGCTCCCTCCTAAACAGGGAGTCTGCTTCTCCCTCTGCTCCTTCCCCTGCTTGTGTTCGCTCTCTCTCTCACAAAAATAAATAAAATCTTAAAAAAATAAATAACATAAGTAACACATTTTTGTGAAAAATAGTTTTCAAAACAAAAAAAATTAGTGAAAAGAGTGGCATCGTTTTATATTTTTGTAAATTTCTTTCATGTTTTAATAACAAACAACTTGATTCTCATCTTCTGTATTATGACTTATGACTTATTTTGGTTGGTATATATTAACAAAATCCAATATTACACAGATATATAATTGGAAAAAAGAGTATTTTAATAGACTTTCCAGATAATTTGTGGATATTCTTTCTGGATACAACACTAAAGCTCAACAAGTTTTAATTTCTTTATTGTTTAGTTGCAATGTGGAATCTGAAATCAGGTAAGTGAACCTTTTATATACCATTTCATTAAAATCTGTTGATCTGTGTTGCACTTTGAATAGATCTTCTACCCCCTTGTGATTTTGTAACGTCATCTACTGGCCATTCAGAAAATATTTTCTCACTGAGTTGTGCAGATCTTCCAAATGTTAACCTTTTCCCACAATGTAATATCCAAAGATCATATTTGTTATTATCACTACTGATCTCATGAGAAATGTTGTTAATATGTTAGGAAGCTGTTAACCTCAAGATCATGGTACGAGTTTTTCAAAATTCTGTTTTGTTTTTTTTTTAAGAATTTCTTTCTTTATTTATTTACAGTATATGAGCATGTGGAGGGGCAGAGGGAGAGGGAGAGAATCCCAGGCGGACTCCACACTGAGCATGGAGCCCAATGGAGGGCTTGATCTCATGACCCTGAGATCATGACCTGAGCCGAAATCAAGAGTTGGATGCTCAACAGACTTAGCCACCCAGGCACCCCAAATTTTTAAAAATTCCAAAATTTATCCTTGGTGACAAATTTTGTCATTTTATTTATTTATTTATTTATTCATTCATTCATTCATTCATTCATTCCTTTAAAAGTAGCAGGCTCACCTTGTTCATGTTCTAGAAAATGTCAGCCTAATGCCCATGTCTGAATAAAATGTTTGTCTGTCAGTAGTTCTTTTAATGAAAATGGTGTTCCATGAAAAAAAGCAGCTAGTTTAGCTCACAATTCAACTGCTCCAGTGTGTTATACTACTATACATATTAGAAGCACATTATATGTATTCTCTATATTACCACAGAGTATTAAAGGGTCAAGATTTAATAAAAGTAATACTTTTTACTGCTTCATCAAGGAAATTGTTAAGTGAAACTGGTTTGTTTTTTTATTGCAAGTGTGTGGTAGTGGGGAATGCAGTAACTGTTAGTATAGTTTGATGTTGTCTGAGAGAAAAAAACTTTGCCTATACCATCTTAGATTCAGTTCTTGGTAACCTGTGAATTAACCTGACAGAAGACAGGTTAGCAAAAGACATTTTTATTTTTATTTAAGTAGGGACACACTGGAATTCACAAAAAGTATGACTCGAAGAGGTGGTTAGAATTTCAGGGATGGTCCTTGGTGGCTCAGTTGGTTAAGCATCTACCTTCACCTCGGGTCATGTTCCCGGGTCCTGGGATCAAGCCCCGAGTCGGGCTCCCTGCTCAGCGAGGAGCCTGCTTCTCCCTCTCTCTGCCTCTCCTCCTGCTCATGCTCTCTTTCTCTTTCTCTGTCAAATGAATAGATAAACTCTTTAAAAATTAAAAAAAAAAAAAGAATTTTGGGCTTATATTCCACCTTATTAGGGGAAGAGGAGAGGAAGAAGGGCACTTACAGAACACAACTGACTTGTAGGGGGTGCCTGGCTGATTCAGTCAGTGGAATGTGTGACTCTTGATCTCAGGCTTGTGAATTTAAGCCCCACATTGGGTGTAGTGATTACTTAAAAATAAAATCTCTTATTAAAAAAAAAACAAAACAGTGGACTTCTTAATAAGGGGAAGCAGGAGAAAGGGCACTTAATGGGAAAACAAATGATCTTTTGGAAAGATAAGCAGGCCCATAGGCGCCTGTCTGCTTAGACGTGGTGTGGGTACCTCATCTCTAGTGATAAGAGTCAGTCTTCCCTGGTTGCTCCAGGGAAGGGAGTTATGACAACTGAGTTCTTTTGGGACGCTCTGCTTTTAGGAAGATAAGGATTTCGGGAATTCAAATGCTTCATGTTCAAAAGAACGGTTCTGCCACAGTGGCCTCTTCTGGACGCCCTCAGTGCCAGTGTGTTGATTAGCGCCAGAAAACCAACAGTTTCACACACCATTGTTTTTGTATTATTGGTGCAAATGCCAACACGGTAAAAAGGACATATAACGTTTTACTGTAATTATGAAAATAGTTATGATTTCTCCAACTCTCTTAGAAGGTTTGGGGGCTCCCCTGGGGTTGTGAACCCTACTTTGAAAACCACTAAGTGAGGGTGTCTTAGAGAATCAGAGGGGGGCAACAGGGCCTGAAAAACAGATTCCTCCAGGTAAGTGGTTAGGAGGAAGAATGAGGGAGGCCTGCAAATCCTAGAGAAGTGCAGAAAAGCACGTAGCTATTTTGGCACCAGCATGGGGAGGCAGCAAGACTCCGGAATCCTTTCCGGAGGAAAAGGATCTGCTGTATCTGGTGCACCCTCTCCTTGGCAGACAAACCATAGGATATCTTGGCAAAAGATTCCTTTGCTTCCAGAATGGTGTAGACACCTCAGAGTGCTGAGGATGAGAATAGCAGACACCCTAACTGTCACCTGTGTGGACTGGTGGCTAGTGATCAAAAGGAAACACATACACACACACAAAAAGGAAACACGTACACAAAGCATGCCCTAAGACCTGAGCACTTCACAAGATTCTTGGTACAACCCCATGGATGGGCAAGGGAAAGCTCCCAGAATGATCATCTTGGCAGAATGGGGGCCAGATCAGATATCAAGTAGAATTATAAATATTTTTTAAATATTACTTTTTTTTTTTTTTTTTAAGTAGGCCCTGCACTCAGGGCGAAGCCCAACACAGGGCTTGAACTCCCGACCCTCGGATCAAGACCTGAGCTGAGATCAAGAGTCAGATGCTTAACCAACTAAGCCACCCAACCACCCTTAAGATACTACTTTTTGGGGCGCCTGGGTGGCTCAGTGGGTTAAAGCCTCTGCCTTTGGCTCAGGTCATGATTCACGGTCCTGGGATCAAGCCCCGCATTGGGCTCTCTGCTCAGCAGGGAGTCTGCTTCCCCCTCTCTCTCTGCCTGCCTCTCTGCCTACTTGTGATCTCTCTCTGCCAAATAAATAAATAAAATCTTTAAAAAAAAAAAGATACTATTTTTTATAACTGAGTTTGTAGGGCTAAGTTTACTGACACTGTATGTATCATCTTGTTTAATACTTGAGAAACTTATGAGGTAGATATTATCATCATTCCTATTTTATAGAGGGAGAAACTGAGAGGATAGATGATTTACTTTATGCACAGCTTGTAAATGGCAGAACCAGGACTAGAACTATCTTTAAAACTTTGTGCTTTTAGTCAGCACACTCTCTCTGTTGATTTAGTATAGATAATTTCTTTTTTCTCTCTCTCCATTTATCTATTACCATCCCTGGCCATGGGATCAGAAAGAGAGAAGATACGACGTTTGATTTGTATAATTGCCCCATTGTTTGCCCTATTTGCAGTTGTTTGTGGGCTGCTATAACCCTGGCAAGAAATGACCTACCAGGTCTTGGATTACTGAATCTAAAACAATCCCTAGAAGGAAGGGATGGTAAATGGTAAATGAAGATGGTAAGTCTTGATACATTTGTTGTCAGTCTGCCCAGGAAGCCCACACAACTGCTCACTTCCCTAAATCTCTGAACCTCACACCTGAAAGGAAGGCTGGTGATTGGGATGTGTAGGCTTGGAAAGCTCTAAGGAAGGGGTGATCAGACCCTGCAAACATAGCGTCAAGGAAGCAGCCCCATCAAAATGAAGCCAATGTGCCTCCTATCTGGCATTCTAGAATCTTCTTTATTTTTATTTTGAGAGAGAGAGCGCATGCATGAGCACCAGCATGAGTGCCAGTGCAGGGGGTGGGGGAGGGGCAGAGGCAAAGAAAAAATCTTAAGCAGTCTCCACGCCCAGTGCGGAGCCCAATGTGGGGCTCGAGCTCAGCACCCTGAGATCATGACCTGAACTGAAATCAAGAGTCAGATTCTCAACCGACTGAGCGACTCAGGCGCCCCTGGTATTTCTTTAATTATAGAAACACAGTACCTCTAACTGGCATACTCGAAATATCCCAAGGCACTCCAGAACATGAATACTGCAGTATTTTAAAACGTGTCTACAAAGCTAATTCTTTGATGCTCTTCCCATTAAGAACTGGGTTTTAATCCCTGTTTGCAACACAGGCTGGCCTTAATGATTGACCTCTAGCTAACTGAGTGTGGCAGAGTGATGGCTAAGTTAAAAAAGTCAGTGCAGCTTCTTGAACTGTCTGATTAGTTTTTGTCTGTTTTTTGTTACCTTTATTTTTCAGAATACTATTTATACCAAGGATGGTAAGAAAGTTGTTCCTTGGGAAAGGAAAAAAAAGCCCTACATCCTCTAATCCAAAATCTAACAGATTTGGGAGATACTGTAACTCTCTTCAGCTAGTCAGGAGGCTTGAGAGAGAAAACCATTGGGGGAACCTCCTCCCTCTGACTCTCCAGTGTGTATACAGCCTCAGCACCTCAAGTACACACAGAAATACAGGATGTCCTGACTTAAATAATAAAGGCAGCGATGTGAGACCTCCAGATGAGGATTCCAACGGGTTTTCCTGTTACCTGAATTAATAACACTGTTCAAAAACAAGATCCAGGCTGGGATTCCCACTGCCCTCAAACAATAGATCCAAAGAAGTCGGGCTGAGGGGATGGACAGTGGTCCAGTACCTTCTTTAAGCTTATCACAAAGGGACCTGGCCCATCACCATGGCTCAGTGGTGCCATGGATAGATGTGTGATTTTGGCACCTCCTACACTGGGGCTTTGCCTGGCAACTTCCAGGATCTGACATGGGGCAAGAACTAACTGCTTCTACTGAGCTTTCCTCCTTCATCCCAGCTGCCCTGTTGTAAACTAGGAGTTGTGTGTTCCCTAGCACTTGAATGTCATTCACTACTCTCTACAGACGTGAGCTGGGCCCTGGCGTGTGTCCATTGGCAGCTGGGGGACAGAGCATGAGCCTGTCATTCCCAAGGACCAGTGTGCACATTTAAATAATAAAATAATAAAAATAATCATTATCATTCTATATATAGCCAATGATAAAAACATACTGGGACAGGAAAAAAAAAAACAACGATGCCTTAGAAACCAGAAGATATATTTAAAAGGGCTCAACGAAAAGGAAAAACTTTACCAGTAATCCCCAGTCCTCATGTCTAAATTCTCTCAGTCTCTCAGTGGGTAGGTGGCAGGCAGATGGAGAAATTAGAAGACACCAGAGTCATCTTTAGACCTAACTGTCCCCCTTTCTCTAAGAAACAGCGATCCAGAAGGATCTTCTGACTTGGTTACCCATGCCTTGAAAACATCTAAATATCTATACTAACGACTGCGTGTACTGGAGTGTGTGTATTGTAATTATAAAGCACCATGGAAACATTCTCATTTCCAGCCATGAGGATTACACTGATTTTACTCAAATACAGAAGCTTGAGGCTTTAATGCACTAATGTTTCTTCTCAAGGGTTCAATAGCCTGAATGACTAACAGACACTCAGAAAAGGCTGTCAAAAGGCAGAATTTTAATAAACACAGATTCAACTCTGAGATTCTTGATTTTCAACATTAGGGAGCCCAATTATGTTTTCAAAAACTGTTTTTTGCTCATTGGTATTTTATTATTATTAAATATTTTATTTATTTGAGAGAGAGAGAAAGAGCAAGAGAGAGCATGAGCAGGGAAGAGAGGCAGATGGAGAGGGGGACGCAGACTTCCCCACTGAGCAGGGAGCCCAGTGCAGGGCTCCATCCCAGGACCCTGGGATCAGGACCCGAGCCAAAGGCAGACGCTTAATGACTGAGCCACCCAAGCGCCCCTATTACTCTGCTTTAGCCAGAACCTTAGCAATGGACATTTATGTTGCTCATAGTTTTTTGTTTTTGTTTTTTCAAATGGGTATCACTTAATTGGCCTCTAATATGTTGCATCAGTTGATGGTGTATGTGTGTGCCTGTTTTGAACCCCTGTTGTCACTGAATATTATCAAAAGTTTTCTAAATAGGGGCGCCTGGGTGGCTCAGTGGATTAAAGCCTCTGCCTTCGGCTCAGGTCATGATCTCAGGGTCCTGGGATCGAGCCCCACATCAGGCTCTCCGCTCAGCAGGGAGCCTGCTTCTCCCTCTCTCTCTGCCTGCCTCTCTGCCTACTTGTGATCTCTCTCTCTGTCAAATAAATAAATAAAATCTTTAAAAAAAAAAAAAGTTTTCTAAATAGATTTGAGAATTTATCCAAGTCAGTCCTTTTGGTAGAAATGTATATATGAGGGAAATTCATGAAGTCAGCACATTTACCTAAGTAAACAAACCATAGATTCTAGGTCAGTGTAAGAGTAAAGTATAGAGGAGTCACTGATCTGGGATTCTCTGCTTTATTGTCCTAATAATTGGGACTTAGAAAGCCTTTTCTCATTACAGTTCTCCAAGTGTTAAACTGGTTTATAGACTGGACAGTCATGTTGCTCCATACACTATGCTACTCCTCTGTTTCCAGCTTCCAAGATACTTGTACTTAACATCCCAAAAGTATAAGGCTGTGCTGGTAGTTTGAGACTCTAATCAATGTTTAACCATGTTTTTGTATTTTGAAAATACATTCAGACACCCAATTTGGGGAGCCAGAAACACATTTCCTCTCTATTGGAGTGATATGGGGTGTACTCACTAGTACACGGGGCATACCCACAGTATCTTCCCCAGAAATTTGGATCATGGCAAGAGGCCACTCCACCTTACATACCACCCTTGACTGAATGACAGACCCGCTGAGAAGCACAAGTGCTAAGTGGAAGAAGGGGAAAGAGGACTGGGCGGGATGGGAGGGGGAGGGGATAATGGTAGATAAAAATCCCCCTTGGCTATGGAGGAAAGGCAGAGGGTTTCAGTTCCCTTGTGGGAGGCAAGGGTGGCGTGGAGCACCAGGAACAGGATCGAAATAGTGATCCTGGCAGAGCATACCAGACTTCTGAGATTGGTTATAAAAGCTTCCAGCTTATGAAGTCTCCAACGTCTTTTTTCAGCCAGCAACTGGAATGCCAAAGGCAAGGCATTTTTCCAGTAACTTGATATACTTCTTATCAGCTAGCAGTTCCTTCAGACTTCTTGAGTAAGAAAGCAAAGGGTTCTCAACTGTGTTGAGGGAAAGAAACCTGTTTCTTGGAAATAGCTCTGTCATATTTCACCAGAAATAACCAGCATAGCCTCACCCGTTATATTTCACACGATATATATGAATGATATATATATATATATATCATCACATCACAATATGATGTCCCATATTCTCAGAAGGAAAAGACAAGTAAACACAAATCTGCTTCAGCTTCTAGATGCCTGGGTGCACAAAGCACAGTGTGTTTACTCTCATCTCCATAGGCACCACAGTATTTGTTTCTGGCACTGAGAAACAGCATTCAATGAACCCAGAAACACTTGGATTTTATATAACAGTTACTGTTTTGTGTGTGTGTGTTTAAATAAATCCTTACTTTAAAATGTCTATCATGGAGCACCTGGGTGGCTCAGTTGGCTAAGCATCTGCCTTCGGCTCAAGTCATGATCCCAGGGGCCTGGAATAGAGCCCCACATCGGGCTCCCTGTCCAGTGGGGAGCCTGCTTCTTCTTCTCCCTCTGCGTCTCCCCCTGCTTGTGCTCACTCTCTCTCAGTCAAATAAATAAAATCTTTAAAAAAAATAAAAATAAAATGTCTGACTTTCCACTGGTTTTCAAAATTTAAAATCATAACTTTTTGTTGCAAGTTTTTTAAAAAATAAATTAAAGCCAAGTACTAAAGAAATTCAGATAATTATCAAATATTTGCCCTCCAAAAAAATGCCAGGCATAGCTAATTTTACTACTGAGTTCTTCAAGGCATACTTGGCATCTATTTTATGCAAATTGTTCTAGAAAATAAAAAAGTTCAGAACTGGTCAGCTCATTTTTGAAGGCTAAGATCTTTTTAAAAATGTGTTCATTCATTTATTTACTTTATCAAAATTGAGAACTGGCAAATAACGTTATATTGGTTTCAGATGTACAGCATAATGACTGATATTCGTGAATATTGTGACATGATCACCACAGTAAGTCTACTTAATATTTGTCACCATACATAGTTACAATTTTTTTTTCTTGTGATGAGGACTTTTAAGAAGGCTAAAGTATTGGGACGGCTGACTGGCTCAGTCAGTAGACCATGCAAATCTTGATCTCAGGGTTGTGAGTTCAAGCCCTATGTTGGCTGTGGAGCCTACTTAAAATAATAATAAACAAACAAATAGACTAAAATCATCATTAAAAACTAGATAAGGACAATACATGAAAAGAAAATTATTGGCCCTAAATACTTATGAATGTAAACACACACACACACAAAAGTATTAGCTAAACAAATAACAAATAATAATGTATTAAAAAAAAAGTTACACATCAAAATCAAGTAGTTTATCCTAGAAAAGTCAAACTGGCTCAAAAATAGAAAATCTACCAATGTAATCTATGACATCAAGGAACTAAAAGAGAAAAACCATTATCTCAATTGAGAAACAAAATTGGATAAATCTTAGGTGCCAATTTATGATTTTTTTTAAAGCAAGAACTCTTAGCAAATGTAGAGTAGAAGGAAGCTTACTTAATTTGATAAAGACTTTATACCAACTTTGGATACATCTCTTAAAGATTGGAAACAATTCCTTCTAGTTTAACATAGTGCTTGTAGGGGAAGAAAAATAATTTTCCTTCTGCTTTCTGAGTTCTTAGCTGAGACCCCTTAATAAAAACACAGATTAATACAAGAAAAGAACAAACAGAAACGCAATGGGCTATAGAATAGATATTTAGATATTATTTATATAATATTTAGATTATTAACATGTATACCTCATGTATACATGGGAGATACCAAGAGAAAAATGAGTAATTCCCTGATGTGTCTTAGAATTCAGGATTAAATACCAGTTTAATAGGGAAAGAGGAGGGGGGAATATAGGCTTCTTAGGGGAGAATAAATGATTTGTAGGAAAGCTCTAGAAGGAACTATAATAACTTTATGGTATAAATAAATGAAAGTAAAAAAATCAGAATTTATGTTTTTCAAGCTGTATAATTATAAAGGTTTGAACAAATAGATGAACCTAAGTACTTTAGGTCAAGATAAACTTTCAAAAAAAATTTTTTTTTGGCTATAGATTTATTCAACATAACCAATCCCCTCCAACCTAAGCTGGCTGTCCAAGTTCACAACCATATTGCCTCTAAAAGGGATTTAGTTGCTGAATCAGCAATTTGTCTATTGCTGTCTCTACAGCTTCCTGGAGTTGAGTCGTGCAAGCCACTTGCCCTCCAGACCTTTCAGCAGGCCCACCAGTCTCAGGATGGCTGGGACACCAGGTGGCAGGCATGATCCCAGGGGCAGATGGTGGTAAAAATGAAAATATTGGCTATTTTTGTTGGTAATGTATCAGTAGAAATGACTCCAGGCAAACTGTTCCTTCAGTAGCCTCATGACCTGAGAGACTACATGACCCACATGACATGAAGGTTGGGTATGTTCTTGTCTGACAGCTTGGGATGCCTTGACATGTTGATATCCTTCTTGGCTACCATCACACCCTCCTTAAGGAGGAGTTTACAAATCAAAACAGTATGGTACTGGCACAAAAACAGACACATAGATCAATGGAACAGAACAGAGAGCCCAGAGATAAACACACACTTACATGGTCAATTAATCTATGATAATCTATGATAAAGGAGGCAAGACTCTGCGATGGTGAAAAGATAGTTTCTTCAACAAATGGTGCTGGGAAAACTGGACAGCGGCATGCAAAAGAATGAAACTGGACCATTTTCTTACACCATATACAAAAATAAACTCAAAATGGATTAAAGACCCAAATGTGAGGTAGGTCTCCTAAGAGAAGGGTAACAAAAGCAAAATTAAACTACTGGAACTATACCAAAATAAAAAGCTTCTGCACAGCAAAAGAAATGATCAACAAAACAACAAGGCAACCTACTGAATGAGAGAAGATATTTGCAAATGATATATTCAGTACAGGGTTAATATCCAACATAGATAAAGATTTATACAACTCAGCACCAAAAACCAAATAATCCAATTAAAAATGGGCAGGGGAGCCTGTATGGCTCAGTCAGTTAAGCATCCAACTCTTTGATTTCAGCTCAGGTCATGAGCTCAGGGTCATAAAATAGAACTCCATGTGTCAGGCTCTGTGTTCAGTGTGGGAGACTGCTTGAGATTCTCTCTTCTTTTCCTTCTACCATTCCCCCTGTTCACTGGCATGCACGCTCTCTCTCAAATTAAAAAATGGGCAGAGGATATGAATAGACATTTTTCCAAAGAAGACATACAAATGGCTAAGAGACACATGAAAAGATGCTCAACATCACTTATCACGAGGGAAACACAAATCAGAACCACAATGAGCGAGCGCCTCACACCTGTCCAAATGGCTAAAATAAAAAAGGCAAGAAATAACAAGTGTTGGTGAGGTATGGAAAAAAAGGGACACCTGTGCACTGTTGATGGGAATGTAAATTGGTGCAGCCACTGTGGAAAACAGTATGGAGTTTCCTCCAAAAATTCTAAATAGAAGTACCATATGCTGCAGTAATTCTACTATTGAGTATTTACCCAAAGAAAACAAATACACTAATTCAAAAAGATATACGCATCCCTATGCTTATTGCAGGATTATTTATAATAACCAAGATATGGAAGCAACCCAAGTATCCACTGATAGATGAATGGATAAAGAAGTGGGACATACGCACGCACGCGCGCACGCACACACACACACACACACAGACACACACAATTAGTCATAAAAAAGAATGAGATCTTGCCATTTGCAGTAATATGGATGGAGCTAGAGAGTATAATGCTAAGCAAAATAAGTCAGAGAAAGAAACACCATATGATTTCCTTCATATGTGGGATTTAAGAAACAAGACAAAAAGACAAAAAAAAAAAACAAAAACAACCCAGACTTTTAAATGTAGAGAACAAATATTGTTTGTGGTGGTTGCCAGACGAGAGGAAGGGTAGCGGGATGGGTGAAATAGGTGAGGTGATTGAAAATATGCTTGTCCTTTTTTTTTTTAGTTTACTTATTTAAGCAATCTCTATACTCACTGTGGGGCTCAAACTCATGACTCCATGATGAAGCACTACAGGCTCTTCCAAAGGACCTAGCCAGGTGCCCTTTTAAGATTTTTTGGTTTTGTTTTTTTAACGTAGGCTTCATGCCCAGCTTGAACTCACGACCCTGAAATCAACACCTGACTTGAGATCTAGAGTGGGATTCTTAACCATCTGAGCCACCCAGGTGCCCCAAGATTTTAAGTAATCTCTGCACCCAACGTGGGGCTTGAATTTACAACCCTAAGTCCAGGAGTCGCATGCTCCACTGACTGAGCCAGCCAGGAGCCCAAGAGTACATTTCTTTTGATGAGCACTGAGAAATATATAGAATTGTTGAATCATTAATTGTACACCTGAAACTAGTATCACAGTGTATGTTAATTATACTTCAATTTAAATGCAAAAAATGCAATAAAATGCAAAATTTTTTTTTTCAAAAGACACAGAGAGGGGAGGCTGGATGGTTCAGTTGGCTAAGAGTATGCCTTCAGCTCAGGTCATGATCCCAGAGTCCTGGGATCGAGTTCCTGCATTGGACCCTTGCTCACTGGGAAGCCTGCTTCTCCCTCTCCCTCTGCTGCTTCTCTGTCAACAAAAAAAAAAAAAAAAAAAAAAAAAAAGACACAGAAAACAAGTTTCACAAGAAGGACATTTGTTCTCTAGGTCCTTAACTTTTACAATATCTGCAAGCCTTTTGAAACAAATAAAGGAGTTTTGGCGACTGGTTAAAAAATTAAGAGAGGGGTGCCTGGGTGGCTCAGTGGGTTAAGCCTCTGCCTTCGGCTCAGGTCATGATCTCAGGGTCCTGGGATCGAGCCCTACATCGGGCTCTTTGCTTAGCAGGGAGGCTGCCTCTCCCTCTGCCTGCCTCTCTGCCTACTTGTGCTCTCTCTGTCAGATAAATAAATGAAATCTTTAAAAAAAAAAAGAGAAAGAGAAAGGAGTTTATAAATGGCAATCCAGTTCTTTGTGGGCATCAACATCACTAGGGTCTGGGGCTGGAAAGCCAAGATAAACTACTAAACTTACTTCTTTATAATAAAAATTCAGACAGTCTGCATCTTAGCACCAGAAGGAACTGCTGGGGGAGGACCCAGTCTTTTCTCATTCTCCTTATAGGGCTATTTTCAGGGAATACATAAAGAGCTCAGTTACTTGAGAAGGAAAAATCCTTTCTTAGTCATAGTACTTACTAAAGAAGAACAACGATATCTTTTAAAAGTCTTATTTCATTTATGCTTGTCCCTAGAAATGGCAAGGACACAATGATCTGCAGAATTCTCTAAACAATTATTTCTTTTTTTTTTTTTTTAAAGATTTTGTTTATTTATTTGACAGAGAGAGAGAGATCACAAGTAGGCAGAGAGGCAGGCAGAGAGAGAGAGGGAAGCAGGATCCCTGCTGAGCAGAGAGCCGGACACAGGGCTCAATCCCAGGACCTCGAGATCATGACCTGAGCCGAAGGCAGAGGCCTTAACCCACTGAGCGATCCAGGCACCCCTAAACAATTATTTCTGCTTAACTGCTAAACTTCCCCTTTATATGCACCTATTGCTGCAACTTCCAAGGGCAAACAGAAATATTTTAGTCGCCAGAGCAAATAGGATTTTACAGCAAGAGTTTCAGACCAAACAGACTAAATCACTGATCTGAAAAAAAAAACACAAAACTCCCAACTTCTCCTGGAAAATTTGGGAATGCATTGAAGAATGTGTCCCCATTTGGGAGGCAAAAATGGAGATCCACTCCACTGCATTTTATATTCTTTGGTACCAGAGCCTGGTGCTCAGTGGTTTTGGTTGCATCATGAATCCCACTTGCTGTGGCCTAGAACATCTGGGCCCAGAACACTCAGTGCAAATGCCATTTTCCCGGTCAGGATAGACCTCCACCCCCAACCCTTCACACCCCCCCACCCCCGTCATCCTTTCATGTCCACATTAGACTAGTTCTGCCCAAAATGCAAGGTGATATTACATTCTGGGCAGGAGAACTTAATGTGGCCACAAATCTAGCCTTTTCTCCTCCTTGCAGAATGGTGTCTTAGTTTTGCATTAGATTTTTAGGGAGATGAAAGCAGTGAGTGCAAATTACCCTCAGGATGAAAGACTTAAGGAAACAAAAACTCCTGCTTTCAGAGGAGGAAGGTGGCAAACAGAACCCCTACAAGTAATCCTTTTTTTCTTCTTTTGTTTTTTTTAAAGGAAGCTTTACACAGGAGGTGGGGCTTGAACTCAGGACCCTGAGATGGAGAGTGGTGTGATCTATCCACTGAGCTGGCCAGGCACCCCCTGAAACAGAACTCCTGATGATCAAATTTCAGCGATCAGTTTAAAATACATAACTTTAAGGATGCCTGGGTGGCTCAGTTGGTTAAGCAGCTCTCTTCTCCTCAGGCCATGATCCCAGGGTTCGAGGATCCAGTCCCGGCATCGGGCTTCTTGCTACCAGGGAGCCTGCTTCTTCCTCTGCTAGCCTCTCCTACTGCTTGTGCTCTCTCTCTCTGACAAATAAACAAATAAAATCTTTAAAAATAAAGCAAACCAGCACATATCTTTTAATTTCTTCACAGTCTATTGGGTAACATATAATACTTCTCAATTGAAAGAATTTAAAGTCACATGCCTAGAGTCTTCTCATTTGGCCAGTCTCGCCCATGTTGACCATGCATCACCAAAAATAGCTTCTGTAGATATTCATGCTACTAGATCCCTTTACTACCATCTTGGTTATATGTAAACATGAGCTTCATTTGAGTCATAATTAATCTCCAGATAACTAACTCTTGTTAACGAACTTGTGGCTAAAAGTTTCCTTTGTTAACAGCCTTAGATTCTACTAACGTAGAGCTCACAGAAAGGGAGGAGGAGGGGGAAATATTACCATTTGGCACGTACTTCTTAAACCAGTTTAATCTGATTTTACTGAATATTTGAACCAGTTTAACTTGATTTTTACTCAATTTTTTGATTGGTTAAGGGTAAGTAAAGAGACTTTACATGACTGTTGTCTTAATTTGCTGGGCTGGAGAAGTTCCTTGATTTGTTACGTGGTTCCTTAAATAGTTTGCTTGAATTTAGTTCTTTTGACTTTCTCCATGAACATTCTCTCACCACTCAATAGTTAGTGGTGGCTCTGTTTTGGATCCAGCTAGTTTAAGAAAGAACTGAGAAGGAAATTGGGCCAAATTTATTCTATGAGGTGAGATCAAAATAGGAGTCGATCATAAGCAAAACGCCAAAACTAAATCAGGCACAAAGAAAATGTACAAAGTGGTAATGAAGTTTGCTTTAAATTAAATATAAATGTGCAGGAGGCTGTATCTCTTTCCAAGGTCAGCTCCAGGCCAGCTGGCAGTCTCTGTGGTCCCTCGCAGGGTGGCACATCTACGGAAGACCGAGTCCAGCTATCTTCCCTCTCCATTCAAGTCATCCAAGGATCCTTTTCTTGAAAGTCATGAAACTAACACAACAGACTGTCAACGTCAGCAGCGGCAGGCATTTGCTGTTTTAATTTTTAAAAAGCTTTTATTAGGAAGTTGATTTCATGTGATCTTATGCTGGAACAAATGTGTATCTGAGGATGCTGAAAGACTCGCTGCCAAGCCAGTTTTGCATACCGTCTAAACTGGGAAAGGAGCCTTCGTTGGGATGATGGCCAAGGAGCTGGTCAGTTGTGGATATAGCTTAAAAGGTCATTGGCTTACTCGCAAGAATGCTGGCAGCCTCAACATTTGCTACAAATTCCTCTCATTAGTCAATTGTTTTTTAATTTCTTTCCCACTGGAAAACCCAAGAATGTCTTTTGCCTGAGTGTATCATTCTCAGCTGATCTCTTTTCCCTGAGATGTTAGGAATGAGGCCCTGCAGCATCCTCTGTGAGTCACAGGTCAGGAGGCAGGAAGTCTTTCAAGTCCTTTGCATAAAGCCTCTACCCTCCCTGTCTGTCCACACTCTCAAAAGGGCATAGACAGCATTTCTGAGCCTTAGACCCAGAAGTGTCAGAATTAGAAAGGATCTCAGAAAGCCTTCCGAGAGAGTAATGAACCATGCCAGTTTACCTGGTACTGAAAAGCTTGCTGGGACACAGAACTTTCAGTGCTGAAATGGGGACTCCTAAGCAAACTGGGATAGCTGGTCACACTACACTCAACTGTTTTTTGTTGCTGCTTGTTTACACTTAACTGTTCTGCAGAGAAGAAACTGCAGCCCAGGAGGCTGACTTGCCCAAACTAACAAAATTAGTCAGTGGCAGATCTCGAATTAGAATCCAGATCCACTGGTGCTAGAATTCAATGCCCTTTCTTTGCTGGTACTTCCTTATATTCAGTCACACAGTGCATTGCATGCAATAGGTGCTTATGTTTCTGATGTGGTTGTTTTCTGAGTTCAAGGGAAGTGCTGTTCACAGATACGATAATTCTTAATTAGCAATATGATCTCACTCAAGGCCGTCATGAATCAATTGTGAAACCAGGTCTCTATTTCTAGACTCTGAACAGAACAGAGTGAACGAAGGGGAGGGAAGCTTAGTGAGGAATAGAAGTGGTTAAGAAAACACAAGGCTTGTGCAAAAATGAAGAGGCCATGTGTGCAGGTGTGCTAAGCAATACTGCAGCGGGGAACATAAAGGACATATAGAAATCAATCAGCAACAGTGTGGAGTGTAAACACTGAAAAGGATGTATTCTTTCCCTGTCCTCAGAGAAAAGAATATGGTAGAAAGAAAAGCGTCATCATTTTTCTCATAAGGGAAGAAATGTAGCCATGGCCATACACACACACAGACCCATGTGGTAAAGACCATGTAATGAAAAAACTCTGTCACCTGACATTGATGGTTATATGTTTTCCAAGGACTTCAAAAGAACCTAGCTCCCAGCAGTGTTCTTTGTCCTACTAGGTCTGAGATCTGCCCTGTTCTTCTTGCCAGTTTTCTCCTCCTGGATAAATGAGTTTTTAATAAAGGAGCATAAATACTAGGGATCATTAGCTATTATACCTAGAGCTTTATGATCGCTTACCTAAACTCTACAGTATCCCATTCAATGCGATAGTCTTCTCACCTGCAAGAGGCACTGTTGTTATCTGGGTGAGGGAATGAGAGAAAGCATTTGGAATGTGATGAGTTGAGGATTAAGACTAAATGACTACTGGAAACAAAGGTCCAGGAACATGATCTATTGAGGCCATCTTCACCAACTCATATGGTTGGGTAGAGCTTGGCACTTAATTTCTTTATCTGGGATGGAGCCCAAGGAAGTGGGACGTGGAAACGGAGCAGCATAAATAAAATGGAAGTGACTAAGGTGTTTTGACACTCATTAAGATGGGTGTTACTCTCAAAATGGAAGCCAGGTACCTACTTTTCTATTCCACCACACCTTTTCCTGCTGGTGACCAAGGACAGAGTTACCTGCTCTTCTGACTAATACCTAAAAGCACAGGTGAATAGAGACTGAACTGACCTACTTTGCAAATACTCGTTACAGTGTTAATCAGCAAACTTACTGCAGGCAGTGGTCATGTGGCCTCACAGCTATTCTGCTTTAGGCTGAAGGCGAGACTAGGAGCAAACCTTAGTTAGGGTGGTACTTCTGAGAAATGAGTACTAGTTAAAAATGCAAATTATTGGGACCTTACCCCTGACATTCTGAATCAGATTTTTTTCTTTTTAAATAAACTTTTAAATTTAGAATAGTAGATTTACAGAAAAGTTAAGATAGGACAGAGTTGCCATATGCCACACACTTAGTTTTTAACTATTATTAACATAGTACATTAGTATGGTACATTTGCCACAAGTAGTGAGTCAATATACTTTATTAACTAAAGTTCATACTTTATTTGAATTTCCTTAGTTTTTACCTGATACCCTTTTTCTGTTCCGAGATCCCATCCAGAATGTCACATTACATTTAGTCGTGTCTTCTTAGGTTCTTCTTGGTTCTTAGTTTTTCAGACTTTCCTTGTTTTTGATGACCTTGACAGTTTGGGAGAATATTGGCCAGGTGTTTTAAATAATGTCCCTCAATTTGGGTTTGTCTGATGTTTTTCTCATAATTAGACTGGTGTTACAGGGTTTTGGGAAGAAGACCACAGAGGTGAAGTGCTATTCTCATCATATATCAAGGGTACACACTATCAACCTAACTTATTGATGTTAATCTTGATCACCTGGCTTAAGTTGTGTTTTAAGGGTTCTCCAGTGTAAAGTTCTTTCTTCCTCCCCGTTTCTTTGAAAGGAAATCTCTATGTGCCACCCACACTAAGGGGTGGGGAGTTAAGTTGCACCTCCCGGAGTTCACCTGCAACTGAGGCTGAAATATCTACATAAATTATTTGGAATTCTTCAACATAGGAGATTTTCTACTTCCCATCATTTATTCAGTTATTTATATCAGTGTAGACAAATGGACATTTATTTTATACTTTGATATATCCCCATTGGTTTTTTTGTTTTTAGAGGTTCATTACTTCCTGCCATTTATTTTTTGGGTAGGCACTTATTTTTTTCAACAAGCTTTCCTGATGTTTCCGGGCATACTCTTTGTAAGTAGGTTTTGACAGGGAAGAATTTCCCATGTTTGTGAAATCCATGTGAGTCACATGGGCTGCAGTTAAAAATAAGTCTCAGGCCCCTCCTCTGAAGATTTTGATGTAGTAGTTCTAGGGTAAGCCCCAAGATCTGGATTTTATAACTATCTTCCGATGATTCTTATAATCAGACATGTAAACATGGCCTTGATATAATTTTAATGAAGACTTTGGGGTAAGGCTTAAATCAGATAGCTAGCTACAATCCATGGTATTGGAAGAATAATGCTTTACCCTTGGGGTTCCATGTGTGTTCACATGCACTCTGATTTGATTCTCATTATCAAAATATGAAGGAAGAAGAACATTTTGTAGATGAGAAGAGTGAAAACTCAGTAAGGTATCTTTTCTAAAATCACACAGTTGGGTATACCACCATACCATGGCCAACAGGCATAAAAGCAACAAGAGAATCTGTTTGGGGAATTGAAATAGCACTACTAAGTAAGATAACTAAAAAGATAGATATTAGTCTGATTTTTTGGTTTGTTTTTTGTTCTTTTGTTTTGTTTTGTTTTTTGTTGTTTTTACTCTGCTGATTTTTAAGCAATTAAGAATTATACACTATCATAATAAAATTGACCTACACAAAGCATTGTTCCCAGTACCCTTTCATCCCATCAAAATAAACCAAATTCACTTTATATATTGAACAACTACTACAGGCCAAGTGTAGCCTGGTCTCTTAAATTCTTTGTAAGACTCCCATTTTTATTTTTATTTTTTTCTTCAAATTTTAACTTAAATTCTAGTTAATATATGTAATACTGGTTTCAGAATTTAATGATTCATCACTTACATATAACACTCAGTGCTTAACACAATAGGTGCCCTCCTTAATACTCATCACTCATTTAGCCCAACCCCCCACCCATCTCCCCTCTAGCAACCCTGTTTATTCTCTCTAGTTAAGAGTCTCTTATGTTTTGCTTCCATCTCCCTACATTCATCTGTTTTATTTCTTAAAATTCCACATGAGTGAAATCATATGATATTTGTCTCTGACTTATTTTGCTTAGCATAATACACTCTAGCTCCATCCACCTGACTCCATTTTTAAAACTTGAGAAAGGGGCGCCTGGGTGGCTTAGTGGGTTAAAGCCTCTGCCTTCTGCTCAGGTCATGATCTCAGGGTCCTGGGATCGAGCCCCGCATCGGGCTCTCTGCTCAGCAGGGAGCCTGCTTCCCCCTCTCTCTCTGCCTGCCTCTCTGCCTACTTGTGATCTCTCTCTCTCTGTCAAATAAATAAATAAAATCTTTAAAAAAAATAAAATAATAAAAAATAAAGCTTGAGAAATAAATCTGTATGAGTTTTCTAGGGCTACCATAACAAAATATCACTACAATAGTTCCCCCTTACCTATGGGGGATAAGTTCCAAGACTCCTAGTGAATGCCTAAGACCATGGATAGTACTGAATACTACAGATACTATCCTTTTTCCTATACACATATATTTATGATAAAGTTAACTTACAAATAAGGCACAGCAAGAGATTAATAATAATAAAATAGAACAATCATAATGACATACTATAATAAAAATTATGTGAATGTAGTCTCTCTCTGAAAATATCTAGTTGTACTGAACTTCATCTTGTGATGACATGAGATGATAAAACGCCTGTGTGATGGGATGGAGGTGAATGACACAGGTGTTATGATGCAGCATCAGGCTACTGTCGATCTTATGATTAGGAAGATCATCTGCTGCTGGACCCTTGTTGACCTACATAACTGAAAATTTGGAAAGTGACACTATGGATAAGAAGGGAAACAAGAGAAACTTACTCCCCCACAGTTCTGAAGGTTAGAATCCAAAATCAAGATGTTGGCAGGGCCATGCTTCCTCCCAAGCCTCTTGGGGAGGATCCTTCCCTTGCTTCTTCCAGCTTCTGGTAAGGCCAGGCATTCCTTGGCCTCTATAACTTATAACACCTATCTCTGCCTCCATCTTCACAGGTCCATCTTCTCTCTATGTCTGTGTGTCTCTGTGTCTTCACACACCATTCTCCTCTCTTACAAGGACACTAGTCAAATTGGATTAAGGGCCACCCTAACTTAATATGACAATTATTAACTATCTTAACTATTTACATTTGCAATGACTATATTTCCAAATAAGGTCCCATTTCGAAGTACTAGGGGTTAGGACTTCAACACCTTTTTGGGAGACACGATTCAACCCATAACAGACTTATGCCACACAATATACCCTTTTAAAGTGTACTATTCTGTGGTTTTTATTATATTCACAAGGTTGTGGAGCCAATATCACTAATTCAGGACCATTTTCTTCATTCCAAAAGGATAACCCCATACTCATTAGCACTCCCCAACCTCAACCCTCCCCCAACCCCTGGCAACCACTAATCTACTTTCTGTCTGTACAGATTTGCCTATTCAGGGCGCCTAGGTGGCTCAGCTGGTTAAGCATCTGCTTTCGGCTCAGGTTGTGATCCCGGGGTCTTGGGATCGAGTCCCACATCGGGCTCCTTGCTTAGTGGGGAGCCCACTTCTCCCTCTGCCTGCAGCTCCCCCTGCTTGTGCTCTCTCTCTCTCTCTCTCTCTGACAAATAGAATTAAAAAAAAAAATTGCCTTTTCATAGGCATTTCATGTAAATGGACATTTCATGTAAATGGACATTTCATATAAATGGCATCAGATAGTAAGATTCATCTACATTGTAACATGTATCAGCACTTCGTTCCTTTTTATGGCTGAATAATATTCAATTGTATGACTATATATATACAGTTTGTTTATACATTCATCAGTTGATGGACACTTGGGTTGTTTCCACTTTTTCGTCTGTAATCAATAATTATGCTATAAATATTTATATGTATTTTTCATGTAATTGTTTAAAAAAATTTTTTTTAAGTTTAGCTCCATACCCAATGTAGGGCTTGAATGGACGACTCAGAGATTCAGAGCTGCACACACTACAGATTGAGCCAGCCAGGTAGCCTTGTGTGACTGTTTTTAATTTTTTCATACCTAGGAGTGGAATTGCTGGATCATATCATAATTATGTTTAACTTTTTGAGAAATGGCCAAACTGTCATCAAAAACAGATGTACTAATTCTCACTAGTAATGTACAAAGGTTCTGATTTCTGCATATCTTTTATAGCACTTATTATTGTCTTTTTTTTTTTAAGTAGGCTCAATGCCCAGTTTGGAGCTCAATTTGGGGCTTGAACTCACGACCCTGAGATCAAGACCTGAGCTGAGATCATGAGTCGGACACTTAACCAACCGATCCACTGAGTTGCCCCTGTTGTTACCTTGTTGACCATAGCCATTCCAGTGGATATAAGTGGTTTCTCACTGTGGCTTTGCATTTCCCTAATGACCAATGATGTTGAACATCTTTTCATGTGTATATCAGCCATTTGTATATCTTCTTTGGAGAAAAGTATATTTAAATCCTTTGCCCAATTTTGAATTGTCTTTTCATTATTGAGTTCTAAGAGTTCTTTATATATTCTGGATACTAGACCATTGTTTGAGGATTTGCAAAGCTTTCCCTCCCATTCTGTGGATTATCTTTTCACTTTCTTGGTGGTATTCTCTGAAACGTAAAATGTAAAACTTACCTACATTTTATCTAGTGCTTTAGGTGTCATAGTGAAGAAACCACAGAAAAATAAGCACTTTAAAATGATTATAGAAGATGATTATGAAACTAACATAATGAGATATGCTAGATAGGTTTTCAAGGAAGAGCGTGGAAACTCCCAAACTTTTAAAATAGTTCCAAACTGTTCTAAATGATTTAGGCATGTGTTTGCTCAGAGACAGGTTCTGAGGTGATTTCTGGAAGTCCCAGTACACATTAAGAGCATTAATCAAACAACTAAGGAAACATCTTCATATTGTAGACAATTCTACAACATTTTTGATACAACACTGAGAAATCAGAATGGTCACATTACTAGTGAAAAGAAAAAAAACACCTGCAATGAAAAATGTACCGAATGGTAGAGTACCCTGACTGGAGAACACAGTGGACTGGAGAATAGGAAATGCATTGTCTAACCACTTTTCATTCGATATCAACTTACAATAGGTCTGTTGACTGCTGAAACAAAATCATTTCCATAACTTAGAAAATCTATTTTTAAGACATTTTTGTGTTGAAACAATGGCCTAGAAGATGTGTTTCTAGTAACTGCGTGAAACAAGGGAGGAAAAGTATGGGAAAACCAATCAGTGGAGAGCACTCCTCCAGCATTTGATTATAAAATACGAGGCCCAAAGCTTTGTTAAGATCAGAAACCGACAGAAATACTGGGGTTTATAGGCCTCATTGTTTAGTAGAGAGCCTCTGTTTTGGCTGTGTATGCATGTTTTTTTCTGAGTCCATTTGCACTACCTCCAATAATGGCACTAACAAAACTACTCTTGCTGTGTCATTGGCATACTTTAAATTGCTTTAAAAAATATACTTTTGTTCCTTCTTAGAATATTTTATTTTATAAAGCAATCCATTACTTTTGATACGTGTGTGTATGTATATATTTGCTTATCAAGTTATTCTTGCCTCTAGATATTTTTTCAGAAAAAAGTGATTAAATTTTGATCCCATTAAGCAAAACATTGTCAGTATTAGTTTTTAACTGGCAAGAATGGCCTATTTTTTAAAAAAATATAGTTAGAATTTTTCAAAAAATAAGGTTTTTTAGGAATACATTATCTATTTAAAGAATGATATGTGACTATATATGAAGAATGGCTATCAAGTAATAAGAATTTTCCCCAAATAGCCTGTGGAATCATCATTTTATAGTGCCCGAAAGAGAAAAGTAAGCAGGAGTCCTACCCAAACAGAAATGCAATTAAAGAAAGCTACCTCCTTTGAATATACAGAACTTGGGACTGTATTTGTGTTCTGTACTGGATATAATCAAAACAACATAAAATTTCCCATTTCCTCAAAGCTAAAAGCACAGGCAGGCATCGCTTAAACAGACTAGTAAACAGGAAAGTCGGGCACCTGGGTGGCTCCATTGGACGGACGCTGCCTTTGGCTCAGGTAGTGATCCTGGAGTCCTGGGATTGAGTCCTGCATCAGGTTCCCTGCTCGGTGGGGAGTCTGCTTCCTCCTCTGACCCTCCCCCCTCTCGTGCTCTCTCTCTCAAATAAATAAATCTTAAAAAAAAAAAAGAAAAAAGTCAACACAGACACAATTAATTAATTGGTGGATGATCAGAGTCAGACAGCAAGGAGTTGGAGAACTGTATTTCTAGCAAGCATAGTGGTAAAATTCTCCTGATAAATTGAGGTATTCCCAGGGTTAACAAGTTATTTGTAAAGAGGAAAGTATATTCAACTGATGGAGAAAATGCAAGATATGTAAATACCTTGGTCCTAAAGTTATAATAAAAAGACAAAGGGAATTCTTTTCAAATTATTGTTACGAAGAACTGTTCGGGTTTTGCATTCCCTCAAGTAAGTACTATTTTCTAAGCCTGTATTTTATGATATTCCATGGATGAATTAAGTTCATCTTGGAAGCCTTGGTCATCTTCTCTGGGCTCCCATAGTACTATGCTTATGCCTTTTTTTTTTTTAAGCTTATTTATTTAAGTACTCTATACCCAACGTGGGCCTCAAACTTAAGAACCCCGAGATCAAGAGTCACATGCTCTCCCAACTGAGCCAGCCAGGTGCTCCTATACTTAAAAAAATTTTATAGGACTTACTGTATTTATTTAAATGCCTTGATGTTCCCTTTAAGGTTAATTTTGAAGTCTGTTTTATAGAAGTAATATTTTGCTTCGATGCTCTATTAATAGAAATCTGTTATATCCAATGTTATTTTTTAGGTCTTTCCATGGTAAGTTTTTAGGCATCGGATTAAAAAGAACAGGACTCAAATAGTAAATTTGGCTCTATTTCTTCCCTTAGAAATATAAAAGCTCAAGACAAATAAATACACCACTTTGTTTCAGCCAAGTTACTAACCAAGCTGGTTAGAGTGCAACAGCTTTATCACAACTGGAGACTCTTTAAAATATAATTTTTGATGTATTTTTCAGATTATTCACCTTTAAATAAATCAAAACTTAAATCACCAATACCTAATCATATAGTCTATTCCCATACAAACTGTGGAGGACACAATTTAAAACAAAAACAAAAACAAAAAAAAAACATTTTCCCTATTGATCAGAAAGCTTCTTGTGGCAATTTGGAGAAATACAACTGAAAACATCTTAGACAAAGGGTGAGGAAGGCTCCTGAGGGAAGTGGAACACTGGAAAAAGAGAAAAGCTACCCCTTGATGTAATCAGGACTGCCAGAGCACTTGTTTTGTTTCCAGCATGGACCCTGGATCTGAAAGATAGGTTCAAATAACAGCTGTTAAGCCTTAATTTCCTTATCATTAAGAATATATTTACCAATATTTTAAACAAGGTGATACTTTCCAAAAAAAAAAAAAAAAGGCTATAGGATAGTGCCTAACTCAAAGTTCCTAATGCCGTGACACTGGACATATTCTTTCATTACTACTGACATTCATGTCATACCTCTAATCCAAACAATTCAGGAAACTATATCACTAAATGATGAGTAGACACCTTAATGTTCAAGAACGAACTAAATGAAACAAACAGATAAAAGAACTAAAAAATCAAATTAATAAGTTGTACTCTGAGAACAACCCATTTGCCTTGACAAAGATTTCTGAGCTCAAATCCATCCTGTATCAGTGCAGTTCAACAATGATTAGTATTTAGTTGATGCCACAAAGGCAGTTTACAAGACAAAATGCCTCCCTTTAGAAGGTGGTCTAAAAGGGAGATATCAAAAGGAAATGTGATGTTCCATGCATAGAAGAATGTGTAAAGTACTCCAGGGACATAGGTGAGGAAGCAGTTAAATTTGATTGGTGTAGGAGGAGGGTAAGAAGTGTTAAGGAGAGTTAACAAGGGGAAGTAACATTTAAACAAGCTTACAAGAAATTGGAGTCTTCCACATATAATAGAGAGAAGGGCACTCAGGTGAAGGAAACAGCAAGAAGTGTATACTTAAATTTGCAGAGACAATAGGAAGACACAGAGTCTAAACCATTGCAAAGAATGCTCCAAAGAAAGGGCTCCTCTGAGAAAAATGCCAAGTTACATAGAATGTATGTTATTTGCTCCATAGAATTGATTTTTTGGAATCTGTGAGATTAACCAGCCATCTTTTGTGGGCAAAATAATCTCAAATACAAGATTGATAAAGAAAATTAGCTTTATTTATGTAAATTAAAAAAATTGTAGTGTTAGATTTTGTCAAGTGTTTTCATTTTGAACAATTTACAAGAGTATTTATATACAAACATAATAAAATAGAGTATATCACATTGTTCCTGCTTGATTCAAAGTGTTTTCTCAATTCGGAACATGCCCCTATCACTCCAGTTAATTATTTAACAGGGAAATGCTATGTTGTGACATAGTGCTTGATTAATATGTATAACACTGAAGTGGAAGGAGAGTCAGTGATTACCAACAGTTAAAAAATATTTTTTCAACCAATATGACTCTATCATTAGATTTTTTCTATATTAAAATATGTTTCATGATAAAAAAACATACTTGCATTTGGTGATGATCTAAATTTGTTGTTTTATATAAACCCATAGTTGACCTAAATATAGATATGAATTAAATTCATTAGTATGAATGTCTGTCATAAATGAAAATAAAATTATCAGGAGCAGAGGTAACAGAAAATCCATGTGAGAAACTGAAGTGGAAATGTCCTATTCTATTTAAAATAAGTAAAATTTCCATTTTGTGAAACCAATACAAACCAAACCAAAAGGTGCTGAAAAGCCATATTTGTAGACACCAAACCTAAAGTCACACTGTAGGGCTGTAATTAACTTGTACTACCATTTATTGGGTAATTCTAAACCAAGTTTCCTAAATATCTTTCCAATCGTTATGTTGTTTGAGAAATCCAAGAAAGTTTAATGTAATTACTGAATAAGGCAGAATTTTAAATTAGCAATTGGGATACAATATAAATGGAGATAATTTAGAGTCAAATCTATATCTACCAAAGAATTAAGTATACTGTGTGTGTATGGACTGTCAGAAGAAAGCCATTTCATTTCTAAAGCAGTAGATTGTTTAGTAAGTTCAATTCTTTCGCACTTTCTTGAAATTCCTGGCAAGAGCTCTGTGATTTTATTAAATTGAAAACAAAAAACAAAACCCACAAAAAATGTTAAGTTTGATAATTACTTTGAAAAGTCACAGCTGTTTAAGACAATCAACCAGACCTCCAAGTGCACTTGTGTCTAAAATGTCACTTTTGTCCCCAAAGAGAAGGAAATAATCAAGTATTTTATTAAGGTGCTTACTATTAAAACAGAGGAATCAGAGGAAATTGGTCTTTAATTGGATGCTTGCATTCTTTCCAGGGTTCTTAGTATGTTTAGATGTTGCTGTCTTGACTTTGACATTTTCCTGATTGCCCTTGATAGCAGCCTCAAGGCGGGCTTTCAGGGCTGGAGAAGAAGCCATTACATTTTTAAAAACTGATGAATACTGAGGCCCAATCTGCATGAGATTTTGCAAAGCAAAGTCATGTAAGTTTTTCATTACAGGAGTTGCTGATCCCAGAGCATTATCATCCAAAAGGAAGGAAATGAGGATGGGCAGAAGACAGGCCACCAGCTGAGAACCTGTTAAGTAAATAAGTGATGTAAGTCCTGGGTTGAAGGTTGTAAGTGTTTAATGTATACAGTTGTAAACTCACTTATCTGTACACATTTTTCCCACTGAAGGGGAAAAAGGATCCTTCTAATCTCTCAAATTAACACTAAATAATATCAATACTTGGAATAACAAGACTTGCCTTTCAATGAATGTGGAAATACAATGTTAAGTGACCAACTGAAAATTTTACATTTAAAATAACATTAAATTTCCGAATTGGCACAGATTCTTATTTAGTATGAATTTAGTGCTGATACTTACGGTGTTGTTCTTTGGCAATGGCTACCAGTGCTTCCAAGACCTTTATGCCTTCTTGAAAGATCTGAAGCTCAGTAGTGTCTTCAGGCTTTCTCTTGTTTATTTCCTTAAGTTTTTCCACAATAGAGGATACTAAAGAGTAAATGTATGGGTAGGAAACAGCTGGATTTGGATACTGAAAAATGGAAAGTAGGAGCTGATAGGTCTTGATTTGTACCTAATTAGGAAAGAGACAAAAATAGTATAAACTATAAATATAAATTTATGTTAACATGCAGACTGTAATGTAAATTTAAAAAAAGGAAATAAAAATTGGGAATTAAAACTTTTTAAAGAAAAGTCTCTAAAAAAGGCATTTAATTTATTTCTAATTCATTTTTAATTGTGGAAATCCAAGTGCTAACAGGTGTTAAAAGAGGGACAACAGCCCAAAATGGAGTCACCTGGGCAAAGCCCATGTTACCAAACCAAGACTCAATACCTAACTTAATTATAGTTTCAACCTCTCCCAGGACTGGAATCTTAAACCTGTTAATCTGGAATTACCTGGTCAGCACTAGTGAGGTATTCTGCCTATCAGACCCCCGCTATCCCCCTAAGGAAGGTAGCTTTGCATGAAACAATCCACTCTTTGCTAGTAACTTCCTTGTCCTTCCTCTTTCTGTCTATAAATCTTTGATTTTTGTACAGCTCTTCAGAGCTCCTCTCCATTTGGTATATGGGATGCTGCCCAATTCATGAATCATTGAATAAAGCCAATAAGACCTTTAAAATTTACTCAGTTGAATTTTGTTCCTTCACAGATTTGGTGGCAGTGATGGGATCCGAAGGAAACTTCTGAAGGCTTTGGGAGTTGAAGGGGACTGGTGGACTGGTGGTTCCATCAGCAGTTCTCCATTTGTTTGGAATCCCAGTCTGCACTCCCTATTTGTTGGGGTCTGTTGGGTTCAGTTCTTTCCCCAGCCCCCACATCCACAGTGGGACTTGCTGGTGTTGCACACAAGGCCTTCTACTGGCCACACTGCAATAACATCTCTTTGGTCACTCCTGGTATGTTGATGTGCACATGAAGTAAAGGCTACTGCAGATGAAAATCTAGGAAGCCAAAAAGCTGCAAAATTGGTGGGCACCGGTAGAGTACATAAAAGCTGTTAAGAGTGCTTCTACCTGACTCTAAGACTCCTATCTAGGATAAACTGGTCACAGAATGGGTTAGATTGACACAGATTACCCACCACCAACCTCAAGAAAATGTCCATGCAACAAGGTACACCATAAAACACCTTGCAATCCTCAACCCAGCAGCACATCCCTCTTAGGTATTAGTGTGGCTCTGAGAGACCCAAAGATTTAAAGAAACGGGATCCTTAAATTCCAAAAAGTTGAGCACCCCACCTTCTTGCACACCTGCTTATTTTACGCCTAAGAACTATAGTCTCTGTAGCTATAAAGACCTAATAGAATGGCAAAATCTTACTAAAAGCAACTTAGAATTACAATGGCCATTATGGAGAAAGTGCCAATTAGACAAGGTCATTTATTTAAGAAGTATACTTAAAAGCAAGGGTTCCCAAATCAAAGAGAATGGGATGCCTATTTTAATTGTTATGCAGAAGCTCCCAAAAGGCTTTAAGATTTCAAAATAGCTTCATTGAAAGTTTCACTGCAAAAAGGGAATAAAAAATTAGACACAAAAGGTATCTAAAATAATAATTCCTGCATTGGAGCCCTCTGGGGGCACATCATCAAAACACTGGCCCAGAAACTGGTGTCTCATTTCTAATTAACTGGGATACTGGAAAAAAGATTGTTCTCCAAGGTTTTGCAAAAATCCTTCAACACCAATTTGAATGCCTCCATATCTACCTTGGAAGGCAGGCCCCATATGGGCCTCTCCCAGAGCAGACCAGAGTCTGAAGGAATTTCTGGTACACTGCTATTATTCTTTAAATAGACAAGGGAAACTCAAATTAAAATGAATGGAAAACCTCACCAAATTCTGGTAGATACTGGAGCTACATTCTCTACGTAAATCCCATTCAGGACTGCACATGCGGTCCTGGGGAAACTGGCAGAAGCTAGCTAAGGATAATAATCCTACCAGAGTCTCCCAGATCTCTGTCTGTACTAACCAGTAGAGTGCGGAAAATAAAACATCTTTTGCATCCTCTTTGAGGATCACTCTTGAGCTCAAGGGAACTTAAGTAACTCTATTCCCAAAGTGAGTCTATGGTCAAAAGTTGGCCAAATTGGAAGCTGATTTTCAGAGCTTGATGGGAAAAAAAAAAATTTTTTTTTTTGAGGATTCCTTCCTTTAGCTAAAATGAAACTCTGTACCCAATAAAATATTCCAAGGCACATAACTCTAAATTGAAAACACAGTAATCTTTTGATTTCCATCTTAGTTGACAATGTCCCAGATATAAAGAAAAAATTGAAGATAATGTAGTTATACAGGTAGGTCAACCTATGAAGTCTTTTTTTTTTTTTTTTTAAGATTTTATTTATTTACTTGACACAGAGAGAGAGAGAGCACAAGCAGGGGGAGCAGCAGGCAGAGGGAGAAGGAGAAGCAGGCTCCCACCTGAGCAAGGAGCCCAATGCGGGGACTCGATCCCAGGGCTGGGATCATGACCTGAGTTGAAGGCAGATGCTCAATCGACTGAGCTACCCAGGCGCCCAACCAATGAAGTCTTTTAAATTGCAAACCAATTCTTAAGGAATTAACGGCAAAAACAGAAATGAGGCTCCAGAAACAACTCAAAATCCACCTGTCCTTTTTAGCAATCCTAAAACCTTCCCTTTTTATCTCAAAAGGCTTATAAGTATTCTTAAAAATTCAGGCCAAACGGAACAAAAGTCCACTCTGGAGGAACTTGCATTCTGTCCTGTGCCTTTGAGATGTAAATATTTTACCAGGTATTCTCTGGGAACTCTTATCTAGATTATCCCTAATCCTAGGCTTTTTTTTTTTTTTTTTTAAGGGACGGGTAGGGGCACCTGGGTGGCTCAGTTGGGTAAGCACATGCCTTCAGCTCAGGTCATGATCTCAGGGTCCTGGGATTGAGTCATGCATTGGGCTCCTCGCTCAGCAGGGAGTCTGCTTCTCCCTCTGCCTGCCACTCTCCCTGCTTGGTGCTCTCTGACAAATAAATAACTAAAAATTAAAATAAAATAAAAAAAAGGGTGGCTCAGGTGGTTAAGTATCTGACTTGATCTCAGCTCAGGTCTTGATCTCAGGGTTGTGAGTTCAAGCCCTGCATTGGGCTCCATGCTGGGTGTGGAGCTTACTTTAAGAAAAAAAATGAATTACTATACAATGGAATATTACTCAGCCATTAAAAAGAATGAAACCTTGCCAATTGACATGACATAGGTAGAGCTAGAGAGTATTATGCTGAGTGAAATAAGTCAGTGAGAGAAAGATAATACCATATGATTTTACTCGTATGTGGAATTTAAGAAACAAAACAAGCAAAGGGAAAAAAAACAACAGGGAGGCAAACCAAGAAACGGACTCTTAACTATAAAAAACAACTATAAAGAACAACTATACTGATGGTTAACAGAGGGGAGGTGGATGGGAGGATGGGTGAAATAGATGAAGGGGATTAAATAATACACTTGTGACGATGAGCACTGAGTAATGTATAGAATTGTTGAGTCACTATATTGTACACCCGAAGCTAATATAACACTGTGTGTTAACTGGAACTTAAATAAATACTTTAGAAACACAATCTGGATCCAACTGCTCTTTAATCAACTAGTGAGTTTTGCATCATTATACCTATCTCATGGCTCAAACTTTAAAATGAAAGCTCACTGCTTGATAACATCTAAGGAGTGACCAGGCAGGGCCATCACGAATGTCATGAATGTTCTCTAAGACCACTGATTCCAAAAACTTTGACGCCAAGACCCCGGACTCGAGTGTGAAAGTAACTTATGGAAGATACCTGAGCACTCAATCCTTGTTTGACCAGTTCCCAGATGTGCAAGACAAATAAAACGGACCACCATCCTCTGTAAAACTCCCGATCCCCTACAAAGATGAAACTCACGCTCTTTTCCTTTCTTCCTCTTTATTTTTTTAAGATTTTATTTATGTATTTCAGACAGAGAGAGAGCGTGTGTGCATGAGAAAGCACAAGTTGGGGGAAGGTGCAGAGGGAGAAGCAGACTCCCTGCTGAGCAGGGAGCCTGACTCAGGGCTCAATCTCAGGACCCTGGGATCATGACCTGAGCCAAAGGCAGATGCCCAACCGACTGAGCCACCCAGGTACCCCTCCTTTTCCTTTCTGAGTCTCTCAGATACTCTGTGTGTATCTGATCTATGTCTTCAATAAATTCTGCTCGCTTTTCCTTTTGGCTTGTGTTTGATTTCCATTCTGCGAAAAGCCAAGGACCCCTTTGGTGAGTCCTCAGATCTGGCCTGCCTGCATCTATATGTTTACTTAAAAATAGTTTCCAAAAATCTTTTTGGTAACTTGAAACTTTAAAATTATACTGAGATAAGTTGAAAGGTGGATATGCATTGAGTATCTAGATCATTTCCAAATAAAAACTGAAACATTAATTACTGAACATAGGTTTATCTTATTTGGTTTATTACCAAGAAACTTAAGATAGTTGGGTCTATTAGTAAACATGTTTGGTTCCCCACTGAAAAATATACTGAGGAAGAATATATTTTTAGAAATTACAAAATGTGGGGCACCTGGGTGGCTCAGTCGTTAAACATCTGCCTTCAGCCCAGGTCCTGATCCCAGAGTCCTGGGATCGAGCCCCACATCAGGCTGCCTGCTCGGCAGGAAGCCTGCTTCTCCCTCTCCCACTCCCCCTGCTTGTGTTCCTTCTCTCACTGTGTCTGTCTCTGTCAAATAAATAAATAAAATCTTTAAAAAAAAGATTAAAAAAAAGAAATTACAAAATGTATTCATAAATTTGTCAATCTCAAGAATGTTGGTTTAACAGTTCACAGTTGTTCACTTAGTTTTCCATTAGAAATTAAGGTTTCTGGGGCACCTGGGTGGCACAGTCAGTTGAGGATCCGACTCTTGGTTTCAGCTCAGTTCATGATCTCAGGGTCATGGGATTGAGTCCTGGGTGAGGCTCCATGCTTGATGCACAGTCTGCTTGAGACTCTTTCTCTCTCTGCCCATCACCCCCCCACCCCCCATGCACACGCTCTCTCTCTCAAAATAAATAAATAAGGGGCTCCTGGGTGGTTCAGTTGGTTAAGTGTCTGCCTTTGGCTCGGGATATGATCCCAGGGTTCTGCGATTGAGCCCTGTGTGGGACTCCCAGCTCAGCCCTCCCTCGCCTTCTGCCCCCACTCCACTGCTCATGCTCTCTCTCTCAAATAAATAAAATCTTAAGTAAACAAATCTTAAAAAAAAGAAATTAAGGTTTCTAAGGGTTAAAAATTTTCATGTACGTAAACTACTAGAAGTAATTGTCAGCAAGCCCACTAGCTCAAGATTAGGCCCCAATAGTTAAGACCAGAAATAGACAAGATTGCTTAACTCATGCCCTAATAGAAACCCATTGTTCTTTTTTTTTTTTTTAAGATTTTATTTATTTATTTGACAGAGAGAGATCACAAGTAGGCAGAGAGGCAAGCAGAGAGAGAGGGGGAAGCAGGCTCCCCGCTGAGCAGAGAGCCCGATGCGGGGCTCGATCCCAGGACCCTGAGATCATGACCTGAGCCGAAGGCAGAGGCTTTAACCCACTGAGCCACCCAGGCGCCCCTGAAACCCACTGTTCTTATTTCTTATCATACTTTCTTGAGACATTGATGGAAGACGTTTTGCAATGACCTGAACATTCCAACTACCAGGCCAGAAAAGCTCTGATAGCAACGGAATGCCTAGAAGACCACATCCCATACCCTTCTCTGCCCATGATCACTTGGTGAACACATATCAACCCTTTCCTATGATCAGTGCTGCCTGCTCTTGCATGAGGTTCTCTGAACCTCTCCCTATAAAACTCTACGTGTCCATTTGCTGGCAGAGAGGTCAGCTGTTAAGGCTTGAGCCACCTCCCCTGGCTGCCGGCCCCCAAAATAAAGCTCTCCAGTCCTCTTTTCCAAACCATTGTCTCTTGAGTGATTGGCTTCTCCTGCGATTAGTTTATCTGAGTTTGTTTGGTAACAGTGTTGGCAAACCCAGCCAGGAGCTATGCATTTGATTGGTTCGGCCCCCTTGGGATTCCTAGGAATGGAGCAGTTGGCCTCGGCAGCATGCCAGGGCTTAACCACTTGTGTCTTGAGTTAGTGGCTGTGATCCATCAATGGATAACAGTATCATCTTTGTATCCTAGCAAAGCAGGACGTGTGTTTTCAGTAAGAGAAAGAATGAGGGATATAGATCCAATTTTGTTGAGAGAAAAGAAAACAATTTTGTCCCAAAATGAGGTTGGTTATTTCAGAATGGGAAAGGGGAAAAATAGACGACAAAATCCAAAAGAAAGTTGTAGAAGGTTTGTGGAAAGGGATTTTAGGAAAGTAATTTTATTCATGGCCAAGCTGCCTAAGATTATAATAAATTTATTTAAGTAAAAAAAGAAAATGATCTTTAGTATCATAAATACACTGGTACAAAATTAGAATTTGGTTTTCTCTCTGTTAAACAAAGTTTGCTTGGATTATTGGTCTCCTCTTGATAAAAGATTATAAAAGGTTTGTCTTTGCCTCATTTAAATAATCTGCCTAGAAGACAAAGGTTCTGTATATTATCAAACCAATTACTCATGTTTCATGTTCTTTATCAAGTCTTTGATTACTTAGAAAAACTGAATGTTCTCTATTCAAAGAACTAAGTTTTGTTTGTTTTTTTTTAAACTATATAACTTTCTGTATTTCCCATGAAATCTTTAACTGTCTTTCTGGTTAAATGGATAACTAAGTATTTTTCACAGCGACATATATAGTCCTACTACTATTTGACGAAATGTTTTAAAACCTTTTGATATTATTGACAAATTTCCCCCAAATCTAATTGTAAATGAAGTCTTTCTGACCTGGAACCAATTCATTCTGCAGTGTGTAAAGGAATAGGAAGTTAATTTAGCAAGTGAAGAGGTCTTTTTTTTTTTAAGATTTTATTTATTTATTCGACAGAGAGATCACAAGTAGGCAGAGAGGCAGGCAGAGAGAGAGGGGGAAGCAGGCTCCCCACTGAGCAGAGAGCCCCACGTGGGGCTCGATCCCAGGACTCTCAGATCATGACCTGAGCCGAAGGCAGAGACTTAACCCACTGAGCCACCCAGGCGCCCCAAGTGAAGGGGTCTTAAAGGAATGAGATTAACTTGTGTGTACTGTTTTTGGGATGGGTCCCATTATTTCATATTATATTCCTGAAGGCATGTGAAGTCTTTCTGTTTTAGGAAATCTACTATAATAAGCTACAAAGTATCTTACTAAGGGGCACCTGGGTGGCTCAGTCAGTTGAATGCCCAACTCTTGATTTTGGCTCAGATCATGATCTCAGGGTGATAAAATTGAGTCCCACATCAGGCTCCATGCTCAATGCGGAGTCTGCTTCTCCCCCTCCCTCCACTGCTTGCAAACAGGCTCTCTCTCTAAAATAAATTAATGAATAAAATCTTTAAAAAAACAAAAACAAGGGGCGCCTGGGTGGCTCAGTGGGTTGGGCCTCTGCCTTCGGCTCAGGTCATGGTCTCAGGGTCCTGGGATCGAGCCCCGCATTGGGCTCTCTGCTCAGTGGGGAGCCTGCTTCCCTCTCTCTTTCTGCCTGCTTCTCGGCCTACTTGTGATCTCTCCTCTCTGTCAAATAAATAAATAAATAAATCTAAAAAAAAACAAAAACAAAAACAAGTTATCTTACTAAATGTCCCTTGTAAATTCTAAAGATATATCAATTTTAAGATGTCCCTACTTCAAATCAAGGATTTTTTGTTTTGTTTTGTTTTGTTTTTTGTTTTGTTTTTTTGTTTTGTTTTTCTCCAACTATGCTCTATCCTTGGGGCCAAAGAGTAAGACCTTTATTATTTGGCTTTGTCACCCTAAAAACAGAAATTGCTCCAAACCTAAAAACAAAAAATTTAACCTGGTACCTCTTGTTGGAGCCAATAAAATCACAAAGAAAAGTTTTACAAAAACCTAAACATATTCCTATTACAAACATCTGTCTACCAAAGACACTTACCACAGGATCTTTTATCTCAAGAGTAGCCTTAAATTTCTCAATACAGCGCTTCTGAAGGCATGGAATGGTAGTAACTTCTGGACTGGTAGACAAAATAAATACTGTGATAGCAGTAAGGAGACTGATTTCATCAAGTTCTTCATGTATTCCATCTACTAAAGAGAAATATCTATGAGAAACATCCTAAGATTGCCGTATTTATTGTGTTATGTATCTGTGTAACAATGCCTCTAGTTTGACAGCAACAATTTCTTTTGTGTACACAACAGTTAGAGACAATAAACACTAATGGACTTATTTTAAGAATCCTGGCAAATGTTGTAGGCTTTAATATGTAACATTGTAATTCTAGAGCCAAAATTACCAAAGTAATTGTATTCTTTACAAGTAGACATCAGAAAATATATATGTATATTTACTAGGAATATATATTTACTAGTTGTGTGACATTGGACACTGAACCCCAATTTTGGTTTTCTCATTTATAAAATGGAAATATTAACAATACTTACATTTATAAAGTTATGAAGATTAAATGAGTTATTCATGCAAGGCATTTGAATAGCATGTTGAGCACATATGCTCAACACGAGTTAGCTATTATAGTATCATTTTTGTTGTGGAACAAATCAGAAATGGTTTTTCTTTGTGGGAATTGAACTCACAACTCTGAGATAAACACCTGAGCTAATAGATCAAGAGTCAGACACCTAACTGACTGAGCCACCCAGGCACTCCAAAGAAGTAAATAAAGTTAAAAAAAAAAAAAAAAAAACTCAGAAAATAAAAGAAAGCAACCTAGGAGTTGCTACACTGAGTGGTCAGAGAAAGCCTTGAGGAGATTAGCATCTTAACTCATGCTTGAGAGATAGTAATGAAACAAGGACAGCAATGAAAGCAATATATTATGGATAAGTGGGATTTTATAAAAATAATTTGAATAATTTTAAAGTAAAAGGTACATGGTCAACATTTAAAATGATGACAGCATTATTAAAGGTACTTTATATACATTAAATATTTAATCCATATAATAGCACCAGGAGATGGGTACTCTTATTTCTTCCATTTTATGGATGAGGAACAGAAATTTAGTCATTTGCCCAAGTCACACAATTAGTAAGGCAGATAGTTTGATTCCAGAGAGAACACTGTTAATCATGATGCTATACTGCTTCCCAAACAGTTGTTATTTTCAGTCATTCATGACAACTTGAAACTACAACATAGTCAGCTAGTCTGTTCAGTAAAAATGTCTTTATTTTCAGTTGGATAAAGCTCTCCTGGGTTCCTCTTCCCATTTCTTCTAAAATTCCCTATTCCCCCATCCCTGGCTAAACTCCCTTATTCCTATCTTCTTTTACCTAGCATAAATGCAAGTTTCCCTTAGCATTAGCCCCATGGAGAGGCCTCTGTGGTAAGGAAGCAAAGCCTCCTGCTAATAGCAAGCAAGGGACTAAAGACTTTCCAAAAGCCATGAATGAGTCATCTTGGAAATGGATCTTCTAGCTGCAGCCCTGGCCAACATCTTAACAGTAACCTCATGAGTGAGAACCACCCACCTATGCTGCTCCAAATTCCTGACCCTTAAACTATCAGATAATAAATGTTTGTTGTTTCAAACCACTAAGTTTTCAGGCAATTTGTTACACAGAAAATGGTTTACCTGTGATTATCAGCTCCTGCTTTTATTTCTCTCACTAGCTAGTCTACATCCTCACTGCCCTAACCTCCTTCTCTGATAAACAACAAAAAACATATTTGTGGTGTGTGACCGAAGAGGCAAGCTCTTTGTAACTCTCATCATAAAAACTTACACCTATTACTTCCCATTTCTTTTTTTTTTTTTTTTTTACTTCCCATTTCTAACCTCCTTTTCTTCCCTCCCACTGGCAAAGGTTAATCCTTCTAAACTGAATTTTTTCTTTCTGCTTAGAAGGGGACATTGCTTCCCTTCCTATTATTTCCAACTCCAATCTCATGTCTACCTTTTCTTCCCAATAAGCACAAATTCGTGCTAAAATCTCATCTTAAAAAAAATCCCTTGCCCCTATACTTTCCTTCAGCTTTCTTCTTGTCAAGAGGAGTCTATACTCAATCCTTACTTTCCGTACCTTCCATTTACACTGTATTTATACTGTTGACCATGCTCTCACCACTAAAACTCTTTTCTTTAGCTTATGTGACTGCATTCCCTCCTGAATTTCCTTCCATCTTGCTCCAGAAACTCAATTTGGGTGATTTTATCTATCCCATAGCTTACACTGATAACTCTCCAATACACATAGTCTAAAATCATCTTTAGCTCAGATTACTTTCCTGAACTCCAGACTGCTACATATTATGCTCCACTTGATTATCTTAAAGGCATTTCAAACTCAACTCATTACATTCCCCTGAAAATGTTCATTTTGGAATTTCTGTTAATGGTGCTGTAAGTGTTCAATGTACCCTTTCAATTCCTAAACCAAACTATCAGTAAATTCTGTTAATAAACGCTTAACATTTTATTTTTAACATTTTACTCTTTATCCTTACACTACTATCTTACCTCCAAGAATCTTGTTTTCTTTTCTATAGCTGCCACAGTGATTCTTCAGAAATGTAAATCCTACCCCTTTACTCTTCTTAAAACCCTTCAGTGATTCCACATGCATATTAAAAGCAGTCCGAATTACAAACCATGCAAACCCTCCATAATCTGGCCCCATGGACCATCCAACTTCATCTCTTTAACAATCACTATTCATCACCCTCCTCCGCCTCTTCCTTTAACCCCACATTCTTTCATTATTCTACTTGCTGTCCCCAAATGTACCATACTATTTAGGTCTATAGATACGTGATTGAAATGTGCCTAGAACCTGTTTTTATGATGTCCATGTGGAAAATGCTTTCTGATTCTCTAAGAAATCGATTCTTCTGAGAAGCCTCTTGTGGTAGATATAGAGCTATACCACTGAGACCCCCTTCATGGGAGAAGGTGCTGCCCAGTTATGGGGAGTATGGTCAGCTTAGCTCCCTTAGGGTTGGCCTCAGCTAGAGTTACCTTGACTGAGCTCACATACTTCCTGGGGTAGCCCACATCTGACAATGAAGTACAGGCCTTTTCTGTCCTATATGAAGCATTCATAAGGGCAATCTTCAGAGCTCCCAATTGTTGTGGGCTTGCACTGGAGTCTGACTTCCTCTTTTGCCCAATATCACTTTCCCCTACTCCCTTCACAGGTGTTGTTCCTTAATAAACCTCTTGCTCCCCAAACTCCATCTCAGCAAGAGCTTCCAGAGAACCTTACCTGTTACACTCTGCCTGATTCACTCAAACAAAGCAGGTTACTATCATTTTTTAAATCAGTCTCTCTCTCTCTTTTTTTTTTTTTAACTATATTTAGAAATGCAGTGATAATTAAGACATTACTGTTGCCTTCAAGGAGTACTTTATGATATCAAGCATATAACTATTTATAGATACCAGTCTCCACCAGACTCTCAACTTTGGGCACAAAGTAGGTGATCAATAAATGCTGAATTCCACTGAAAACTTTACACCATATGAAAGAGAATGTGGTGCACTGTGACATTTGTAAACAGAACAAGGAAGGCAGGGACAATCTATAATATGTCTAAGGACTTTTTACAATCACCATGACATTATGTTGAAAATGAAAACTATACAACAATAATAAGAACAAAAGAAATTTTAATGGCTACTGAACATAATACTGGCTATCATTTATTGATATATATCAGATAATAAATGAGATGCTTTCTATATATTATGTTACTGCTCTAACAATTCCTGCAACACAATACCCTTATTTCGTTAATGAGAAAATTAAGGCTCAGAGAAGTTGAGCAACTTAGCTAGTCAGTTAGCTAGTAAGTAGTGGAATGAGGATATAAATCTGATCAATCTTATTTTAGATTTATAATGCATAACTTACGTACCTTTTGATATCCTGTGTGCATTAAAAGGTTCTGTCAGCTAGTTATGGATCATACTATATTCATAAATTAATACTAACATTTGGAGATCTCTATCAACTTAATATATAGGCTGCCGGTCATTTAGCTGCATTAAACAGTAAAGATACTAAAATGAAAATAAAGATGTTTCTATCTACTTAATACATATTCTCTGAATGCAAATGTAGTGACTATGGGCCCCTCCAGGTGAGAATGCCATATATGATCAATTAAATAGTTTATTCTCAAAAAAAGTCCCTCTTGCTTTTTACAACAAACTAAACAATTGCTTCTCAACAGCCTTAATTACCTGGATCCCAACAGTCAAGTATTGTTGTTAAAGCACTACGGAGGAGGTCAGTCCAAGCAGTGTGACTCTTTTCTGCTCTGGCCATGGGAGAAGACAATATTCCTTTCAGAGCCTGTAGGGAAGCTGCAACAGTTGAAGATAAGTGGCCCCCAGGTAACTTCACAGCAGTTTCTCTGAGGACCCCAATTGTAAGGTACAATATAGTAGGGAGAATTGAGATGCTTCCTGTAAGACACATATTTAAGAACACTCTATGTTTCAGTCTATACATATAGTTCCTAAAAAGAAATCATTCAATGAGGAAGACAAGGTCAAAAATTTCTAGCTTTTAAGACATTTTTAATAAAGGATTATAACTATTAAGATAATTTAGGTAGTGTTAAGATTTTTAAGACTGCATTAAATTTTGGTTATAACTGAAAATGTTATTTAAATTGTGTCAACAGTGTTTTTGTATCTTTTGCTGTCTTATTTGGTAGTTGACAAACGATGAATTTATTTTTACTTATTTTTTAGTGTGATAAAATATAGACAAAATTTACAATTTTAACCATTTTAAAGTGTAGAATTCAGTAGCATTAAGTACATTCACAATGTTGTACAACCATTGCTACTATCCACTTGAATTTATTTTATATCAAACTTTTTTCCTTAAGGAATTTGTAGCAATCCACTCAGTACAAATTATTAAAAATTTCATAGCCACTAAAGAGTTGAAAAGTCAGTTATGTTTAAAATGAGAGACTAAAACTAAAATGGTAAATTTAATGCTCCCAGAGGCTACTCAACAAAACTTTCACAGTGTATTTTTATCTAAATCTTCTGCTAGTCACTTTTTCTGCCATTCTTGCTGCAAGGCAGTATGTGAGAATAAGGAATATAGGTTTCAATTCAAATCGAAGCTGAAAATCATGTTAAAAGATAGTACATATGTTGATCAAGACATGTTTAAGCAAAAATATGCTTATCAATTAAGAAATCTATTAAGCACGGAGTGCCTATTATGTACTAAAGTTCCTAAAGGATACAGTATTTCATTGGAAACAAGACATATTTGTTTGCATATAAGTTTATCTTTTTGATATGTAATAACAAATTATAGATAATGCCTCTATATGATGCATAAAACCTATTTACATATAGAAGCAACATTATACACACAGATATACGCATACACACATGAAAAAACGAAACTCTTTATGAGCTAGAGTTTTTAGGGAAGCATTTACAGATAACATACGCCTGGATATGAACTTCAAAGGAAGGCAAAATTTTAAGAAGGAGAGAAGGGATGGGCCACTTCAGGTCAAGAAACATCACGGACAATAGGGATAAGCATGAAGGCTCCTAGGTTAAAAATTCACACAGAAGGAATCAGGAGGAGTAGTGACTCAGTAGAGCCCTATGGAGCCTTAAATGCCCTATTATAAGTATGGACTCGATTCCAAACTGATGACAAACTTCTGTCATCACCATGAAAGGGAAAGTCCATTAGGTATTTTTTTTTTAAGATTTTATTTATTTATTTGACAGAGAGAGAGATCACAAGTAGGCAGAGAGGCAGGCTGAGAGGGAGGGAAGCAGGCTCCCCGCTGAGCAGGGAGCCCAATGCGGGGCTTGGTCCCAGGACCCTGAGACGATGACCCGTGCCGAAGGCAGACGCTCAACCATCTGAGCCACCCAGGCACCTCCCATTAGGTATTTTATACCAAAAAATGCCCAAGAGCTAAATCACTGCCACTGACAGGTTAAAAATATTGTCAACCAAAAAAGAGCATTATCTTTTGATAGTACATGATATCTATTTACCTTTACCCTTTCAGTAAAACAAATTATTAGAATGCAATGTGAATCTTTAAAGGATTAAAAACATTACCCACCAAACCGCTAAGGCAGCATTAGTTTAATGAGAAAAGAACTGGCAACCATTATCTCCTTTATTTATTAAAACCATTTCTCTCCCTCCCGGTCAAGTAAAACAGTCAAATACCACAGCATACCTTCAGGAGAGCACACGGCAGGAAGTTCAGACAGGATAACTAACGCAGCTGACACCAATCTACTTCCATCTTCTGACAGCACCTGTGGCTTTGTAGCTTTTACTCCTGGGCTACCTGTCAATTTTGGATTTAGTTCTGGAAGCTGTCTAACTAGAATGCATACACACAATTCTAGTGTTGCAAAAACCAAAGATTTCCCAGGCACAAGTCCTCCTGTGTCCTTTCCCTCTCCAAACTCTGGCAGGGTTTCCTTTTCGGCAGCCCCATCATCAACTAAAAGAAAGAACAGTGTTGAATAAACACTTCATGCTTGCTTTGCTTGGGGTAGATGGCAATTCAGTTCATTTCTGTTGTAGGTAAAACATTTAAATGGCTGAGGTCTTGGGTGTTAAAGACTGAAAGATAAAGTTATGGAGGTGAAAGGAGTTGGCTTTATTATGACTACCTATTGCAGTAGATCAAAAGAAATCCTTGGTAACTCTCTCAGCTTTAAAATATTGTCTGGTTAACACCTTGCTGTTAAGAATGTGAACCTGAAGAGCACCTGGGTGGCTCAGTCGATTGGGCATCTGTCTGCCTTCAGCTCAGGTCATGATCCCAGGGTCCTAGGATCGAGCCCCACGTCAGGCTCCTAGCTCAGAGGGGAACCTGCTTCTGCCGCTCCCTCTGTGCTCTCTCCCTCTCTCTCAAATAAATAAAATCTTTAAAAAAAAAAAAAAAAGTGAACCTGATAGGTCTAGCTCTAATGCCTACCTTGTACTCTTAAGTATTGATAATAGCAGGCAGAAAGATAAGAACCAAGGTCCCTGATGTTTTTTTAAGAAACTGCCATGCCTGTTCAGGACTTCCTGTCTCTGGGGCATCTTTTAGATGACAGAACAAGTCCTTGTGTTTTAGATCCGCTGTCAGATTGAGTTTTCTGTTATATGTAGTCAAATGTAATATTAAGTGATAAACTCATCAATACCAAATTAGACTTATAAACAAGCAATTTAATCACTCTGCAAAACATAAGTCACTAAAAAATTATCGGTAGTTAAGGGGTACTTGGCTGGCTCCATCGGTGGAGCATAAAACTCTTGATCACTGGGTTGCGAGTCTGAGCCCCAACACTAGATGTAGAGATTACTTAAATAAAGAAAATTTAAAAAAATTGTCAGTTGTTCTTCCATGTACATTGGTAAACACTCATAGCTAAAGTAAGTACTCAACCAGTATAAGGGATTGTTTTCTCCCCTTCCAGGATTTTGTTAAAATTCTCATTTTCCCAAGGAATACCTTAGCTACTAACAAAATCCAAGCTAACATGTAGAAGTGGATAAAAGGACTTAAAAGCCATACCTAGAGAGGTTTCATTTGTACTATACACAAAACATTATCAGAACAACATAGACATGTTAAGAATACTTTAAAAAAGTAATGCTGATAAATTTGATTATAATAATATGAATTTTGTATTATGGGTTAACATTCACCTTCTGCACTTCGTCTTTTCTCCTTGACATGTTCCTGAGCTGCACAGATAATCTGTCTTACCACTTCAAGTGAAGCCAATTGAATAGAGGGTGATTCTCGCGTCAAAATTACTCGATGTAGTACATTCAACAACTCGATGCCCAAGTCCTATCATAGAAAACATTTAGGGGAAACTGTATGGGAAATCACATACTTTCTTTTTTAAAAATACCAATATTAAATGCCACGAAAAAATTCAAAAAGAGAATATTAACAAATTGGTCACAAAAATTAAAGGTGTAGGTATAATAAAGTTAGGTAACACTTGCTCTATTTTAAATTGACTCCAGATTGGTTTCTGTCCAATCTTGCAGGAGATGGCACTATGACAAAAGATCGTTTTCACACAGGTCCTAAAATGGGAAAATGGAAAGGGAAATTTCCAAAGCAAGGTGAGAAATCTAGCTAGAAGAATACAAGCACTGCCATCTAGACTTCCAGATCTGTATTGAGGTTTTCTAGTAATAACAAAGAATGATGGAGAAGGAAGACAATAAAAAGTGGTAAGTTAATAAGCATAAAATGGATATCCCTCGAAAGGATAAAATACACTGGGGCGCCTCAGTGGCTCAGTCAGTTAAGTGTCTGCCTTGGGCTCAGGTCATGATCTCAGAGTCCTGGGATCGAGCCCCATGTCGGGCTCCTTGCCCCTCTCATTCTGCCCCTCACCCCAGTTGTGTGTGCTCACTCACTTTCTCTCTCAAATAAATAAATTTAAAAATCTTAAAAAAAAAAAAAGGAATAAAATGCACTGGACAAATAGTCTCTCATTTTCTGCTTTTCTTTTCTAATGCTTACTCTGGTTGCTTCCTTTCATCTTTGAAAATAACAGAGAAAATCTGTCATTACTGTACTTGTTTTAATATACCGAAAAACAAGAACAAAAAGTTTAGAATTTATTCAAGTATAATCCAAGTCAGGGAAGATGCTGATTAGTAACTTGAACCTAATAAACAAAAGTGTTAACAGGTTAAATTACAGTCTACCTAGAGAGAAAATCATAGTTGTTCTTAGGAAAGAAGTTAAAGTAAGTGCCATACTTTCAAAGTGATCCTCTTATCATGGTCACAACTGGGTCAGATACAGCGTCTGACTCCACCTATAGGCTAGTCAGTAATCTCTTTAAAAACCAGTAAGGAGAACTCAACCAAAAGGAATACTCTGTAATAGACATAACTACATGAACCAAGGAGATTCTCTCTTGGAGAAATGGAATAGAAGATACAGATATATACTAAGAACAGGGCGCACTGAAGCCGAAAAATACAAAGAAGGAATTCTACGTTTAACTAGTGGCTACTCTTCTGGCCACTGCAATTGTGCCTTCGCCTCATTGCTGAGAGTTCAACTGAAAAGCTGCTACACTGAGTGGTTAGCAGCAGAAATCAGCGCGGCAGAAACAGACAGAAAGTGGCCATCAGAGGCATGACTGCTCCTGGGTCTGTACGGTTGCTGACAGGATTTCAGTTCTGAGAGATCAAGTCGTGCAGCAGTTCAATTTTCTTTTTCTTCTCTGTGTTCATTTTCTGTTTGCTGTCGTAACCTGAACATGTTGTTATTCCTGTTCCTTGAAAACCACAAAGCCTAACAAAAAAAAAAAAACAAAACAAGAAATCACCTGATCACTGCCAATTTTAGATCTGGGCCAAGGAACATCTAGAAGGGCCTGTAATGCATGTAAACAAGCAGTAATGCTTTCCATGGTTGCATCTGAGCGTAAGGAACATAGAAATTCCACGCTGATTCCTGTAGAAAACAAAAAAAGGAGGCTTTTTTGAGACTCTTAGTTTATGATGTTAAGGAATTCATTTTATATTTAGATAAGATTTACAAATAAGCTTAGCAAAAAGGTAAAGTAAGTAAAACACAATGAATTTAAGACTAAACTATTAAGTAATAAACCAAGTCTTTTAGTTGTTTTTATCCACATGTACATGAAGAATAATCTCAAACAGGCTGAGCACTACTGCATAGGTGCTATGAAATAGTTCAAAAATTCAAAAAATTACAATAAAACTGCACTAGAGAACTTAATGTGGAGAGTTTTTTAATTTTTTAAAAAAAGATTTTATTTATTTATTTGACAGAGAGAGAGGTCACAAGAGGGCAGAGAGGCAGGCAGAGAGAGAGGGGGAAGCAGGCTCCCTGCTGAGCAGAGAGCCCGATGCGGGGCTCGATCCCAGGACCCTGAGATCATGACCCCAGCCGAAGGCAGAGGCTTTAAGCCACTGAGCCACCCAGGTGCCCCGAGAGTATTTAATAAGAAAAAAACATTTTTTTTTAAGTAGGACCCACGCAGGGCTTTAACTCATGACCCTGAGATTAAGGATCGCATGTTCTACCAACTGAGCCAGCCAGGCACCCCAACATGTACAGTTTCATAACTTTAATCTTATTAAAATTTTTTGAGTGATGATCATGGATCAAGCACTGCATCTTTACATATACTATTTCATTTCATTCTCACAATACCTGAGGAAGTAGGTATTTTTTTTTAGATTTTTATTTTTCAGTAATCTTAACACCCAACATGGTGGTTGAACTTAACAACACTGAGATCAATAGTAGCATGCTCCATGGTATTATTAACACTCTTTCTGACAGGGAGATGAGCACATACAGATTAAGTTATTTAATTTGTTCAAGGTCAGTTACAATGGGGTACTCGAAGAATTTGAACTGAGGCAGTCAAATTGCACAGTTTATGCTCATAGTAACTGCCATCCTTCATTCTGTAAGTTTGTTTTTAAAAAGCTCATGTCTCAAGGCAAATGGAAACAAAGTTTAATATACCCAAGGATATAGGAAATGTGGTCATGTCTGGCCTGAGAAGGAATAATAACAGAAATTCTGTGAACCATAAACCTTACTTAATTTAATCATTTATCTTTGTAACCCTTACATTTCATTTAATCAATAATTTCTTTATAGATAATGATCTAATGGGTTGTTTTCCAAGAACTAGGTAAAATATGAAAAACATTTCTTTCATTTACTCTAGAAACTGACTCTATTTTATTTATTTATTTGTAAAGATTTTATTTATTTATTTGTCAGAGAAAGAGAGAGAGCACAAGCAAGGAAGCTGCAGGCAGAGGTAGAGGAAGAATCAGGCTCCCCACTGAGCAAGGAGCCTGATGTGGGACTCGATCCCAGGACCCTGGGATCATGACCTGAGCTGAAGGCAGCCGCTTAACTGACTGAGCCACTCAGGTGTCCCTAGAAACTCACTCTATTTTAGAAAGATACTTCACTTTAAAAATGAAGTTCCAGGAAAGCCAAAGAATGGGTTAAACTTTGTAACCTAAAAATCTCATCTCTTTGACCTTAAATATTTTCTTGTAATTTTGTACCTTTGAGTATACTTTTTTGAACCTTGCAATCCTTGAGATGCAGGTAGGAGATGGGGGGGGGGCATGCAGGTGGACCCCGCCTTCGGTATACTGGTATTTTTAAATATAGAGAGAAAGAAATTTAAAAAATTTATAGACAGCACATGAATCTTTTAAAAATTGTGTAGAAAAAACTCAGATTGTCTTATAATTTCTATAATTCATTCGACATGATGTTGAAGCCAGCTTGTAATGGGATTCTAGACTTAATGAAATCTGCATTTTTGTAAAATATATGTAAGTTTACTCAGTTATATCAAGTTTATCACTAACATCTAACAAAGAAAGGCAGTAAGGCACAATTCAAGAAAAACTCTGTAGGGTTAGGAGCTAGTTAGTTCTTTTACTGACCTAAAATAAGATGGAATCTATCAGTGCAGACATCCTCAGGGGACTTTACCGTTGCCCCAGATGATGAACCCTGACACATGGAAGTTGGTGTTACAGGTCTTGAGAGATGAGATGCTCCTTCATCCGGGTCAGCAACAACAAAGCCTGTGCTGGTAAGCCACAATGCTGTAGCATGCAGGATAAGTGCCCAGGAGTTGTAATAATGCAATTTTGCATTTTCACTAGTCTCTGCTGTGTAGAAAGCACCACCTACAAAAAAGTGGAAGCAGTTTCAGGAGGAATAAGAGATTAGCTCCCACTACATTTTCTCTCTTCTGTGTTAACCATTCCCATCATCCCAGAAGTTCCTTTAAGGAATTTATGTGATATGTGTTTGAAACAAATACTGATACCCATTTACCTACGTACAAGATTAACATTAACATTTTGCCCTTCTTAAATCATTTATTACTAAAACTTTGTTATACCATTAATAATTTTTTTAAAGATTTTTTATTTATTTATTTGACAGAGAGAGGGAGAGTGATTACAAGTAGGCAGAGAGGCAGGTGGAGAGAGGGGGGAAGCAGGCTCCCTGCTGAGCAGAGAGCCCGATACAGGGCTCGATCCCAGGACCCTGAGATCATGACCTGAGCTGAAGGCAGAGGCTTAACCCACTGAGCCACCCAGGCACCCCTATACCATTAATTCTTTTTTTTTTTTTTAAGATTTTATTTATTTATTTGACAGAGAGAGAGATCACAAGTAGGCAGAGAGGCAGGCAGAGAGAGAGGGGGAAGCAGGCTCCCTGCTGAGCAGAGAGCCTGATGCGGGGCTGGATCCCAGGACTCTGAGATCATGACCTGAGCCGAAGGCAGAGGCTTAAGCCACTGAGCCACCCAGGCGCCCCTATACCATTAATTCTTATCCCTCCTTCTGTAATCACTTTTCCTCAAGTCAGTGTAACTCACTCCCACAATAGATGTTTGTATTCATAAATAATATGTGCTATTTTAACTTTACTTAAAAGGCACCATATTGTATGTAACCTTTTTGAACTTGTGTTTTTTCACCTAACTTTATGTTTTTGAGATTAACTTATGTTGATTTGTATCTGTTATGCACTAGTAGCTGACATACTATGCCAATAAATCATTTATTTCCATTTTTATGCTACTGAAAGGTATTTTAAACACTCCTATCTCTTTGTGTATAATTCAGTTAAAATTCTAATAGAAGCTGGCAGGCTGACCTGAAATTCATATCAAAGAGGAAAAAAAAAGCATTTTGGAATAACATGAAGAATAAAAGTGGCTACCCAAATATCCAATCCATAAAATGCAGAATAACTGAATACGAAATTAGATGCCTATCCCATTCCACACACACAAAATCTAGCTGCACTAAGCCCAAATTGTAAAGTACAAAACTGTAATGCTTCTAGATCTTTATGATCTTTTTTTCTTATAAAGATTTTATTTATTTATTTGACAGAGAGAGGCAGAGCGAGAGAGGGAACACAAGCAGGGGGAGTGGGAGAGGGAGAAGCAGGCCTCCTGCCGAGCAGGGAGCCTGATGTGGGGCTCGATCCCAGGATGCCGGGGTCATGACCCGAGCTGAAGGCAGATGCCCAGCGACTGAGCCACCCAGGTGCCCCTAGGTCTTTATGATCTTAAAAAAAAACAACAAAAAAAACTTATCAGCTATTACACAAACCACAAACCATAAATGACTGATTACACTAATTTTAGAAAGATAAAAGAATAAGCTATAGACTTGGGAGACACGCAATCACAAAAGAATACTAAAATTAGATAAGCGATTAACAAATCAGTAAAATCATGACAAATACCAAGTAGAAAATGAACAAGGATTATGGCTAGGTGACTGATGGAAGAAGAAACTTAGCCCATAAACCTATGAAAAAAGGTTTTCAATCAACAAAATAACAAAATAAAGCAATGAAAAACTATTTCATATCCACCTAATGGACAGAAATTATTAAGTACGACAACATATAATAGTAGAAGATCTAGTGAAACAGAAACATGCTGTTGGTGGGCATCTAAATTGTTACAACTGCTCAGAAAGCAATTTGGCAGTACCTTGTAAGGTAAGATGTGCATGTCTTATTACCTAGCAGGTCAACTTCAGGGTATCTACCCTGAAGCAATTCTCACATGCTTATTCTATAAATGGAAATTACTTGCTAAAGGATAAATTTTGAAAAGTTACTGATTGTTACTCTAGGAATTATGTACATATTTTACAAACTCCTTACCTTCAACAGGAAGTTGGGAGGCAAATTCCGAAGGCAACGTTAAGAGAGCAAAATCCTGAAGCGCAGCAAGCCAGAGCCTACTCAGTGTGGCCAGGTCTACGTGGACTAAGTCAAGCAGTCCATCTGACGAATATGACCCATTTCTGACACTCTCTTCTGAACAGGTGGTAGTCTTCAAAGGTTGTCTGTGGCTTTTATGTCTTTCTACAGCAATTATGTAGACCTGTTATAGGGTTAATTTGTAAATAGGAAGATCTTGTACCCATTAATAAGGTGCTATAATCTTTTTCTCTCGCCGAGGAGATAGACCTTACCTTGAGCATAATTGACTTCAAATGCACTCTGATACTAAGAAGGTATACACATGTAACCACACATACAAACTGGGGTAGAAAGATCCAAAAATATTCCCTTCAATGAGATGCATTACGGGGAGCAAATACCTGACAAATATGCTACCATTCTGCACTTTTATAAGCCTGACAGCTATAACTAAATGATCACAACATTCTTCTCACTAAGCTTAGTTATAGCCCTAGAATCCACCTCAACATATGGCTTCAGGTGCCCATTTCTGAACTGCAATAAGCTGAAATATGGAAAATATTTTCTTTCCAAGTTACTATCAAATCACTACAAAAAGTTTACATAAATAGACTGAACATGGACTGTTTATAGGACTATAGTATGTGGAAGTATTCAACACAGGATATAGCATGTACTACCCCTCTATCTACAACTCTTAAAATCCAAAAAGCACTGAAAAGTAATTATTATTTGGTGGCAAACTTGACTGAATTTATATGAGGCCTTTTATAGTCTCTATTCAACATAGTGTGAATATTCAAACATTTTACTATGGATATATTAACGTACTTAATTACAGATTCTACGGTATTGCTGCAATTTCCTGGAGGGATACATGGAATATGCACTGTATTACTTTTTTTTTTTTTTTTTAAGATTTTATTCATTCATTTGACAGAAAGAGACAGTGAGAGAGGAGCCACAAGCAGGGGGTTGGGAGAAGGACAAGCAAGCTTCCCGCTGAGCAGTGAGCCCGATGCGGGGCTCAATCCCAGGACTCTGGGATCACAACCTGAGTCAAAGGCAGATGCCGAACGACTGAGGCACCCAACTGCCCCAAATATGCACTGTATTACTTTTTAAAAATTCCCCAAATTCTGAATTCCAAACAAATCTGGCTCCAAGGATTTTTAGATAGCAGATTATGGACCTCAATTACACACAACCTGTTCATCAGTCATTATTTTTACTGAAGAGAAAATGAGAGGTAAGTGGCTTAAGGAAGAGCCCAGAGATTCAAATTATAAGAACACTATATAAGTAGAGAAATTTATAAAATAGGTTACAGAGATCAGAAAATTTGTTTGCTCTACTAAAAGCAAATGTTTAAAAGCATACAAAGTTGACTATTAAAGATCATTAGTTCCACCTTACTAAATCTAGGAAGAACTACTTCCTAACCAAGGTTTGTCAAACCTAAGTAATGACAAAAATAGACTCCAATCTTCAGGTTTTAATTTGCTTTAATAGAGGAAATGCTTTCTTACATATTGGTTAATTTTCTAAGTTGCAATCTGAGACTATATATCTTTATTAAAATGATATATGAACTGAGGGTGGCCAAGTGTGGGAACTGTTGAAGCCCCAATAGTGGGTATATATGAATGCATTATATTATTCTATCTACTTTCATATATGTTCACATTCTCAAAGTAAACTTTTCCTGATTAGAAAAGTAGATAAAGTTAATCATTTCCCTATTTCATTAATTTTGGAAAAGAAAATGACTATTATTTAATATTCAAAAGCTATTCTATGAAAGAACGCTAAAAAAAACACTCAAGTATGTGTACAGAATTGATAGAACATACAAGCAAACCCACATTTCCAAAATTCAGATTTCAGTAAGAGTTGACTTCTGGTTAGTCTCTCTGGCTCATGGCTGCCCCTGCTTAAAGTAGCAGATAACAGACAGTAAAGAATATTATAGAATGCTTGGCTAAAAAAAAAATCAATGAGCATATAAAGAAATCTCACGTTGAAAGTCTTTTGTTAACCTTAAAAACAGACTTAGTTGTGTTTAAAGTAGTTAATTTCAGTTTATAGCCTATGGTGTTTATTAACAACTTCTAAAATTCCAGTTATAAATGGAGAAGCACTAACCTCTGCCCAGGCTTTCAGCACAGCTAAGATCTCCATAGTAGAAGCACTTTCATTATATAAGTGACTCAGAGCCTCTTTCCCAGCCTGTATTTTTGTTAATGATGAAACAAGCAACTGATGGACTCTCCGGAGATCATTAAGGTCACTGACAACTCCACTTGCTATCCAGGCACTGCAAACCTGGTTTTTAAGAAAATCAAAAGTTACATTTAAAAATTATAGATACCTCCTCTTTGTGAGTTCAGCAGAGCTAACCATATCTCAGGAATCTAGACATTGAAATCACCTTGCTTTCAGGAAACCCAATGGATGCTGCTGATAATGCCAGTCAAAAGCCAGCATTTCAAAATGGAATGAAGTCTAAGGTTGAGCAAGGAAACCAGTGCTAGTAAGTATATAAATCGAAGAGTTTCAGATGTTATTAATATGGAGAAATGAAGCCATGAAAGGTACCACTTTCATAAATGTTTGGATTAACATTTGAATTAAATCTTCAATCTCGATTATTTCATGTTACTATTTTAAAAGCAGAGATTGTATGGTTAATTAGTATAACTGTTGAAAGATAACTTAACATTTAATACCCCAATGAAGATTTTATTTTGAAAACATGATATTGAAAGTATTTTAAAACAAAGCATCATTAATAATTCTCCAATGCAAACAGTTTGTTCAATTATCAGAGGCTGTTTGGTTTTCTTGGATGTCATAGTATTTCTCTTTTTCTAGAAAAAATTAATTTTTCCTCTTCTATCTATTCAGTTCCTGTCTCGTTTCACAAAAGATTTTAATGCCTTAAAGCAAGAACACAAATGATGAGGTGATAAAAAATCAGAGATTCAGCACATTTACGTGTTTATTTGAGAGACAGAGCAAGAGAGAGAGAAAGTCTTAAGCAGACTCCACGCTGAGTGTGGAGGCTGAAGTGTGGCTCAGTCTCACAACCCTGAGATCGTGACTGGAGCCAAAACCAAGAGTTGGATCCTTAACGAACTGTGCCACCCAGGTGCCCTCGGTACAACACTTAATACAGTTCTTTGAATATTCAAGGTACCAAACATATCCTAAATACAAGTGAATAAAAGAAAGTTGAAAGAAAGGACTAAATTTAGTTTATTCCATTATGTTTATAAATAATTCAATTCACGCCAGTTCTGGTTTTAATTATTGCAGGTCATTTAGGGCTGGATATTGAGTGTCTGACAATCAATCCTAAAAAAGTAACTTTAAAATTATATATTACAATGGCTCTTAGAGGCATCTGGGTGGCTCAGTGGGTTAAGCTTCCGGCTCCGGCTCAGGTCATGATCTCAGGGTCCTGAGACTGAGCCCCATGTAGGGCTCACCACTAAGTGGGGAGTCTGCTTCTCTCTTTCCCTCTGCCCTCCCCCCCCACTTATGCTCACTTGTGCTCTTTCTCTCATAAAAACTTTAAAAACAAAACAATCATATATTATATATTATAATGGCTTAGATACATGAAAAAATGCTCAGTCTCACTTGAAATATAAAACTAAAACTAAACTATTCTAAGATACCCTTCTCACCCCATCACATAGACAAAAACCTAAAAGTCTGACAACTTACAGTGTTGTTAAGACTGTGGGACAACAGGTATTTGCATAAAAGCTGGGAGGAGTTTAAATTGGTAAACCCCAACAATATATTCTTTAAACCAGCAATTCAATCTTGCAGAATTTACCTCACAGATACACTTGTACCCAGTAAAGTGACCTGTGCGGGAAGTCATTTACTGCAGTGATATTTGTAATAGCAAAAGATAAAAAAAACCCACCTATCCATCACTGGTTAAATAAATTATGACATATCCAATAATGGATTACCAGGCAGTTACACGAAAGGAAGGGGAAATTCTCTAAATTTAAAAAGTAAAGGAAAAGGAGCAGCTGAGATTAATGGTTAGACAATTATAATGTAGAACCCTTGGTATCAAATATTAACTGGAGAATTGCCTCCTAAGAGAGGGTTTTACTTTGTAAACTTTGTTTAATTAATTAATAAAGATTTTATTTATTAGAGAGAGAGAAAGTTTGAGAGAATAAGCAGGAGGAGGGGCAGAGGGAGATGAAGGCTCCCTGTGGAGCAGGGAGCCCGACGCTACACTCAATCCCAGGATCCTGGGATCAAGACCTGAGCTGAAGGCAGATGCTTAACCAACTGAGCCCCCCAGGCATCCAAGCTTTGTCTTTTTAACCATTTACCTGACATGCTTTGGCAGTGACATCAGGTGGCGTCTCTGAAGTGAAGGCTGGCCTAAGTGCCGCGCCTACCTGGCAATAAATGATATGAAATATCAAGCATCGAAAAATAAGTTAGCACAAACTGTTTCTCTTTCTAGTATTATTTTAAAGTTATTTGTTTATAATAGGTACTCCAGACAGCTGTTGTTTCTGCCTGTTCAGTATATCTTCTTTTAGATAAGAGCACCTCAATTTTCCTTTTGGGAACCTTCTCTCTCACCCACTTTCTGCCCATGTTGTTGCTACAGAGCTGAGAGCACTGCCTGACTCCACGGACCCAATGTCTCCCAAAGATGTTTGCTGGGAGTACTGGCAGAGAAGCACTGTCTTGTTTTAAGACTGGGTGTTAAGAGCCATCTTGATAACACTTGGAGAGAGCAAACTCAAGAATGAAGCCAGTGTAGAAGAAAGCACAAACGAGATTCTTGACAACAACTTTCCTTTTCAGTTTAAGTGAGCTGTAAATATATTTCTATCATTTGCAATTTTTCTAAAGCAGGTTCTACACCCAATGTGGGGCTTGAACTCAATCCTGAGATCAAGAGTCCCATGCTCTACCCACTGAGTCAGCCAGGCATCCCTCATTTGCAATTTTACGAGGTCTAAAAATATAAGAGAGCTGCCCTTAAACTGAATTGTAATATTTCATTCTAATACGGTACTTCTACGTAACTCCTATCCCTTCCTTTTGTTTTCTCCCAGAGCGTACATGAGCATTTCCTGCTGGGAAGATTTGATGGAGACGGCTAACTAACTGGTGAACTGCTCCTGTCTCCTTAACTGCTAACTGACAGAAGCTGCCTCTGTATCATAAGGAGAGGTAGGGAAGGATGAATGCTGCTGGAGGATTACATGTGATTATTCTGTTATCTTCCTAGTTCTTCTTACATTGTTCAATGCACCAGTGAAACATCAGTTAAAAAGATTACAGAACCAGTAATAGGAGCCTGAATTCTTTTCTAAGCTGAGAAAAAATAAAGGTTGCATTTATTCCAGGAGTGATGATTTTAAGATAAAACATGCACGTAGCCTAAATGGAATATTCACTAATGATTTTGTGTTATCGTAATACTCAGATATTTTGTAAAGATTTTAATTAGCAATGTTCTTTATCCCCCCAAATTACCAAGAAGTTTTAAGTATTAACCTGTAACCTTACAAAAGATCTGTTTTATGCACCACTTTGCTTTTTTTTGAAGATTTCTTCTTCAAACATATTTTTCTATAAACTGATTATACTGGTGATACATTAGCAGAGACATATCTTCATTTACATATTAAAAAGTGACATGCCAATTAGCTCCACAGACTTTTTATCCCAAGTGTTTAAAAATAAAATTCTCTAACAGAAAGTGCTTACATTGGCTTGATACTGTTCCAGAATCACATGACCTGGAAACTCAGGTTCTGGAATAGCTGCAAATCTCCGAATAACAACTAACAATGTTTCAAGGCCAGAGAGACGGAGCTGGTCACTGTGATCCGTGGCAGCCATAAAGGCCATGCGAATTAAGTCAGCAAGATGTAGCACCAAAAAGTCATCTACAAGATTAAACAAATCTAATCAAAAAAAGCATACACTGAAACGTTAAGTGATAATTTCTCTTCCTTATAATTTCAGACTTTTCTAGACTTTCTTAAATACCTCTGATTTGATTTACTATTTTGCTGTACTGTTTATTAAATACAGACTTTAAAGCTGGATTTGCTGCATTACTGCAAATGATCACAAACAAAAAAACTCCCAAGGCAAACAATTACACAGCTATTAAAAAACCGGAGACAAAATTAGCATCCTTTAAAAGAGTGCTAACGGTAACTTCAATAAAAAATTTTTTCAGACTTTTTGATAAAAGCATGTTAGAAGGTATTTAGGAAACTTTGGATGTTGATAAATTAGGCAGTAATTAAACAGCATAACAGTAATTATGTCTAGTTGAAGCTGAAAAGACTTAAATGTTCCTTTTGAAAAACATAGTTTTATGTGGTTCTTTATATGGACTAGATTATGTTATCTCTGTATGTCTTAGCACACATACAAGTGATAGGAATATAAAAAATATTTGTGGCTATAAAATTATAAATGAGTATTCCCTTCATTCCTACAATACATTCTTTAGTAAAATAATTCTAATGGGGAGAGACATAGGACGATCACTTAACAATATTCCAACAATAAAATGTTCAGGGGTACAACTAACCTTTACTTAAAATATACCTGTGACTAGTTTTAATAAGAATAGGTTACAATGAAGAAACCAACTCATCTTAGTAAGTGCCAATTACAATTTCAATTGGGAAGAAAGGAATCAGTAAGTATCTATGATATACTAAATTCATCCCTATCAGTATCTAGAATGGTGGTTATCACAAATAATGAGACTCAATAAACACCTGCTTGAAAAATCATTAAAACACAGATACCTAATTCATACTCCCACACTGGCAATAGCAACATTTTGCTATATAATTCTTTTGTTTGGTAAAAAATATATCTATGGCATTTAGATATGTGCACTGTGTCTTTGAACATAATGTGCTTAAGTGAATTTTTTTTTTTTTTTTTTGCTTAAGTGAATTTTGAAAATTAGACATCAAGCTGTAGTATGCACACATACCCCCTTTAGGTACAAACAATAAAACTCAAGAATAAAAGGTTAAAATGGCCTTGCAAGCAGGTTTACTTTACATTGTGATAGGCTCTAATGCTTTCTGGGTAATATTCACAAAACTAAAATAATTTATAAGCAAAATTACTGTGAGTTGTGATTATGCATGTACTTCTTTCGAAGAACGTGATTATTTTCTATAAATTTAAGTCACACGCAAGTTCATTAAACAAAAGCGAATGACAATTTAAGAAGCTAAATCACTGAAATATGTATAAACATTAAAACTATGCTAGTTTTATAGCTTATACAAATATTATAGTCAAATTTCATAACTGATTTGGAAGAATACAAACTACTTTCTAGTTTTAGTTTTGTTTTTTTTTTTAAGATTTTATTTATTTATTTGACAGAGAGAGATCACAAGTAGGCAGAGAGGCAGGCAGAGGGAGATGGGAAAGCAGGCTCTCGGCTGAGCACAGAGCCCGATGCAGGGCTTGATTCCAGGACCCTGAGATCATGACCCGAGCCGAAGGCAGAGGCTTAACCCACTGAGCCACCCAGGCGCCCCATTAGTTCTTAATTATTAAATACATAAGCAGACAACATTTCTATGGATATCCCTTGGTCTTTTCATTTTTATGCCACTTACTTCTTGAATCCCTTTTTCTCATTTCTTGTGCTAAAGCAATGTCAAAATGTGCGCTGTGTGCATTCTCACACTGGTTAATTATCCTACAGACACATTCGGCAGCAAAGACTCTAGTAGCCCAATGGGGATTGGTAAATGGATATGATTTGTCATCATTTCTGGTGGTCAGAACTGAGGCATCATCCCCTTTATCTCCTTCCTCTTCTTGCATTGTATCCACACAAGTTACAGCTGTAAAATCTTTAACCAAGGGAGAAACATGTAATTACAATCAAATGTAAGATACATTTATAAAGGAACTTCAAATTCATACTAGAATTGTTGATCAATCATACATCTTTAACAATGTAAAATAATCACGTAAAATGTAAAATGATCACATCTAATAACTACAGACAACAGTGGTATTTAAAGAAATGCTCTAAGAAATGTTCCAGGTCAAAATGACAAAGTTGTTCGATTATATCCACAGTGAAAAAACAAATATAATATTACATACAGACAGGATACTAATACTAGGACAATTATCAGTCCACTGTATGTAGAGTTATGCTTAAGGAAGCTCAACATTCTCTGGTATGGAGCATGGTTGACTGCACTAGAGAGGCTGTTTTAATACTAGGGTCTTCATCAGATTTAAGGTTCCCGAACCCACTTGAAAATGTCTGAAAATATTTTTCTTAGGATAGACCCATTGCTGTCATTTATAGTCTCATATTGTCATAAAGGCCAGAGCCAGTGAGGAATGAATCATTATTATTATTTTCTTAGAGAGAGAGAAAGAGTGAGAGTGAGAGAGAGAGAGAGAGAGAGAGAGAGAGAGCGTGCGCGTGCGAGCATGGGGGAGGGGCAGAGAGAGAATCCCAAACAGGCTCCATGCTCAGTCAGCAGTGCAGAGCCCAACGCAGGGCTGGATCTCAGGACCCTGGGATCATGAACTGAACTGAAATCAAGAATTGGATGCTCAACACACTGAGCTGTCCAGGTGCCCCATTTCCTCTTTCTATTAACTGTTAAATTAACTCTGTTTAGCTCAACTTAAAATGGAACTAATGCTAAAAAAAGCAACATTTTTTCCCTTAAATTATCTTGTATGTCAACAATATTTTGAATGTGTTAGAAAGCAAAGATGTCACAAAATTATGGCAAAGTTCTGTCTTAAGACTAAGTAAGCCATGGGGCGCCTGGGTGGCTCAGTGGGTTAAAGCCTCTGCCTTTGGCTCAGGTCATGATCTCAGGGTCCTGGGATCGAGCCCCGCATTGGGCTCTCTGCTCAGCGGGGAGCCTGCTTCCCCCTCTCTCTCTGCCTGCCTCTCTGCCTACTTGTGACCCCTCTCTCTCTGTCAAATAAATAAATAAAATCCTAAAAAAAAAAAAAAGACTAAGTAAGCCAACGAAGCCTGAAATGCATGTTTTCCTAAGAAGGGATAGAGCCAAACTACAAACGATAAAGAATAAATGGTGAAATAAAATTGAGCAAGTAAGCTCAAGGAGTATGAGTGTAAAATTAAAAAAAAAAAATAGGTGAGATACCAGAAATGTAATCAACCTATCTATCAAGGCACACACAGATTTTCTTTCAAAGGAGAAGTCCTTGTAAGTTCTCAAGTAGTGGGGATAGAAAACATGCAGAGCACAGTAGTTGAAAGAGCAGATATAAATCACTGGAAGGGAACAAGACCAAGGTACACAGGGGAGAATGTAAAAAAAAATTCTTTTTAAAATATCTTTCTTCCTTTCACATAATTCAGACAACACATTAAATTATGAGGCTTGAGTAACTGAGTTTAAGAGCTACTGAAATACAAAGCTGGATTTTATTATTTTATTTTAAAGATTTTATTTATTTATTTGACACAGAGAGAGAGATCACAAGTAGGCAGAGAGGCAGGCAGAGAGAGAGGGGGAAGCAGGCTCCCCGCTGAGCAGGGAGCCCAATGCAGGGCTCAATCCCAGGACCCTGAGATCACGACCTGAGCCGAAGGCAGAGGCTTTAATCCACTGAGCCACCCAGGGGCCCTCGCCCCCCCAAAAAACCCACAGGCTTAAGTGTTAGATGTAAACAATTAAATCTTCACTTGAAAAAAGCAACAAGCAATTACAATCCAAATACTCAGACAAAACTGATGAACTGTCACCAGCAATTATATATAGAACGTTTTCACTTTCAATTTTATTTTAAATGGTAACTACCAATACTTACCAGCTGATGCAGCAAGTACATCTTTACAAAGCTTTAACCAGAAGGAGAGCTTATCCACTGCCATAGATGTAAGCATATGATTTAAAGTCTCTTTTATATCATGGCATAACTTTTGATCTGTCTCTTTATCTAGTAAGGTCAATAATGCCCCTTCAAGGCCCACTTCTCTGATGTTAGCATCTGACAAGAAGAAAATCGATGATCTAAGTAATACAGAAAACAAAACTGCGATATGAGAAGCACACATATTCAAAAGTTATCAAAATACTACATGCAAATATTCTCACTGCAAAGTAATAAAGCACCTCAAAGGAGAAACATAAGCCTTGGTCTAGCAACTACTTCCTCTAATTCTGGAAATGCCAAAAGAACAAATAAATTTTCTCTTGAAAATTTAGCTTATCTAGCATTTCTGAAAGCATTTAGATTCTAAAGATTATGCTACTACTACACCATCTTGAAAGGCATTGTTGAGATAAAAGGTACAGTATAGGGACTACGTCAGTAGTATTATAATAGCATGGAATGGTGATAGATGAGAGCTACACTTGTGGTGAGCAAAGCATAATATATAAAATTGTTGAATCATGATGCTGTATACCTGGAACTAATTAACATTGTGTGTCAACTATACTTCAATTAAAAAAAGATCAGAAGGAGGCAGCAGGAATGTTTCCGATTAGGAGACTAAAGACACAGAACCACCAATGTAACGTTGTGAGTCATGGCTGGAACCTAAATTTGGGTGGTGGTAAGGGAGGGTAGGAAGGAGTTATAAAGGATATTTTTTGGATAACTGCAGAAATTTGTGTGAGAACTGCACATTTTATGATCGCTACTAAATCAGTGTTGATTTTATTAAGTGTGGAAATGATGTGTGGTCATGCAGGAGAATATTATGTATTGGGAGTGAGTTGTCATGATGTCTGCAGCTTTCTTTCAGATGGTTTGGCAAAAGGTTTGCATCTGTGTATATACAGAAGGACAGGAAGATATATAAAATAAGTGCCATAAAGATAATAAGTAGGTGAATATATGTGTTCACTGCACATTACTTTCAACTTTTCCATTAGTTTGAAAAATTATAAATTTTAAAAAGGGAAGTATATAACAAGTTCTTTACTATATTTTACTCACATAGGTAATTCAAGATTTCTAGGAACATATACCAGCATGTTTACACACAATCAAAGTCAAAGCAGAAGATGCAGATAATTTCAGTGGTGAATATAAACTGAAGGTCACTTGGGCAGAATATCTCACACAATTATAAGATTAAAATTTACCTGGTTAAGGTAAGTCATCAACTATTTTCAAATGAGTTCTAAAACCTGTTTGATGACAACTATACTAGTTCAGCAATGCTGATTAACTCAAGTCAGAGTTAAAGTTTTAATGTAATAACAAACTAATTTGAGGAGCACAGCATGACAGTAAAACACATTGTTCTGAGAGCTTTAGATACTGGAAAGCTTTGTGACAAAGCCTGATACCTTCTAAAAGTGTGACAGCACTTTGAAAACTATATACATAAAAGAGTAAGATATTACTATTACTATTTTTGTAGGTTGTTTGAATTTGTATGCATATTTGCGTTACCCACATAATTTTAAAATACAGAGATATATACTTAAGTCTTACCGGCTAAGAAATCCTTTAATTCAGGATTAAAATAATTAATAAATTTTTTAATTTAAAATAAAGAAGAGGCAAAAAACCCTCTAACCTGAAGAAGACTCATCTATGGTAAGTTTTATTAAATGAGATTTCAGAGGAAGAAAGGCATATATGGTGAATTACTTAAAGACTAAATCCAACTTCAGTTGATTGTTGTGAAAAAACTTGCTCTAAAACTTGAGAGGCTCTCAAATTCATTAACCGGGATTATAAAACATAGATAACAGATTGCTAGACTCCACTCCCAGATTTCTGGTTAAGCAGATTTGTGATGGGGCCCAATCATTTTCATTTTTAACAAGTTCTCAATGAAGTGGATATTGCTAGTTTGGGGGCCTAAGTTTGAAAACCATTGCTCTAAACCAGTAACATCACCAGTTGGAATGATAGTAATTGTTAGTGACTGTCTCTTGCAGCAGTTTTAAGACATTACATACTAACTTTTATATTTCATTTTAAAAACTCATGTTTGTATGGAAGATTAAGATTAAAACAATCATTTGTGCTGGAGATAATGCTGATAAAAAAGAATTACCTGGAGTCAACTCTTCTCTGCTATCCTTAGCAAGCATAACAGCATGTTCTGAAACTTCAGCTGCTTCTCTCTGTACAAGCTGACGTAAACAAGCCAGTACTGCTCTTCTCAATAACAAATAGGGACTACAAAGATTCACCTGAAAAATACCATTTGGGAAATGAAAGAGCTGAAATTCTTTTCATAGTAAGTCTAATAGACAGTCACTGGATCCTTCCTGATTCTGTCCAGCCCATCACTGTGCTAGATGCAGTTTATTAAATACACAGAAACTTCTTCAAACTATTCCAGTACATATCTTTTACTATAACTTAGACATAGTTTAAGGAGTAGCACATGTACTTGATTACACAAATATTCATAAACAAATCCAAGCAGAAGCCTCTTGAGTGTTAGAAGACACAAAATTTATATGAGTAAAAATAGTTTTGAGATAAAAGAAATACAATTGAGATTTTATTTGTAGCTCATACATTTGCGCTCATGCAACATTATAATGTTTTATGATTCTCTAAGTAGAAATTTATATAAATCCATATAAGCAGTAGAGCATATTGATTAAAAGGGAGGCTGTGGAGTCAAATTGCCTCAGTTTGAGTCCTAGATCCACCACTTATTAGCTGTGTGACCTTGGGCTAATTATTTAACCTCTCTGTGCCTTAGTTTCCTTATTTGTAAAATGCAAATAACCCTACCCCATGTCACAGGGCTATTGCAAAATTAATACAAAGACACATGCAAAAGGGCTGAGCACAGTACCTGGCAAATAGTAAGTGCTCAATAAATGTTAGTTATTATTAACTATTATTAACAGTCTCTTATCAGTAGTATTTTATTCAGTTGCCATATAGAGTAAGTAAATGCATTTTCAAATGAAGGCAGAAAAGAGTTTTAGTCAGAAAACATATTCACCAAAAACACTCTCTAGAGACACATTATAGACAACGAATTATACATATATGTATATCTACTTATATATGGATATGCATATATGTATACAGACACGTACATATCTTAGAGATACAGAATATTTTTGCTCATAATGACAGACTCTGTACATATTCTTTTTACTTAGAAGTATTCGAACAATGTAAATCTCACCAGGTTGTTTCTATTGAAGTAAATGATATGATTGTGAAATATCTTAAATGAATAATTAAAACAAGTCAAAGGTTCTGGATACAAATTCTAATTCAGTGATTCATAAGTAGAATAAAGTATAGTTTCTGAAAGTTATATTTTTCTATCTATGAAAGTAAAGACCAGTTTAGTGTGGTTTATGACAATGAAAATGTGTGTTACGCTACCGATTTTCCAAACAAAATGTGAGAAGGAACAACATAATTCTTATAGTGATCTTTATTTAGATCTGGTGTATGTGAGAAAAACAGGACTGAAGTAGGTGAGTTTGTTGAAAAGAGCAGAGGATAAATTCTGAGAAAAAGAGTAGGTGGTGACAGCTGGTTTTTGATATATAAGAAACACATGCAAAGAGAGTGAAACCCTAAATTTTATCAGAAGTCAAAAGACAGAAAAGATTTGTGAATGTATCATCAGAGAGATATATGAATGGGAAATGTTTTATAAATATATTCTATTATACCCTCAAGTCATATCATGAACTCAAAGTGGAAAGAGGAATGCCATTCACAAAGTCTCAAGTTAATGTCATTCAAGTCATGTTAAAGAACCATCGTTAGAAACTAGTACATAGGAGAGAGGAGTTAAAAAGATTAAATTTACTCATGCCCAAAATTACGGCTGTATTTTACAACAATGACAAAAAAAAGCATTCTACAAGGCAATTTTAAAGAAAAGTTAATGAATCTACTAGTTATTTTCACTGGAGTTTTACAAGCATATAATACAAGGCAGGTGCAGCATTTATTCAGGCTGGTCAAACTGTTTTAGAGAAAGCATGCTTAAAAGTACTCTTTACTTGTTTGGTAGGAAAAAGATTAAAGGTGGTCACACAAAGCAAAATGGAACACTTAATATCTCCATGTCATTCTCCAGCATTTATATCGGGAAGAGGAATAGAGTGAGTCAAGGCAAACAAATCAAGCAGGCAAAATATAGAAACTAAGTCAAGCCGTAATTACAATTCCTTTCTGAAATGAATATATAAATAAAAGTGATGCAAAATTATGTGCAAGGAGTGAGTGCACCAGCTGGAGAAGGTTAGGGAGGATTTCTTTACAGTGGTATTAAGTAAACACCATGTAACATGCTACACATACTGGACTTTGCATTAATGGTTAGCTTAAACAAAGAGATGCAGGGGAAAACAAGAACATCTACAACCAAAAAAATGACACAGAGAAACAGCACTGCAAACCTCAAAAAAAGTTAGGAATTGAGGGTCAGGGACCTACCAACACAGAATTATCCAACAAGATCTCCTGCACAAAAACAAATGACAGACCGGTCATGACAAAACCAAAAGATAAATACTAGGATGACTTTGACAACAATCAGCTAAGCATTAAAATATAAATATTGATAGAGCTATCATTCAAATTGGCTTAGCTTCAGCTTAAAAATATGCCACAATGCTTCATTTTCCAACTTTAAAATATGAGTTGTGCTAAGATCTTGGAAATACTCAACTTAAGATGTAAAGATACAAAATATATAACTGAAAAATGTACATTTGTGTAATTAGGTTTTCCTTTGGAATCTCTCATTAAGCCTCAATAACAAAGCCAGATCAAGTACACATGAGTGTTAAAGGAGTGATCTGGATTGCATTCCCACAAGCAGGTATCCAGCAAGGGACAAAGTTAATGGTTTACCTCATCAAAAGTTAATCATAGATTTTTTATTCTTGGAAGCCAACTTTTAAAACTGAGAGTACTCAGAATTGCTAGTGTAGCTAAGACCAAGTTCAGAATGGAAGTTAAATAGCATGCAGTTAGAAGAAAACTCTTTCCAGTAAGATTCTTTTTTAATGATGAAATGTATTCTGAATACTCAGGGAGTTTCAATTAATATGAAAACATTTCATGCTAAATAATTAAATTCTCTGTAAAAAAGAAAATCTGATCATAAAGATGTTAAATAGGAAAGAAAAATCAGGGAATACTCTAAAATATAATAAATTCAATTTAATAAACTCAGAATAAAAGCTCACTAAAAAAATTAAGACGAAATTAACAAACTATATTGATTACAATTTTTAAATGATTTCTGTATAAGAAAAAATCATTTTACAGCTTAAACAAGAGTCACATAAATAAGATTTATTAATTGTTAATTTTGATTTTCTCAATTGCTCTCACTGCTCCTAAAACAAAAATCTGATAGTGGTCTCTATTCTTTTTTATATGTAACCTTTCTCAGTCTGGGGAAAAATAAAAAAGAGTAACAAATTTGATCAGATCTAATTCATTGAGAATTAGTAGTAAGTTTTGCTCTTTATTTCTCAATAAACTTAGTAAATGAATTCACACATCAGTTAAACAAATTTCAAAAGGCTACCAATGGAAAATTTAAAAAAAAAAAAAAAAGAATTTTTTTTCCCTATAATTCAAGGGGGAAAAAAGGGCAGTATAATGAAGAGTGAAAGTTTGAACAACTTGCAAAGGAGTGGCTATTTTTCAGTAACTCATTTTGGGATGGTTCTTGGAATACAAAGAGTCCTAGGGAAAAGTCATTGAGTGGTAAAGGTAAAATCCTTTTTCCAGTTAGTGCTATTTTCTCCAATACATGTTTAACCCAGAAAGAAACCTACTTTCTATCAGAAAAGTCAGTCACATCCTCTTTTTAAGCATCTTATATAACTTTGTGAAAGTCACTACAAAGATTAATGTAATGTGTAAGTTATATGCTAAGAAAATAAAAACTACTATGTATTGAGTGGTTGGTTATTAAGTGCCTGGGACATGTGCCTTTACAAGTGGCATCTTGTGTAATCCTTGTGTTCCACAGATAAGGTAGCTAAGGCTGGAAGAGGCTGTGGGACTTCCCTAAGGCCACAAAACTAGGAGGTGGTAGAACTGAGATTAAGAGCTAACCATAAGGGGTGCCTAGGTGGCTTCAGCTCAGGTCATGATCTCAGGGTCCTGGGATCAAGCTCCGCATCGGGGCTCTCTGCTCAGCAGGGAGCCTGCTTCTCCCCCCCTCTCTGCTTGCCTCTCTGCCTACTTGTGATCTCTCTCTCTGTCAAATAAATAAATAAAATCTTAAAAAGAAAAAAAGGAGCTAACTGTATGTAGCCAGTAAAAAATAAAGAAATGGGGACTAAACAACAAGTTGAGAAACCTGGATTCTAGACTTAGAACTACCACTATAACTAGGTATGTTACCTTGGGCAAATTACTTGACTTTTTGGTCCTTGATTTATCTTTTTTATTGGGAAGGTTGGTTTTAATGACATCTGAGGTTCTTTCAAGGTTTGAAATGTCGCACATCCTGCCTCAAGGTTGTAAATGAAAGGTCTGTCTAAAGTAATGATTCTCAACTGTCATGTTACTAATGGGAGTGTGTTGTGCCAGGGCAGAAAATGTTTAAAGGCAATGGTGTTGTTTTAATTCCAAACATAACTCAATTTTTAAGGCAAGTCCAAATAGAATCTGGTGATATACAAGACAAATCGTCATATACATGACGATCATGAACCATTTCACCAGAACTTTTAGCACTCATCTTGCCATATTTATTAAACATATTTTTAAAACCCAGATATTGATGGATATGCCACTAGAATATTAAGGGAAAACGTTATTTGCCCATCTGGGGTGGAGAGAACTTTATATGTAATTATGTGGGAAAAAGGGAAGGAAAAACAAGATATCACAAATATTTCCATGTCCTATGGCATTTACACAGTACCTGAGACATTTAAGCACCCGATATATGTTTATTGACTAACGAATAAATATTCCAAATGTTAAGTTCAACATTAAGAGAAGAAAAATGAATCAATATACGAGAGGTTTAAAATGTGATTATATAAAAGTTGGCCCTACCCCCTAAAAAAGACTAGAATTAAGAGAAAAGAGCTATTGTACACAGACTAGAGAATAATTAAAATAAACCTAAGTTTCCAATGAAAAAAAACTAAGGACTCACTAATAATTTTATACTCACACAGAGGCAGCTGACCAAGCTAGACAGGTTGACATGTCTTGGGGCAAACATATGAAGCTGCTGAAGGCAAGAAATGGCCTGAGCTTGAACAAGGCAATCTGGGTTATCTTGCATCACTGCACAACCCAAAAGACAGGAAGTCCTTAAGGTGGAAATGGAAGTATTATTACCTAAAATGAAAGCAGAGAGCTTTGAAAAATTGGTCCATGAAATCATTCCTCTTTAAGCATTTATTACTAGGTTTAAAAATTTTTTAATACCAATTTTAAACTTAAGGATCTGTGAAGTAAATTTCTTCTACAAAAGCAGGGATAGGGGCGCCTGGGTGGTTCAGTGGGTTAAAGCCTCTGCCTTCGACTCAGGTCATGATCTCAGGGTCCTGGGATTGAGCCCCGCATCGGGCTCTCTGCTCAGCAGGGAGCCTGCTTCCCCCTCTCTCTCTGCCTGCCTCTCTGCCTACTTGTGATCTCTCTCTGTCAAATAAATAAAAAATAAAATCTTAAAAAAAAAAAAAAGTTAAAAAAAAAAAGCAGGGATAATCCAGGTGACAGATTTTAAGGTTATGTTAGTTATTCTTACTCTGAAAAATTTATGTCAATATAGATCATTACAAGAACCTAAGACTAGGTTATATCAAATTCTCATGAAAAGTAAAATTAGAAATGACTAAAGAACTTAGCTCTGCTTATATCAGTTGAGTTGCTTTCAAATATTAAAATCATAGACTTTACATTTGAACAGATCAGATTATCTGAGCTTTGGGACTTAGTCACTTAGTTCTTAGAAGAGATGAGTTGTTTAAACTATTCCACTTGATGTCTATCACCCTAATTGTAAGGGATGCATTTTTAAAAATCTATCTTTCTAAATATGGTACTCCTTGTCTTTTCAAGGTGAGAGAAATCACACTGAATGACATTTCACAAAATATATGATCACCTACTATGTGTCAATCACAAAGGCTTTTCAACTTTTCCTTCATTTGATAGAGAAGGAAACCAAAGATCAAAGATTTTCCAAAGTTCACTCAATTAAGTAGTGGTGGAGCTTACATTAAGTTTCCTCATTTCTATGTTATATTCTATTATGTCAACATTCAGGAGTCAAAGTCTTCTTCCCAAGATGACTCTCAGCATTCTGCCCATGGATTTGCATAGAACATTGTGCTAAACTTCACTTCCATGACAAGTATTTGAGTCAGTAATAAGAAATGAATTCATTTTCTATGTACATTTTTAATGTAAAAAATCACAAAATGAGCTATGCATACCCTGTAACTCTGGACCCAATGTAGTAATAAGGGCATTCAAACAGCGACCAAGACTTTGGTGAACTTCAGCATGAGTAGGCGGCACATTTAACAACAACATTATAATAAGAGAAAGGGTGGGTTCCACATGCATATGATATAGTGGGCCAGCAGAATCAATTATCAGTGATAGCGAATGTAGTGCCCAGGTCTGTGAAGACAGAGAAAAACAATTTAAAACGCTACAGCAGCATTAAGACACATAAAACACAACGAATTGTCTTTGTTGATGCAAGTGATAAAGGAACAGCAAAGTAATTTGTGTGCTATTACTAACCTGGAAAGAGAAATAAAGAATATAAGAAGTTTAAGAAAAGATTTCTTTTCAAATATCCAGTAAAAAACAATGAAAGACAATCATCCAATTTAGAATGATAAACTGAAATCTCAGCACTAAGAATTCCAAGACTATGTTAGGTTCTTTAGCTAACACCCTGAAGTGAATCTAGTTTGTGGAAAATTGTTTACTGTTTAATTTATGTGAACAAAATTTCAGTTTTTAAAAGACTCAAAATAAATAAATATTCAACAAAATCTACAATTACATGCAGTAATATGGACAAATCTCTTGAACACAATGTTGAAGAAAGCCAGACATAAAAGAGTACATACCATATGATTCCATTGATATAAAGTATAAAAGCAGGCAAAACTAATATATGATGTTGCAAATTAGGATAGTGGTTATCCTTGGTGGGACAGGTAGTAACTAGAAGAGAACATGAGGAGAGCATTTGGGGTATTGATAATGTTCTATTTCTTGAACCAGGTGCTGGTTACATGGTGTATATAGCTTGTATACTTTATTCACAGAGATGCACACTTAAGACAAGTGCACTTTCATAAACATATAGAAATAAGTGTATGTATAAAATAAGTCTATATTATATATATTTCTTTATTAAACAAATGAAATGCCTTTGAGCGAAATCTGACCTGTCACATGTTTTTATAAATAAAACTTTACTGAAACATAGTCATGCTCATTTATTTACATATTTATGGCTGCTTTACTGCTACAGTGACAGAATTGTGCAGCCAACAGATACTGCATGATGTGTAAAGTGTACACAATTTACTATGTGGTTCTTAATAAAATACGTCTGTCAACTCTGGTTTAAATGAACAAGTCTCTCCGAGTACCTCAGGATGGGGCTGTCTTTGGAAACAGGGCCTATAAAGGGGTTAAAAAGAGGCTTTTCGGGTGGGCCCTAACACAATGTGACAGGTGTCCTAAGAAGAGAAAATTTGGACAGAGTGACAGTAGAGATGCACAAGCACAGGTGAAAAACCATGTGAAGACACAGGGAGATGACCACCTGCAAGTCAAGCAAAGAGGGCTCAGAAGAAACCAAACTGGCTGACACTTCGATCTTGGACTTCAAGCTCCCAGAACCATGAGAAAATAAATTTCTGTTATTTAAGCCACCAATGAATGAATGAATGAATGAACAAATGAACAAATGAATGTATGAATGCAACAAGACTGGCCATATACTGATAACCAATGCAGTCAGAGGATGGGTATAATAGGGTCCTTATAGTATACTCTACTTCTATGTATGTTTTATTTGTTTTAAGTACATAAAAAGTTCTCCCTTTCGGAAACTGAGAAAATTTTACTTCTCTTACCAATGAATGTATAAGAAAGCTTATAGTACTTTATTTTTTTTTTTTGAAAGCTTATAGTACTTTAAATGCTACAAAAATAAACTGTTAAGTAAGAGATAGCAGTAATTGAGAAGAGTCAGATTTGATGACACTGGAAGCCACTAAAAGCATTTAATCAACAAAAAAAGTATTTGATATAAAAGTATGTGCATTCACAACAGACTTCTTAAAGGGGAAGAAGAGAAATAAAATAAACAAAAGCAAAAAGTGTTATAATAAGGGAGGATGAAAGAATGGAACATCGTGTAAGTTAACTCCGTCAACTACTGGATGATGATGATGATAAGACGATTTGTAATACGGTAATTCAAAGAATGAGAGCTAACTGTGGATTAGGGATGTTGAAATTTGATGAGAAGGTGGTTAAACTGGATCTCAGAACACCAGAAAATTTGTATTATTACACAGTAATAGTAAGGGAAAAGAACAATAGGAAAAACGTAAGTGCAGATATGAAAAAGGCACGTGTGGGATGAAAATAGGCAGGTCAGGTCATCTATAAGAGAAGCCAGTACTTTCGGGTAATAATAGGGTTCCCGGATCAGTTGATAGGACTTGAATGAGGTGATTTAGGAAGCAATAAGCAGTTTCCCCAGATTTCTGATAGGGAAGTGGCAAGATGAAAGTCTTTCAGGAAAACAAATGTATCTTCACATCTAGGGGGAGTTGAAAAGAACCTAAAACTACTACTACAGTAATTAGGAACACACAAGGGAGGCAGAGATAAGATAAGGGGAGAAAAAGAGCAGATAGAATAATAATCATTCAAGATTAGAGTAAGATATCAAGAGAATGAGGATTTTAACTGAAATGGGTAAGATGTGTACAATAATATGGTTAACTGGTTAAGAACATGGGTTTAGAGTTCATGACTTGTGTTCTTGAGCTGATTCCATGATTTATTAGCTTTCAGCTGTGAGCAAGTTACTTAGCTTCTATAAGTTCCAGTTTTCTTTTTGTATAGGGGAACATACGCCCTAGATTACTGTGAGGCTTAAATATGTTAATATTTTAGAAGAATATAAAACAATCCTTGGTACCTATGAAGCTCTCCAAAATAGTAAATGTTATTATTAAGATGGAATGAAGATCCATTTTCAGAAAAAGATACTGAATTTGATTTTAGAAACTCTGAGTGTGAAGTAAAGACAGTAAGATTTGAATTTCGAAAACCAGTCAAGGTTAACAATGGTTTGGATATTTATTAGAGGGGAGATTATTTACAAATTACTAATGGTCTATAAAAACAATCTGCATTATATACAAATCATGAATTTCAAGAAGATTCGCATGGGGTATTTACCTGCACATCAGGAGAAGTACTGTCCTGAGACAAAGTAAAAAGGATTCCAACACAAGAATTCAAATGTTGAGAAGAACTTATTCCTCCTAAATATCTATGTAGGGATCCCAAAGCCAATGAGTATCCTGTTCTGGTAACCACATCCCTTGCTGATTTCAGTCTATAATCATGGAAATAAATAATAATCACTTAACAAAACTAATGCATGTACACTGTCACTTGGCAAACATTTTGTACGAATAGCTGCAAAATTCAAAAATATATTTACTGTTAACTGATAAAAAAAATTATCAAATTACCTGGAAGATATCTTGAATAGAAAAACATTTTATGTAAAAATGTCTTCACATTATTAATGATTAAGTATGAATAATTTCAATGTTTTTCAGAGATACACTAAATTTGTAAGACAAACATTATTACTTTATTGTTAAGTTACTTTTTACAAAAAAAAAAAAGTTACTTTTTACAAGTTGAAGTATAACCAACACACAATATCCTATTAGTTTCAGGCATACAGCATAGTGATTTGATATTTTTATATATTATGAAATGATCCCCACAATAAGTTTAGTTGCCATCTCTCATCAAAGTTTCTGCAATATTATTGACTATATTCTGTATGTTATACATTGCATCCCATGACTTATTTATTTTATAACTGGAAGTCTGGACCTCTTAATTCCCTTCATCTGTTTTGCAGCCCCGCCTTCTCTCTGGTAACCAACAGTTTATTTCTTGTATCTATGAGTTTGTTCATTCATTTCTTTTCACATATAAGTGAAATCATATGCTATTTGTCTTTGTCTTATTTCACTGAACATAATACCCTCCAGGTCCCTCCATGTTGTCGTAAATGGCAAGAATTCCTTCTTTTTTATGGCTAAGCAATATTACATACAACATCTTCTTTATCCATTCATTTATTAATAGACACAGGTTGCTTCCATATTTTGGGTATTGTAAATAATGTTGCAATGAACACAGGGGTGCATATATCTCTTTTAATCAATGTTTTCATTTTCTTTGAATGAATACCCAGCAGTGGAATTGCTGGATTGTATTTTTAATTTTTTGAGGACCTGCCATACTATTTTCCATAGTGGCTGCACTGATTTATATTCCCACCAACAGTGTATGAAATTTCCCTTTTCTCCACATTCTACTCAACACTTGTTACTGTCCTTTGGATACTAGCCAATTAGACGAGTGTGAAGTAATGTCTCATAATGGTTTTGATTTGCATTTCCATGACGATTAATGGTGTGGAGACGCTCTTCACATGCTTGTTGGCCATCTGTACATCTTCTTTGGAAAAACGTCTATTTGGTCCTCTATCCATTTTTTAAAAATCAGGTTTTTGACATTAAGTTGTATAAGTTCTTTATATATTTTGGATAGTAACCCCTTATTGAATATGATTTGCAAATATCTTCCATCATTCATAGGTTGCCTTTTTATTCTGTTAATGGTTTCCTTCATTGTACAAAAGCTTTTTAGTTTGATGTAATTTCACTTGTTTGTTTTAGCTTTTGTTGCCATTGCCTGAGGAGCCTGACCTCCTTCCCCCTTAATATTGCTAAGATTAATCTCAAAGAGCTAATGCATATGTTTTCTTCCAGGAGTTTTATGATTTCTGGTCTTCAAGTCTTTCATCCACTCTGAATTTATTTTTGTATACAATATAAGATAGTGGCCCAGTTTATATTTTGCATGTAGCTGTCCTGTTTTCCCAATACCATTTATTAAACAGACTGTTTTCCACCATTGTTTTGTTTTTAAAGTAAACTCTATGACCAAGGTGGGGCTTGAACTTATGGCCCCAAGATCAAGAGTTGCATGCTCTACTCACTGAGCCAGCCAGTAGCCTGTTTTTCCCCCATTATACATTCTTGACTCCTTTGTCAAATTAATTGACTAGATATGTGTGGGTTTATTTCTGGGCTCTCTATTCTACGACACTGATCTGTGTTTGTTTTTATGCCAATAACATACTATTTCAATTACTATTGCTTTGTAATATAGTTTGAAATCAGCATACCTCCAGCTTTGTTCTTATTTCTCAAGACTGCTTTGGCTATTTGGGATCTTTTGTGGTTCCATCAAATTTCAGGATTTTTTTTATTCTAGCACTATGAAAAATATCATTGGTATTTTCATGGGGATTACTCTGAATTTGTAGATTGCTTTTAGCAGTATGGATATTTTAGCAATATTAAACCTTACAATCCATGAGCATGGTGTGTCTGTGTGCATGTGTGTGTGTATTAAAATATGGAATACCTCATGAATTTGCATGCCATCCTTGTGGATCATGGTATATCTTTCCATTTATTTGTGTCATCTTCAATTTCTTTCAACAATGTCTTCATGTTTTCAGTGTGCAGGTTGTTTACTTCCTTGGTTAAATTGACTCTTACGTATTTTATTCTTGTTGACAATAGTGACTGGGATTGTTTCCTTAATTTCTCTTTTGACAGCTTGTAATTAATGTATAGAAACTGATTTCTGTATGTTAATTTCGTATCCTGTGACTTTACTGAATTCATTTAATTCTAATAGTTTTTTGGTGGAATCTTTAGGATTTTCTACTTTTGTATTATGTCATCTACAAACGGTGACAGTTTTGTCTCTTCTTTTCTAATCTGGGTGCCTTTTATTTCTTTTTCTTGTCTAATTGCGTGGCTAAGACTTCCAAAACCAAGGTGAATAAAAGTGGAGAGAGTGGGTATCCTTTTTTTGTTCCTCATCTTAAGATGAAAAGCTTTTAGCTCTTCATCAATGAGTGTGATAGCTGTGGGTTGGTCATATATTGTCTTTTTAATGCTGAGGTATGTTCCTTCCATATCTATTTTGTTAAGAGCATAATTAAATTACATTTTAAAAACTCACACTGCTGAGATACTTTAATTCCACACAAAGAGAGTTTCAACTTAAGAACTCTAGGAGTTTCTTATGCATTCTGTGTTAATTTAAGTGTTTTACATTTGGTCCTTTGATCCTCCCAACCTTGAGATTCATACTATCATCAGTTCCTTTTTACAGATGAGGAGAACAAAATGATGGCCAAAGTAACTCTTACAAAGTAGCCAATTATTAAGTGGAAGAAAGGGATTTGAACCAAGTTTAGTAATCTGACTCCAGACTTAAAAGTGTTAAGCTGGCAGGGTAGTATTAAAAACCTCCTATTTAAAATAGAGGATATTTACCCCAAAGATAAAATGTAGTGATGTGAAGGGGCACCTGCATCCCAATGTTTATAGCAGCAATGTCCACAATAGCCAAACTATGGAAAGAGCCCAGATGTCCATCAACAGGTGAGTGGATAAAGAAGATGTGGTGTATATATATATATATATATATATACACAGAAATCTTGCCATTAGAATGATGCCGATGGAACTAGAGGCTATTATGCTAAGCGAAATTAAGTCAATCAGAGAAAGACAATTATCATATGATCTCACTGATATGTGGAATTTAAGAAACAAAACAGAGGATCACAGGGGAAGAGAGGAAAAATAAAAGAAGATGAAATCAGAGAGGGAGACAAATCATAAGAGACTCTTAATCATAGGAAACAAACTGAGGGTTGCTGGAGGAGAGAGAGGTGGATGGATGGGGTAACTGGGCGATGGATATTAAGGAGGGCATGTGATGTAATGAGCACCGGGTATTATATAAGACTGATGAGTCACAGACCTGTATCTCTGAAACCAATAATACATTATATATTAATTAATTGAATTAAAATTTTAAAATGTTAAAAAAAAAAGAAACAGAGGAAAACTAGCTGAGAGGTTTACTCTCTGCTCATGATTTCAGAGCTGGCAAAAACGAAAACATAGTTCATGCTTCCTGATCATGTCAGCCTACAGCCTTTACTCTTTCCAATAGATTGTTATTACTATCTATTATCTATATTTTACATGATAAAACTCCGTGTCTTACTCCCAGAGTAAGACAGCCAATTATACCACTCATATATTAGTAATCTTTCTCTTATTATATAAAAACTAAAGCCAAAGTAGTAATAGCTTTATGTTCCAAGATGAGCAGATCCTTCATTTCAAGGTATTTGTGTTTATCAATTTTTTTCTGTTAACTCCAGAATGAAGTTTCGCCAGTTCCAAAAAGCCAAGCTATATACCCAGTTTTGACACATAGTCTATGAGTGTTAAATAAGAAGTTCACTTACTTGTCAAAGCTAACTTGAGCTAATGCAGCAGTAAAAGCTCCATCATCAACCACTTGGGCTAATCTAGCCCATGCCTCTGCAGCTGCACATCTCAAGAGGGGGTTGGGACTTTCTAGGGCTCCCATCACCAATGCTAGGGCAGGTCTTCTCATTTCTTCTGGACCCAAATTTCCCTTGGAGCCAGCTAAGTACTGAAATATGTAAATGATAATCCAAACTTACAACTGTAGTTAATTTCCTTTTTAAAAAATTTTATTTATTTTAGAGAAAAAAAGAGCATGAGAGTGAATGCAAGTGGGGTGAGGGGCAAAGGCAGAGGCAGAGAGAATCTCAAGGAGCCTCCCTGCTAAACGTGGAGGCTGACTCAGGGCTCAATCTCACGACCCTGAGATCATGACCTGAGCCGTAATCTAAAGTCAGATGCTTAACAGACTGAACTACAGTCGTCCCTGTAGTAAATTTTCTAATCCAGTTTGAAATGAATATTCTGGTTAAGCAAATTTGCTCATACTTGGATTACTACTTAAACACAAGCACACAAATAAATACTGAACATGCAAAAATAATTTGATTTTTCACAGAAAGTTCTTTGGAAGTTAAACCTCCAAGCAAACAGCATGGTACGTGATTGACACTATAGCATATATGTGTTCAGTAGAACATTAATAGGAATTTCCATAAAATAACCAATGAAGTGTATCATATTATAGTTAGAAACAATAAGCCATAAATGCAACAATAAGGCAGATTTGGCCCATAGGCCATAGTCTACCAACCCCTGGTATAGGATATTAGGCTAAGTAGGTTAAAGCATGGTCCTAAGCCAAGACTTTAGGTTTAATTGCTGACTAACAAGTTCTACATAGAGAAAAAGTAAAAGAGGAATTGCAAATCCTGAAACATTTTCATCAGGAGATTAAGAAAAAAAGGGAAGAAAAAAAGCAGCAATTCTTTAAAAAGACCTTCCTCCAACCTACCTAATTGGCCATATATTAGAAAAAAAAAGTTAATCAAACAACCAAATTTAAAAAAAAACAGAATTACCTTCAAGAAGCTAGAGAGTGAAGAAACAACATGTAACTGAACTATTTGTTGACGAGCTCCTTTTGTGTGCTTTATACTGTCCAAAAGTTGTTCCAGTATAAAAAGCCTAAAATCAGAAACAACAAGATTTAAAAGCAAATAGTAAGACAGTGAATTTGTTAATAAAGATAAAGTAAGTCAAAGCGCATTACTGAGTATATACTACTAATCTGTTTTGTTGCATTATTTTGTGGGAACTGCTAAAACAAGATAAACTATTGCTGAACATACTAAAACGTTTTAGGAAAAGAAAATATAAGAAATACAAAAATATTTTGATTTTGTGTCATTCTGACAGTGGGTAAGAAGCATTACTATGTGGAAAAAAACCCCCAAAAGTATCACTTAATAAATATTTACCTGGACAAATTCTATCGCAGTAACTCTTTTCTAAACAAATGGTATCTTATTCTTTTCTTTTCTAAGTAAACTCTATGCCCAATGTGGGGTTCAAACTCACACCCCTGAGGTCAAGAGTCACATGTCCTATTGACGTAGCCAGCAGGGTACCTCTAAACAAAGGATATCTTAAAAGTTACTTGCATCGGGCACCTGGGTAGCTCAGTGGGTTAAAGCCTCTGCCTTCAGCTCAGGTTATGATCTCAGAGTCCTGGGATCGAGCCCCATATTGGGCTCTCTGCTCAGCAGGGAGCCTGCTTCCCCCTGCCTCTCTGCCCACTTGTGATCTCTCTGTCTCTGTCAAATAAATAAATAAAATCTTAAAAAAAAAAAAAAGTTACTTGCATCAACTTTTTTGTTTTTAATAAGAGGACTTAATTGGATTCAAATACATTGCTTCATCTTAAAGGTAGCGCCAACTTATATCATCTATAGTTGATGAGAATCAGCACAGCTCTTTGAACTCCCAGATATACTTTAAAATGTACTTAGGATCACACTATATATTAACATAATTTTAACTCTTGTGTTTCTCATTTAACATTACCTCCTAAGCACCTTTCAAATCATTCTTTTTTTTTTCTTTCTTTCAAATAATTCTTATTCTTTGGTAACTTTCATTAGCCAAATTTTACTGCGCAAATGTATTATAATTTGTTCAATCATTCTACTGATGGAGAGAGCAATTTTCTAATTTTCACAATTCTAGCTATGATGGATATAAACATTATTTTTGGTCTGGGATTGAATGTGTCCATTAGCTAGTTATGTCACTTCTGTGAATTGTTTTACATGTCTTTACAGCACTATGCTTTTCCTCTCTCTCCATCAACTCACAATCATTTTACAGCATTCAGCAGTGGTTTCCAATGTTGGCTGCATGTCAGAATTACCTAAGGAGTTTTTTAAAAATTTCGATACCCAACATATATGCATACCATACTATTAAATCAGAATCTACATTTTAAAAAGTTGTTGAAGTGACTGCAATGTATTGTCAAGGGTAGAACAATCTTCAGGTGAATTAAGTAATTCATTCTTTGCATTTAGGTATAAAATGCTTCAAAGTAAGCACAAACAACACATGCACAAGATCAGTCATAGTTCTTTTCTGCATAAAATTATCTTGACATTCTAGTACCTTAAACGTTTTAATTCTTTAACATTATCAATGCAAAGTTTTCTTATTTTTAGAATCCTATAGTCAAAATAGAGAAAACCAAATGATTTAAAGACAATTTAATTTTAAGTGTATAAATAAAATATGAAAAACCTATTTCTAATCTTAGGGCAGTCTCATGTTATAAAAGAGTTTCTTTTAAACACAAAGCTAAGCACAATGACAACAAAATGCTTTGAAATATTCAGTTGCTGTTGTAGAGACTTTGGTTAAAAACATTTTTTTCCTCTAGAAATGTAAAGACCCAAAAGAAAAGGGTCTAGCATCTTAAATAAGTATCATATTTGGGATAACAGGAAATTAGAAACCTAACTTTCCTATTTATATAGTTTCTCTTCTCTGTCCTCTAATGACACCCAATGGAGACTGCTAATAGCTGCTTATGACCCACTTTCTGTGTCTGGGATACTGCCAGACCATTTCCTTTAAAAATCTCCAAAGTACTGACCATTATTTTTATTCAGTTAGAATCTAAACACAATATGTTTTGCTTTTACCAGGTCTCAACATTTTTATTAAAACAAATAAAACCTAGGGGCGCCTGGGTGGCTCAGTGGGTTAAGCCTCTGCCTTCGGCTCAGGTCATGATCTCAGGGTCCTGGGATTGAGACCCGCATCGGACTCTCTGCTCAGCAGGGAGCCTACTTCCCCCCCTCTCTCTGCCTGTCTCCCTGCCTACTTGTGATCTCTCCTCTGTGTCAAATAAATAAATAAAATCTTAAAAAAACAATGATAAAACCTAAAAAAAAAAACAAAAAAAAAAACCTTTCCTCCCTTAAATATATACACATTCTATATACTATTTTAGTCCAGGTGAGGTTAAAAAAAACTTAGCATACTTTAAAGTTAATTAAATTTTAGACAGAATAAAAAATAATTTTCCTAAAAAAAAAAAAACTTCTCTACGAGAGCAATAAAATCAATTTTTAAAAAGGAAAAGCTTGTAAGATGTATATTCTTTTCTTTTTCACTTGTCTTAAACCTATCAAAAAGAGTTAGTGGAGCCATTTAAGAATATGCTTAATTTAAGTCTTTTTCCCCACAAGGCCACCCCTGTTTCATCACTGTAGTTACTGCTATATTAATTCAAATTATTTTAAATTGTATGCTCTATAAAATGGTACGGTTACAAACTGGTTCACTCCCACCTTATCAATTCTTCTTTTTTCCCTTAAATATGTATATTTATTTATTTTTAATATTTTATTTATTTATTTGACAAAGAAAGAGAGCACAAGAAGGGGGAGCGGCAGGCAGAGGGAGAGGGAGACACAGACTCCCTACTGAGCAGGGATCCTGAGGCAGGGCTTGATCCCAGGACCTTGGGATCATGACCTGAGCTGAGAGCAGACACTTAACTGACTGAGCCACCCAGATGCCCCAAGATTTATTTATTCGAGATAAAGTAAGAGGGAGAGAGAGAGAGAGAGAGCGCGCCCATGCATGAGCAGGGGGAGGGACAGAGAGAGAGGAAGAATCTCAAGTAGACTTCCTATTGAGCTCAGGCTCAATCTCACCACCCATGAGATCATGACCCAAGCTGAAACCAAGACCAGACACTCAACCAACTCAGTCATCCGGGTGTCCCTCTATCAATTATATTATATTATTTTTATATTTTATTTTATATCTTATCTTATTTTATTTGCCAGAGAGAGGGAGAGCACAAGCAGGGGAAGCGGCAGAAGAGAGAGAAGCAGGTCCCCTCTGAGCAAGGAGCCTGACGTGGGACTTGATTCCAGGACCCTGGGATCATGACCTGAGCAGAAGGCAGACGCTTAACCAACTGAGCCACCCAGGCGTTGCCCTTCTATCAATGCTTCTTTGAATATTCCATACTACTATGATTTTCCTCTCATCTTTTACTGCTAGTGCATTCATTTATAATTTGGTCATATAATTGTCTTAAATACATTATAACCACAACTTCATAGTTACAGTATACACCGGGAGGTATAGGTTACAAATAAATTTAGGAAAAACCTCATCTTTTAAAATTTAAGCTCTGAAAAGACATTTCAGTGTGTGTATTTCTGTGTATATCTTACAATACTAAGCAAATACTACCACTGTTTAAAATAAAATGACATGAGGCTATTAAAAATCAACACAAAAAAACTAACATAAGCTTTATTTACTTTTCTATCCACTAAAAGTAAACTATCCAAAAACACGCTTCAAAAATGTGTTCCTGGGGTGCCTGGCTGGTAGTTGGTGTAGTGAACGTAACTCTTGATCTTGGGATTGTGAGTTCAAGCCCCATGTTGGGCCTAGAGCTTACTTTAAAAAAGAAAGCAAATAAAAACCCCCCAAAATGTGTTGCTGACAAGATTCAAATATTTTTGTAAGTCTTCATCAAAAGAGACCAAGGTAAATTCCCTATGTAATTGATATTCCCTGGAAAACATAACTAGATAAAATGATATTAAAGGCTGTGTATCTAGTTACATGTTACTATTTTTGGTTTAGCATGCCAGAGGCAGACAGGAAGGAAGGAAGGGTGGGAGAGATTGGGGAGGGAGGGGGAGAGAGGGAGGAAGTGAAGGAGAGAGAGAGAAAGAGAAGAGAGGGAAGGAGAGAATACGAGTAATGAGGATAGTTATTAATTTATAAATTATTAAACAGCATAGCCTATGGGAGAAATTTACATTGCATCCAGTATCTCACATAAAAACAATTTACTGGATACTAGATACAAGTAGTGTTTTTTGATCTCCAAGAAAAGTATTATCTCAGGTATCACTTATGAAACTCATTCTCAATAAGAAACCATTATTAGCCTTTGATGTTTTAAAACTGAAGTTTACTTTGAGTGGACTGAAATCTATCAAACTTAAGACTAATCAATTTTAATCTAAATTTTGAAATCCACCAAACTAAAGACCTATAATGGTTCCACAAAGCCTTGAAGGTAAGAAAGCTTATGAGACCTAATCTAAGCTGAAAAGTAGCATTCTTCTTTGTAACAATAGCTCATAAATCAAAATTCTAATATCACTGAGTTTTTGTTGTTCTCTTTTTTTATCACAGCATTTCTCTATTTGTATTTTCAGCTAGATGATAAGGTAATTGTGGGTAAAGTATTATATCCACAACAAAGCCTAGCAGTTTTCAGTTTAATTTAATCACTAAATTTAATCACTGACTTAATGACTTATTAAATATTAGCCAGAAGAATAATTAAAAAGCCTTTATCTCACCTACACCTGTCACATGTAAGAACTCTTTTATACTAATAAGAACTTTTTTTGAGAGAGAGAGAGAGAAAGAGAGGGCGCTCGCTTCAGTGCAAGGCAGGGGCAGGGAGAGACTCTCAAGCAGACTCCGTGCTGAGCCCAGAGCCTGATGCAGGGCCCAGTCTCATGACCGAGATCACAACCTGAGAAACCGAGACGCAGACGCTTAACTGACTGCACCACCCAGGCGCCCCACTAATGAGAACTTCTGACATTTTTCTTATGCATCAGTTCTCTATTATGCATTCACTGAATCAATGACCAATCCTTAAATATTGTATTTCAGGATACGTGAACTACTAATGATTTACCTTTGAGTTTCTCCCACATGAGCACATACAACTCCAAAGAGCTTGACTGCAGAGCTAATAACTGATAGTACTGGAGGTAGGGGCTTAGGCACTGAATCTCCCTCTACATCTTTCTCATAAATAGAATAAGGGTCATACTCCAAACTTCCACAAGCAATACCATTAACAAGCAGGAGCTAAAACAAAACAAAACAAATACATAAAGGGATTAAAATGACTATTCACAGAATAAGTCAACCCAAGAGTTACTGAAAAATGACTATACCTGTTCTTCAATAAATCTATGGTCAGTCTCTTGTAGCAAAGGACTTAATATCACAAGATCATCCTGATGACAGAGGGGTGGAAGTAAAAATGCAGATGCTGCCACCTGTATATCAGAGGCAGTCAAGTCAGCAACTAGCTCTTTGAGGAGAGCACAAAGGTTTCCTGTTGAGTTACAGAAAACAGCAATTAGCAATTTACTAAAAGCAGTTAACTGGTGAGAGTGCAGCGTTAAAAAAAACCCAGGCAGAACTCTAATCTAAACATCAGCTAACTTTAATCTATTACAGCCAAAGATTATATCTCATCCTTAAAAAATACAAACAAATGGCTCAACTGGTGCTACTGGTCACAAGACTAAAACAGATACTGTAAAGACATCTCAAAATATGTGTGTGTATGTATTTCATGATACTGAATAAATACTACCATCATTTTAAATAAAATGACATGGACAAAAACAATATCAAAAAAAAAGATGAATACAAAAGCAGATAAATTATATTTATTTAAAAAAACCATAGCCTAAAAAAATTTACAAACATTTGACATGTTTTTTATTTTTATTTATTTATTCTTTAAAACATTTTATTTATTTATTTGACAGAGAGAGAGACAGCGAAAGAGGGAACACAAGCAGGGTGAGCGTGAGAGGGAGAAGCAGGCTTCCTACTGAGCAGGGAGCCCGATGCGGGGGTCGATCCCAGGACCCTGAGATCACAACCTGAGCCGAAGGCACACGCTTAATGACTGATCTGCCCAGGCACCCTGGACATGTTTTCTATTACGGAAAATTTCAAACATATACAAAAGCAGACATAATAGTATTATGATGCCCCAACTCCTTGCCACCTCAGCATACGACTGTCATGCATCTTGACCTGTTGGATCAATTCTGTTTCACTATACCTCCATCCACTGTCTCACCACCTCCCATATTATTTTGAAGTAAACCCTAGAAGGCATATCATTTCATCTATAAGTATTTCCTTGTGTATCACTTAAAGTTAAGGACATTTTAAACAATCCTATTATAATAATCATGTTTTAAAAAACACTAAACATCAAATACCCATTCAGTGTTCAAATTTTCAATTGTCTCATAAATGCCTGTTTTTGTTTGCTTTTGTTCGAATCAATCTAAGTAAAGTCTAGGTGTTGTAACTAGTTGAAATATTTTAAGTCTCATTCAAGTTCTTCCTTGGGTGGTTTAGTCAGTTAAGCATTTGCCTTAGGCTTGACACATGATCCCAGGGTCCTGGATTGAGTCCCACATCAGGTTCCTTGCTCAGTGGGGAGCCTACTTCTCCCTCTGCCTGCTGCTCTCCCTGCTTGTGTGTGTGTCTCTCTCTCTGACAAATAAATAAATAAAATCTTTAAATAAATAAAGTTCTTCCCTCCACTTTTTCCTGTTTTGTTTTTTTTTTTTAATTTGAGAGAGAGAGAGAGAGATAATGAGAGAGAACACGAGGTGGGCGGCATAGAGAGGGAGAAGCAGGCTCCCCGATGAGCAGGGAGCCCGATGTGGGGTTTGATCCCAGGACCCTGGGATCATGACCTAAGCCAAAGGCAGACACTTAACCAACTGAGCCACCCAGGCACCTCTTCCCTGTGTAATTTATTTGAAGAAACGACGTTTTTCTGTAGAAGTTTCTACAGTCTGAGTTTTTATGAATATATGCCCCACTGCAGTTTAATTTTTTCCTCTATTGTATTTTTTTGTATATTAGTAACTTGGAATTTGGAGCCACAGAGGATCCATTTTATTTGTGTTTCGGGGCCAACCTAGTTTACAGACAGCATTGCAATCTTATCTATAAGACATGGGGAAGTAGGGTGCAGACTGCCTGGTGGCTCAGGTGGTTAAATGACCAACTCTTGATTTTTGCTCCGGTCATGATCTCAGGGTTTTGAAATTGAGCCCTTTGTTGGGCTCTGAGCTGGGCTGGGTGTAGAGCCTGTTTAAGTCTCTCTCTCTCTCTCTCTCTCTCTCCCTCCTTCTGCCGCTCCCCCTACTCTAAAAAAAAAAAAGAAAAAGGACATGAGATAGCATGTGGTTGTTTCTCACATATACACATTTTGAAAAACTGGTTCATTATCACATTGATCTAATTGCCATTTCAGATATTTACAACTAAGTGTGGAAATATTTTCTCTATTTCTCATTTATTTTATTTTTATTTTTTAAAGATTTGTTTATTTTACAGAGAGAGGGAGAGAGTGTGGGGAGGGGGGCTGAGGGAATGAGAGAGAAATCTCCTGCTAACTCCCCACTGAGCATGGAGCCAGATGTGGGGCTTTGATCCTTCAACTCTGAGAGATCATGATCTGAGGTAAAAATGAAGAGTTGGATGGATGCTCCACCAACTGAGCTACCCAGGCGCCCCTTAATTTATTTTTTTTAACGATTTTTTTAATTTTTAAGTAATCTCTGTGCACAGTGTAGAACTCAAACTTATAACCCTGATATCAAGAGTCGCATGCTCCACAGATTGAGCCAGTCAGGCACCCCTCTCTAGTTCTCATTTAAAGTGCTCACCAGAAGTCCCTGAACTTATGATTCCATTTTATTTTTTTTATTTTTTTTTAAGATTTTATTTATTTGACAGAGAGAGATCACAAGTAGGCAGAGAGGCAGGCAGAGAGAGAGGGGAAGCAGGCTCCCTGCTGAGCAGAGAGCCCGATGTGGGGATCCCAGGACCCTGGGATCATGACCCGAGCCGAAGGCAGAGGCTTTAACCCACTGAGCCACCCAGGCGCCCCGAGAAATGATTCCATTTTAAATGCAAATATGCTTTTTTTGGGAACATTATTTATTTGAGAGAGAGAGAATGAGGAGGAACAGGGGGAGAGAGACAAGCAGACTCATGCTTAAATGACTGAAACACCCAGGCACCCCTGCAAATATGCTTTTTCTTTGTAGAAATACATCATTGGCTTTCTGCTGCTAATGAGCAATATCCAGTGTAGAGAATATTAACACTTGAAAGGTCCATAACAAAACTAAAATAGGAAATAAAAACTAAGAACCCAATTTTTACTCCACAAACTTTGGAAAATGAAGTCACTCTTATGACAAAAGTCTGCATCTGCTGGACAGCCACAAAAAAAAACTCATTTAAATTTTTAAAAATAGGTCTCATGTAACGAAAGCAATTTCTTACTCTGTCTTGTAAACTTACCTTTTGACAACTGACTGTACCATCCAATATCATCAGAACTTTAAATTTCTGTTTTGTTACCTAGCCATATTTTGAATTAATTAGATGTGTAACTTTAAAGACTACTATTTCATTTTGCGTTAAAAGATTCAGAAATTACTATAGGTTATTATTGTATGATGAGCCATTATTTTAAATGTCAATTCATATTTTAATGGCAAAGTTCTGTTATGCTCCATACACATAAATTTATTAAACAGAATGCCATTAAAAAATTTAAGTCTTTAAGGAAAAAAATCCTTAATTTTATTTCTATAGTTTTAAAGATGGAAAAAAGATAGCCAAGAAATGGCAAATTATTACTTTTAGTTGAAATATAAAATTATTAATACCTCCATATTTTCATCTTTCTATGAACTAATTCTTCTTTAAGTAATGTTAGATAAATAGATACACTTGAAAAAAATAAAGAGGGTAAATATAGATTCTATTTTTCAAGAAGTTTATAGTAGGGACGCCTGGGTGGCTCAGTTGGTTAAGCGGCTGCCTTCGGCTCAGGTCATGATCCCAGGGTCCTGGGATCGAGTCCCACATCGGGCTCCTTGCTCGGCAGGGAGCCTGCTTCTCCCTCTGCCTCTGCCTGCCTCTCTGGCTACTTGTGATCTCTCTCTCACTCTCTCTCTGACAAATAAATAAATTCTTAAAAAAAAAAAAAAAGAAGAAGTTTATAGTAATTCCTGACTTTGTCTCCCAGTGAACACTCTGGAACTGATTTAAAATCTATACAGTTTATATTCATTATTCCTTTAGGATTTCTGACTGCATTCCCAAACTCAAATTCTGAGAAAAAAGTAGTAAGACTTTGTTTTTTTTCTTTAAGCCTTTTAAGGGCAAACTTATATTATCATTTATTAGAAGATAAACTGTAGATCTTAAGTTGAAATTCTGGTATTCTTAGATGTTTAATGAAGACCTGAAAAAGAAATCAATTTTTTTCATCTGTAGTTTGAAAATAAACTCCAAAATATGGTAAAATTGATACAAATGTCTAAAGGGAATTGTTTTTGCCAGAACCTGACAGCTATCAGAGGTATAGAACACAGAAATTATCTCTAGCGCTTTTATATCTGGCAGGTAGCTCTTATATACCAAGAGATAGTACATAGTGAGAAGGATCTATCACTCAGCCTTGGCTGTTAAGTCTCTTATGGGTTATCTGTAAATAGGTATGCAGCATAGCATGAAGCAGATCTATAATCTTGATTCCACTATTTACTGCGTTTATGTTCTTGAGCTGGTTTTTGTAACTTCTCTACGCCTTTATCTGTTGAATAAGGAAAACGTAACCAGCTCACTGTATTATCCTAAGATAAATGAGATAATAATATATATAATTTTTACCACAGTGCCTAGCATACAGAAATGATTCTTTTCATACCATTACCCATTCCCCCCCTTCTTCTAATACTAAATGATTACTTTGTATCAAATATTTCGCTAGGTACATTTGTGAACCAGGAAGAAAGGCAGTGGGAACACCACCACTCACATAATAATAAAGGCCAAAACAGAAGTTACAGGTTAACATTTTGAACTACTGTGGTATTTATTATACTACATTTATCTGCAGAATAGATACAAGCTATTAAATGTATTTTTACAAGGAGCAGATCTGAAGTAATAATCAACTTAATATGTTTGGTTGAAAACTATTAAGACTAAAAAAATACGAAGTTCCCAATGGAGACCATTTACAACTTTCACCTCTTAAAACAAGCATCTTGAGTAATTCAGCAGTAGCAATATATTTTCTTAAAACTGTGTTTTAAATTTACAAGAAAGTTTTTAGCACTAATTTTAAAACAGGGACAAGTTAATTTTACCAATCATAGTATACCAGTAATCTAAGGTCATATTTGAACAAGTAATTCAGCAGTAGCAATATATTTTCTTAAAATTGTGTTTTAAATTTACAAGAAAGTTTTTAGGACTAATTTTAAAACAGGGACAAGTTTATTTTACCAATCATAGTATACCAGTAATCTAAGGTCATATTTGAACAAGTAATTCAGCAGTAGCAATATATTTTCTTAAAACTGTGTTTTAAATTTACAAGAAAGTTTTTAGGACTAATTTTAAAACAGGGACAAGTTTATTTTACCAATCATAGTATACCAGTAATCTAAGGTCATATTTGAACCCAGTAAAGGTAAAACTTACTCTCTAAACTTGATAAAATCAATTATACCTTGGTAGTTCAGTATTAAACTTCTGTTTGGGCACAGCAAAGAATGGAACAGTTGAACAGGATGTGTACAGTAGATCATCAATGTAGAAGGAAACTAGTGATGGTCATATGTCTAATAGACTTATATATATTCTGTACCAAACCCTAGAGTAGAATCAAGACCAATAATTGTGACTCATTCTCTTCCACACGGTGGAACTAGGGACTTTTTTCCCCAGAGGAGAAAAGAAAGGAAGACGTTAAAAAGTAGGTTTTAAAAAAAAATTTATTACTGTATAATGGTGAATACAATAGTTAAGATTGAACTCACTAAACCTCCTAGATATAAGGTACTAAATAAACACCATATCATTCATTCATTCATCTGGGTTATTACTTTCCAGGCACTGTCCTAGTCACAAAGAGTAAAATGTTTTGGTTTAAAGCACATACCTTCATAGGTTTCAGGAGGTAATAAAATCAGTAATTCATAAAGCCTTTGTCTATAAACTACTGTTGGTGTTTTCAAAGTGCTTCCATATGTTTTTAGCACTGAAGAAAGCCTTAAAATAAAAGAAAAGGTATATCTTAAATGTGTAAGTTATATAACATAAAAATACTGAATAGGTTGACATATAAAACAGCTACACGTATTATTAGTAAACATTAGTGCTCCTTTTATGTTTCCTTTTTCTCCTTTTAAAAAAAATAACGTGTGGTAAGTTTTAAGAGGTCTTATAAAGTGTCACACATGGAAATTATTCTACCATGTTTTCTATCACACAAAACTATATATTCAACTTAGATCTCTAAGGCCATCAGTATTTTGTCTAAAAACAAACTCTTATTATTCCACAATTTACAACTTGGCAATTATAAAAAAACAAAAGTCTGTTATTTGGAAAAGGAATCATATGGAAGGAAACAAACAGGAAAAATAAATATGCAGGTAAAATCCAAGTTTTTGTTTGAAACTTGATCTGAAATACCATCACCAAATAGGAAAAAAAGCATCAAAATATGCAAAGATCACAAAACAAATTCTCTTTTAATTTTTTAAAAGGTTTTATTTATTCATTTGACAGAGAGAGAGAGAGAGAACATGAGCAGGGGGAGGCGCAGAGGGAGAAGCAGATTTCCCACTGAGCAGGGAGCTTCATGTGGGGCTCCATCCCAGGACATTGGGATCATGACCTGAGCTGAAGGCAGATGCCTAACTGACTGAGCTACCCAGGCACCCCCAGATTCTCTTTTAATAAAGCACAAGCCAAGCCAATGTTTCCCTAAAAGTTTCAACTGCAAAATCTCTTACTTCCTTCACTTTCATGTACATTTTAATCTTCTGTTCATTTCTACTACTGGTATTAAGGCATCCTTTTACTCATGTTCACTCTTCTAACAAATATTTAATGGATTACTGCTCTTTGCAAGGCACCATGTTATCAAATGGAGTATGGTCTCCATCTTTTTAGCAACACAGAAATACAACAGAATTACTTTTAGTGTGTCACTGGAATAAATCCACTAAATTGTCACAGCATGAGGTTTCCAGGTACTCTAAGAAATTCTAGCAATGTTTGTTCATTTGTATTTTCTGGGAAACTGATAACTTACTATTTCTATTTTCTAGAAGAAATGAGTTAATTTCTGAGTTGTCACTGTATTTTTAAAAAGTTGGTACCAGCTTATATTGTTTAGTACAGTTAACAACATAAGGAAAACATTTATAAAACCTAGGTAGAATTTTTTAGTTATGAAGTTAAGAATATATCCACTACATTTTTTTATTTCTCTAAAACCAGATAAAAAAATTACAGATGATATATAAAAACAATTTCAATTATATTGCAAGATTTAAGAAATTATGAATTATATTTTTAAAAATTCCACATTTGGAATTCCACAAATTAACTTGGTTAAATACAACAGAATTTAGTTCAGGGGGGTGTTTGTGCATGTATTTTTTTTCTTACAGAAAGTAAGATGAATAAAACAAAATAAGAATTTACGAAAGCATTGCTAGTGGTTTCTGCTTCTATCAGGAGGGTGTATTAGAGTCTCTGAAGGGCCTTTGCTATAAATACGCTTAGATCCTAGGTAAAAGTTAATCTATATTGCTAGGCTTGCAAAAAGGGACTTTTCTAAGGCTAAACCTCCAGATTCCTCCAACAAACAAACGTAAAAAGTATGAAACAAAATATGAGCTAAAATCAGAGTGGGAATACTAATACCAATACCAACACGAGAATCTGTATTGACTTATGCTCATGGCAAGGTAAGGATGGATAAAATAAAAATCTCTTGAGGGGGTTCCCAAGACCTGGCAGATCCCAAGTTCTGGAAGAGGCAAAGGCATATCAGATTAAACCCAGCTGAAAAGAGAATTAGTGAACTGGAAGAGAGAGCTGAAGAAATTATCCAGAATGCAGTAGAGAAAAAAAGGAGCAAAAATATTAGAAAAATGAGGAGATATGGAAGACAAAATGAAGATTCAAAATTTGTCTCTTTGGAACCCCAAAAAGAAAAGTTTAAAAAAAGTGGAAAATGAGGGCTGTCTGGGTGGCTCAATGGCTTAAAGCCTCTGCGTTCAGCTCAGGTCATGATCTCAGGGTCCTGGGATCAAGCCCTGAATCAGGCTCTCTGCTCAGCAGGGAGCCTGCTTCCCCCTCTCTCTCTGCCTGCCTCTCTGCCTACTTATGATCTCTCTCTCTCTGTATCAAATAAATAAATAAAATCTTTAAAAAAAAAAAAAAAAGAGTGGAAAATGACAATATTTGAAGAGATAACAGCCACTTTTTCAGAACTACTAAAAGGTACGAACCAACAAAATGCATAACAAGTTGGATAAGAAATCCACGAATTGCCAGTTTAAAGCATAGACTGTTAAATTCAATTTAAAAAAACAACTATATGCAGTTTATGAGACACACCAAAAAACACAGTGCCATGAAAAAAGACATACCATACATATTAATAATCCATAAATTAGACTTAAATCAAGAAGTATTATTAAGGATAAAGAGAATTATCTGTATAGTATAGTGTATAATGATAAAAGATTCAATTCATTAGGAGGATATAATTCTATAATCCATGTACCCAATTAAATAGTCTCGAAATATGAAAAAGCAAAACTTAACAGACCTATAGGAAAAATTATAAACCCACCATCACAGTGGAAGAGCTGAACACATCGCTCTCAATTACTGATAGCTTAAGTAGATAAAAACTAGTGAAGAAAGACAGAACTTTTAACAGAATACATTTCTTTTAGGCAAGTCTTGACAAATTTAAAAGGACAGGGAATAAGACTTCCTGGCTGGCTCAGTCAGTAGAGCATGCAACTCTTCATCTTGGGGTTGTTGAGTTTGAGCCCCATGTTGGGTGTAGAGATTGCTTAAATAAACTTTAAAAAAATGAAAATAGAAGTAGAGGTAATATACAAATTATATTCATTAAATACAACACAATTAAGTTAAAAATCACTAATAAAACTATAAACTAAAAACTATTCTATACATGTAGGAATTTATAAACATCTAAATAACTCAAAGAAATTATAATGAAATTTAAAATACTTAAAACTGAAAAAATGAAAACAATGAGTATCATTACTTTAAGGATTCAATAGCTGGAACCTTGGTAGGAAATTTATGGCCATAGCCTCTATTGGGAGAATTGAGAGAAATACAGTTAGCTTAGCATTCAAACTAAGGGGTTAGAAAAAGATAAGCATTTAAGAGAGCAGAAAGTAATAATAAATAATGAAAAAAATTCAACATAAACTAAGTCATTCTTTGTATAGATTAATAGAATAGATACACTACTCAAGAGATAGATCAGGAAAAACAAAAGGGAAGGCATAATGAAAATTTAATGGGAATGGAGAAAGGGACATTATAGATAGAGCAGATATTAAGAAGGTGAGAGAATACCATGAAGAACTTTATGCCAAAAAATTTGAAGATAAAGATGCATTGTGAAAATCATTAGGAAAAAATCTAATTGATAAACAAGCAAAACAAACCCTTAAGCCAGACCTTGAATAGTCAGAACAATTAAGGAAAAGAATATGTAGTTTAAAAAAAAATTTCCCACAACAAAAATACCAGGTCCAGTCTATTTTTCAGACCTCTGAAGAAAGTTTTTTTGTTTTTTTTTTAAGATTTTATTTATTTGAGAGAGAGACAGAGCATGAACTGGGGGGAGGGGCAGAGGGAGAAGGAGCACCCACAGTGAGCAGGGAGCCCAATGTGGGGCTCGATCCCAGGACCTTGAGATCATGATCTGAGCTGAAGGCAGATGCTTAACCAACGAAGCCACCCAGGCGTGCCTGAAGAAAGATTTTTTAAACCAGAAGGCAGAAAATACTAACGAAAAGGATTGATAAATTTGACATTTAAGAATGTCTGTAATTCAAGAAACTATTTTACCTAAAAATAGGTAAACATATACACGAATAGAGAATTCCTAGAAGGGGAAATAATGAGGAATAATAAATACATAAAATGACAAATAATCAGGAATCCGTATATAAATTAAAATCATGATGAGATACCAATTTACACCTACTGGATGGGCCAGGGGTGATGTCTGAGTGTTAGTGAAGAAATGGATCAAAGGGCACTCATACATACTATTGATGGAAACATACAAAAATTTTGGAAAATATATATTTGGATATTTCAATGGCAGAAGTAGGTAAGTTGCTATATACACACCCAATTAAATACTATATAGCAACCAAAACAAATGAACAAACTTATTCATAGATGAAGCTTACAAACATAATGATGAGTAAAAAAGTAAGTCTCAGAAACAATATGCCATATATCTCATCAAAGCCAAGCAAAACTATACAATGCACTCTTTAGGGAAACATATATATGTGATGCACTTTTTAAAAATGCAAGGGAATGACAACCATAAAAATCAGGAGAGTGATCACCTCTAGAATAAAGTGGAAAGAATGGTATTAGACAGGAACTCACAGATAACTTCAATAGTATTGTTAATGTTCCAGTTAAGGATAGCTAAATCTAGCCCACTGTCTGTTCTTGTAAATCAAGTTTTACTGGAACATAGCCACATTCACTCATTTACAGATTATTTATGACTGTTTTTGAGCTACGACAGAACTGAGTAGATGCAACAGAGACTATATGGTGGGCAAAGTCTATGATATTTACAATCTGGTCCTTTACAGCAAACATTTGCTAACCCCTGCTCTATTTGTGTTGGATTCACAGGTGTTCATTTTATTATACTTTATAAGCCATATCTTAGATTTATTTTTCTGTAATACACTAAATTTTATATAATTACTTTTTTAAAACTATACATTAATTTGGAAATTACAAATGCTCATGACATATATTGGATTTTCTCTATGTTTTCTTAGCATATAAGTCAAATTGATGAAATATAGAAACAACAAAAAACTAAAATTGTTAACAAGCATCTGGTTCTTACGAACACAGAATAGCACTAACAAACCAATAAAACGCATACCTGAAAAGGTTAACAGGCTTAATATTTAATTTCTTGGTTAAATCTAACTGTTTAGAAGATACAATATCCACCAAATAACTTTCCTTCCCTTTTAATGTGTATTTTTCTTTCAAGTTCCTAGCCTAAAAAAAAAAAATCATATAACTAAATGTTTGCCAAACTAAATGTTTGACTGCAAAAGGAAAATCATTCACCAACCATAGAAACTTGGTCTTATTAATGTATTAAGCAGATATTACATGATCAGAGGATAACTAACTGCTATTAAAAATTGTTTATCAAATCTAAATAGCAGATCCTTACTGAGTTAGCAAATCCACAGCACAAGGAAGCGGTGGAAGAAGACGCTGAATTACTTCCTCAGTAAGGAGATCACCACAGTGGGAAACAAAACTCTTGATAGCTGAAAAATAGAACAGACTTTTACTTGGCAGAATGTAATGAACCATGAAAAAAAGCACTCATTAATGGTACAGCATTTGCATTTTTATTAGAGGAATAAAGAAATGTACTAAAAACGAACAAACAAAAATCTTGAAACTCTAGCATAAAAAGGAGGCTAATTTTTTTTTACCTCTAGTCGAGGTAAAAAAAAAAAATTTTTAGAATCACTAAAAGAGACCAACAACCAAGTTAACAAAATGTTGCTTTTCTGGGGTTTTACTCAACCCCTGAGCTCAGAAGTAGAAGAATAAATTAGCTTAGAACCTCAAGTTTGCCAGTTCTACGTTAATTCTGCAGAACTATGATGACATTTTAGCCAGCATTGTTAGGTTCTTACAGATGTTACCTGAAACACGTAAGTTTTTATAAGGAGTTATTTCATATGTAGAATAAAATGAATATTTTAAAGTTAGACTTTCAAGATTAATTTCAAAATTGTTTTATTTTTTAAGAGTAAAAATGCCATGAGTAACAAATAAAACCAAAATCAATGTTTCCATGTCTTTCCAGAAAGAACCACTTTCTTAGTTCAGAAAGAACCACTTTCTTAGTTCAAATGTTCACGGTAGATACTATTTTTTAATGGTTCACATACTATAGAAGGGTACAACTTTCATATATAAAAAATTAAATGGAAACCATACTTAATCAATGCTAACTAAATCCAAGCCTAATATTTCTAAAAAAAAAAAAAAAAATGAATGCCTACTTAAGACAAAACAATCTTGACAGTTCTCAACTAGATTACATCTAAGAATCAGAATCGGGAATTCTAAAATTTGGTTTATCATGTATCTGTTATAATCACTAATTATGTTCAATTATAAAAATCACCATAAGATATTTTGCCATTAAAGATATAAATATGGGGAAAGTTAAAGAGTGGGAAGAAGCCAAAGGAAAGGGAAAAAAAAAAGACTAAACTTTACCTACCACAGAGTGCACCAGCTCGGCCTTCCAAGGTTACCTGCCATGTAAATGAATCTCCTCGGCTCTTTTCTGTTTCTAGATCTTTAGAAGACACTGGAAAGACACACTTCCACAACAGCAGAAGTCGAGCAAGGTGATGACTGACAACTGCAGGACCTGTAATTTATTCAACTTATCACTTATAAAAGAACCCAAAATGTTACTCTTTAAAACTCAGTAAGCAAGAACTTCCCTCGTAAAATAAACATATTTTAATCCACTATTGCAGTTTTCTCTTTTTCTTACCTTCTGTTTATAACAAATGTACTGCTACTAAATGAATTGTTACCTGAAGGCTCTGTGGAGTACAGAGAGGAAAAACAAGAACAGTAAAGAATTCTAGGGTCAGCTCTTCTAGTAGGGTTGTAACCTGGAGATTCAGTTTCTCTTATCTATAAAATGAAGCTTGCACCACCTGCACTTCTTGTCTCCAAGGGTTTGTCAGGTTCAAATAATAAGGCATATTTTACAGCACCCTGAAAAACTGTACTTTATCATGTAAATCCAAGGTACTACTGTTTGGTAAAAAATATCATTGTATACTGAAAGTAATGTTAACTTTTGATAGCAACTTGTTCCAGACCAAAAATCAGATGTGATACATCTGATTCGAATTTTTTTTAAGAGCTTAGCCTCATCTCTGTGGTTTTTTTTGTTTTTTTTTTAAGATTTATTTATTTGAGAGTGAGAGACCGTGCATGCACGAGCATGCAGAAGAGGCAGAGGGAGAGGCAGAAGCAGACTCCCTTCTGAGCAGAGAGCCCAATACAGGGCTTGATTGCAAGACCCCAAGATTATGACGAGCCGAAGGCAGATGCTTAACTGACTGAGCCAGTTAAGCATTCGGCACCCCTGGAATTTTTTTTAAAAAAGATTTCAGGTCAGTAACATTTATGAACTAAGATATCATGAATAACAAACTCAGTAATGAAAGGCAATGTACAATGATAGTATTTTATTTGGTAGCATTATTAATTAAGAAAAAAGAAATACTAGGAAATATAAAAAACTCACAGCTTTTCTCCCAAAGTTTTTTTCATTACAAGTCTGGATTATCTTAAAATTCTCCTATAAGTACTCCTTATTTCTAATTCCCATGTTGTGCCAACTGTATGTTTTTCTTCTGTAGTAAGGCAACATGCACAGAACTGCACTGGGCTCTGGAAGAAGACCACCTAGGTTAATATCCTGGTCTACCCACTTACTAGCTATGTAAACTTGGGTAAGTTACTTAACCTTTTTGTGCCTTAATTTCCTCATCTATAAATGGAGAAAACAATAGCATTTACCTCTTTAGACCCTTTCTGAAGTTTATATGAGTTTATATATCAGTGTTTGACGTTACGCAATTATCATTCAAAATTTGCCCTAATTGCATATAAGAGGATGAGCTAATGGCAAAATGAAAGGGCAATTGCAAACAAATCTTTTTTCATACATGCAATTTATAGTAGATTAAAATAGAATTAATTTCTCCATTTTTCTTCTGGCTTGCTTTTTAAGAAGAGGCCATATGCCATATGTAGGAACAGCGTAATTCAAAGTAAGAGTAATTCGACACTCTTTGCTCACTACTTCCTACTTTCTTTGAAGCAGTACTAAAAAACTCCTAGTGGTACCTTGGTGGCTCAGTCAGTTTAGCATCCGACTCTTAGTTTTGGCTCAGGTCATGATCTCAGGGTGGTGGGATCAAGCTCCGTGTTGGACTCTATGCTCAGCAGAGTCTGCTTAAAGGTTATTTCTCCCTGCCGCTTCCCCAGCTCATGCATGTGCTCATGCTCTCTCTCTTAGATGGATAGATAAATCTTTAAAAAAATTAAATACCTATAATTTGTAATAAAATAAGGAAATCAGAATAAAGCCATTAAGAATAAGTGACCATAAGGTTTGTATATGTGAATGTATGTGTGCACGCATATACATTCATATATACTAAATGGCTGTTGGGATAGAGTCCTGAAAGGAAAATTTTGTCTGATAAAAAAATGTAGAGTCACTGAAAATATCCATAGTTAAGTTTCATAAATATCTGCCATTAAATCTTTAAGATATCTCACTAATTCAATAGTGAACAGTGTAGTAACTCTTTCCTACAAAGGATCAAGATGTCATTTCAGAGACATATATGAACTAACTTAAATAAAAATGTGTGTATAGTACTTACAGAGTTAAAACACAAACAAGAATAAGTTTATTCACACCAAGAATAATGTACCTAATAAAAACCATACACTTTATGAGCCACCCACAAATCCGTAAGACATGTAGATAACTATAGGTAAATCCAAGTTGTTTCAAGTGGTATCAGATAAAATGTGAAGTGTAGCAAAAAAGGTTAAAAAATCCGAGGAATGGATTTGAATGTGGTCTGAGTTTATGTTAGTTCAGAATAGTGAATATATTTTAAATGATGGAAACTGTAAATAGTAAAGGAAATGCTGAAAATGCAAAAAAGCTGTTAAAATTCCAAGGCAAAAATTAATGAAGCCTCAGATTGTCATCTACATATTATTTCCCATAATAAAGAATCAGGACTCCCTGGAAAAACACTGGTTGCAAGCATGGGGCAGAAAATGTAAAAGCTGAGACATCTTATCATGCCAAAAATAAACATGTTATTAAAGAATACCAGATTCATGTTAAAAGGACACATGAACCAGTATTAAGGGACTTCCACTGATGAGACAACTTGAGGATCAAAAGGAATGACTACAATGGACTGAAACACATAAATATATAAAAATATATGAGTTCATAATGACACTTAAAGAGCAAAAACCTCACTGATGCCCTCTGAAAGTTGCTGGGTTACTAGCAACATATTCTAAAATTTGATAATAAAGGGACGCATTAATGCATAAGACAAGAAAATAAGGCCCAAGAAGACAGAGCAATTAAAAACATTTTAAAATTTTTTTTTAAATTGTATTTATTTATTTATTTGAGAGAGAGAGAGTGAGTGAGAGAGAAAACACAAACAGAAGCAGAAGGCAAAACAAGCCCCTCACTGAGCAGGGAGCCTGATGTGGGGCTCAGTCCCAGGACCTCAGGATTATGACCTGAGCTGAAGGCAGATACTTAACTGACTGAGCTACCCAGGTGCCCCAAAACATTAATTTTTTTAAAAAGGTATTTTATTTGTTTATTCCAGAGAGAGAGTGAGTAAGTGGGGGTAGGAGCACAGGGAAAGGGACAAGCAGACTCCGTGCTGAGCACGGAGCCCGAGCCCAACATGAAGCTCGATCTCAGGACCCTAAGATCATAACCTGAGCTAAAACCAAGAGTTAGATGCTTAACTGACTGAGCCACCCAGGTGCCCCAAAACATTAATTTAAAATTTTAATCCTTTTTGTATGTTGATTATGAATATACAATAAAATATGATATACTAATCTTTTTTTTAAACTCATTGTGCAAGTACGTTTTTTTAAAAAGATTTTTATTTATTCATTTGACAGAGAGAGAGAGAGAGACAGCACAAGTAGGCAGAGCGGCAGGCAGAGGGAGAAGGAGAAGCAGGCTCTCCACTGAGCAGGGAGCCCGATGTGAGGTTCAATCCTAGGACCCTGGGATCATGACTCAAGCTGAAGGCAGCTGCTTAATCGACTGAGCCACCCAGGTGCCCCCTAATCTTTTTTTTTTTAAAAGACTTTATTTATTTGAAAGAGAGAAAGGGAGAGCACCTGCATGAGCAGAGGGACGGGCAGAGGGAGAGGGAGAAGCAGACTCCCCTCTGAGTGGGGAGCCTAATGCAGGCCTCAATTCCAGGATCCTGGAGTCACGACCTGAGCCAAAGTCAGACACTTAACCCACTGAGCCACCCAGGTACCCCTAATCTCTTTCTTTAAAAGAGAAGGGATTTCTTGTAGTCTTCTTCTGATGGAATAACTTTGTTCCGAAAAATTTTATTCCTTGAAATATTGCATTTATTAAGTAGTTTATTTTCTCCTTTAATTAACCAAGATCATCAATATGGCAGGCATGAAACACCCAGCCAAAAGCAAATAAAGTCTTGGCCATATTATTCCCATCACTTTGTGAAATGATAACCTATGCCAGGGTTCAAATTTTAAGCCACTAAAAATGTAAAAACTCTTCTTAGCTCAGAGGCTGTATAAAAGAGTTGGCAAGACAAATTTGGCTCACAGGCTGAACCCTGATATAGTCCCATAAACCTCTTTAATCATCTCAAGAACAATATTTGAAGTGGTTCTTCATTTATGACTGTTTTTTTAATTTAAGCCCCTTTTAAATCAAATTACTTCAGAGGTGTCAAAATGATTTTACTGGTTAAATCCAGCCAGTTTTATATCTTGGCAATAAATGATACAATTATAGATTTAAAATATAACTTTAATAAAGCAATAAAAATGAGTTTCAAAGTTACAGAATATAAATACAGTAGTCATGACCATAAAATAATTACTGATTTTTAATAAATATAACTTAGTGAGCCCTATCCCCTTCAACTACCTTATTGGCATTACCAATTCTTAAAACAATCATAGAATTGGAGTTACAGTCTATGGTATGCTCTCCTGCCCACCCTTACACTGTGGAAATTTTTTTTCCTGAGGATGGATGTGAATGATTTTTGGAAAAGTCAGAGTCATTCAGAGTTAAACCTGAAAGGTGATCAAACTGGCTTATCCTACCTAAGGCTCATAAATTGGTTTTGAAGAGAATTTCAAAAAAGGAGATCTGAAAACATTTTGAGGGATGGAGTAAGTATACGGCTTCCTAAGGTGACTGCTAAAAGAAAAATGTTTCTGTGGATAGTTAAATTCTGGAACCAATTTAAAAATTAGTCTCCACAAATCATACATTACAGTACTTTACATTCAGAAAACACAAAGTACTTCATAGTCCACGAGACTGTTGTTACCTAATGTCATCAGAGCAGCAATCAACAGCCATCCAGATTGTGTGCGCTGAGCTGAAAGACGACTGTTTTGTATAGCGGAACACAGCAAATCCTCCGCTAATGTCATAATAATCTATTTATATATAGGAGAATAAAATAAAGCATATCAATTTATAGGTTACTCGATAAAAGACAGCAATTAATAATCTCTTGAAAAATCAACTCTTACATATAACAAATATAAGTGATAAAGGACTGTCATTCATGTAGACTACATCATAGAACAACATCATAGAGAAAACTATAAAAAAAAGTTAAGTTTCAAGATTAAATACTGGCATACAAGGTTGTATATAGCAACCCTGTAGTTCTTTGTAGAGCACATATGATGACACTGTACAACTGTTCAAGTCAAGGTGCACAAACTTTGAATTAACTTTCAGTTTTAAACAATTATCTTAAATCTGTAATTATCAGAGAAAGTTTTCTTATAAGAATCTCCCTTTTTAATTTTTATTTACTTATTTCTTTATTTTAAAGATTTTATTTATTTGTCAGAGAGAGAGAGAGAACACAAGCAGAGGGAGTGGTAGGCAAAGGGAGAAGCAGGTTCCCCTCTGAGCAAGGAGTCCAATGTAGGACTCGATCACAGGACCCCAGGATCACAACCCGAGCCAAAGTCAGACACTTAACCAATTGAGCCACCCAGGCATCCCAGCAATCTCCCTTTTTAAAAACTTGCATACCATTTTGATATCCGAATGTCTGATAATCTTTCTAGAGGCAGTATACTATAGAGATTAAAAATACTTAAAATAGTCTCACATTGAAGTTGAGTTTCACAGTAGAGTAAGATTCATGAAAGTATTATATTTTAAAAGTGTATGAAACAGGCAAAACAAAAGAGGAAAAACCAGATTATTTCATACGTTATGGACAATGCATGCTTATACACTACAGAGTCCAAGAGGCATCTATTATGTCTAGGAAAATATCTCTGTTACTAAACACCTCTAGAAAAGCGGCAAGTATTAAGAGTTGGCATATAAATTTTCTGAACAGGAAGGCTAGTGTATTTTAAAACAACCAACCAACTTACTACTAACTTCAGACTACTTGAAACCAATGTTTCAATGTAATCAATGTAATCAATGAATGTAATCAATGAATAACACTCAATAAAAACAAGGATAAAATAAGCCAATTCTTTCTGCCTAACTAGTAAGATCTGAGGATATTAAATTAAATACATGCAATGGCAATTCTTTGCTTAGAAACATATGACAGAATATGTTAGCTGTCAATCACCTTACTCAAGTGACATTGGCAATACTCAAAAAATAGTTTTACAACTTCTGAAATAATGAGACACTCTTCTGCAAAAGCTAAACGGTAGATATAATACTAACACTGACGTAAGAGTGATAATGAGAAAGCAAGGAATGGTGATTTAATTCTTAAGAAGTACATATATGGTGGGGGTGCCTGGATGGCTCAATGGGTTAAGTGCCTGCCTTCGGCTCAGGTCATGATGGGGGAGGGGGTGATCCCTGCTCAGTGGGGAGTCTGCTTCTCCCTCTCCCTCTGCCCCTCCCCTTGCTCATGCTGTCTCTCTCTCCCTCTCACTTGCTCTCTCTCAAATAAATAAATAAAACCTTAAAACAAAAGTACTTATATGTGGTTAAGGCCTAGGCTACAAAGGCTTTCACTGTCAAACAACATTCTCTGATAACTCACAATTCCTAGTTATGCAATCCACTGGTGCCATTATTTATTTTACTTTATTTTATTTTTTTTTTGACGTACACATTATCCCACTTTGGTCAGTGGGAGCCTCTTAAGTTACTTTCTGTATGCTTTTAAAATGTACACAGGAGTCATTGATGACTTCCTTGTTCTCTGGCATGGCAAGATATTTCACGTTTACACTGTGCCTTTCCTGCCCCAGATCTGGAACCAGCCACTCCTTCACAGAGCCTTGATTCCCTTTTGCTAAAATGGTGTTTAGAGCCATAATCTGGGCACTAGGGCTTTTCCTTGCTAGCAGGTTGTCACTGCTTTAGGTCTTGTCACTGGACAGAGTGAGGATTTCAGTACTTTTGGGGAAAAAAAAATTCAGAGTGGTATTTTCCATTCAAATTTAACATATGGGGCTTTTACTTTCTTGATTTTTAGAGCTATAGCTCTTTGCAGCTCTGTCCTCTATAATGCTATTTAATCTTTTACAATGTAATTTTATTTTTTAATTTTTATTTATTAATTTATTCATTTTTTAAAGTAATCTGTACACCCAATGTGGGCTCAAACTCACAACTCCAGGAACAAATTCTGTTACTAAATGGAGATATTTCCAATAAAAAGCACAGAAACCATTCCTGTTTAAGTGTGGATAAGACATTTTTAACTATCCCTTTGTTTTTCACAGCAACTATTTGATAATATTTAAAAATTAAGTAATATAGCTGATTTCTCAGAAAGTTGTCCTGCATGGCTTTGACTGGGTGATAAACACAAAGACGATGATGTTTTTAGAAAAAAATTGAAATGTCATTATTGTATGTGAAGAATGAAATCATTACCTTGCCCTTTCCATGAGGAATTCCTAAAGGACAATGTTTCACTGCTCCCAACAAAGCTGCCACAGCAAAACTAAAGCCAGTCACTGCTTCAGGTGAAGACTTAAGTACAGTAAGCCGCTCCAGGCAACGGTCTAAAAGAGGTGTTAGGTAAGAAGGTAATGCCACAGCAATGCAGTGTACACACCAAGCTGCTGCTAGTCGAACAGAAATGCTAGGATGCTGAATAACTGAAATGACACTGTCAAGAATGCCTAGAAGGACAGAAAAAAAAAAAGAGACTTAGCTCTACAGATAAATTAACTTAGCCATAAAATAGTCAAAAGAATAAGCAAGCCCCATGGATATAAAATATATTATCTTTATCAAAAGCCAAATCAGAATAGAAAAAAAGATTTAAAAAGATACATAATTATAGGTGATTTTTTTGAGGCCAACATGGGGCTTGAACTCAGGACCCTGAGATCAAGACGTGAGCCAAAATCAAGAGTCAGCCACTTAATGAACAGAGCCACCGAGGCGCCCCTAAATGATTTTTATATGCAAGAATTACTTCTAATATGAAAATTGGTTTAAATTAATACAAACATAAAAGAAAAATTTTATTTCCTAAATAAGCTAATGTTCTGCTTTTTTATCTTCAGACCATTATTTGTTTGGTACTAGGAATTAAAAATTATCAATGCATAACAAAAACACCTTAAAAAGAAATGTCACACTATGCTCCATCCTCTTCTTTTTAAAAAATATCTTTTGGCACATTTATCTACATAATTAATATGCTTCCTGTGTACCATAACACTCTTGCCTGAGAACAAAATATTGAACAAAACTGAGGCTTTTCTAAATCCTCAATCGGCTACTAACCAATTATGTATACAGTAGAGTACCACTACCAGTAAGAATAAAAGTCTACATTTGCTGTATACAACTTCATCAAAATATGTAACAGTTCATGCTGACTGCTAAATTATATGGGATAAAGAGCTTACAAACCGAATATAATGTAAGCTTCAGTCAGCAGGAAATATGTACCACAGTTAAAGGACAAAAGCCATCAAAACTGATTTTTTAAAATCATTAAATAAAAGACACATATTGTATGATTCCATTTATACGGAATGTTCATAATAGGCAAATCCATAGAGACAGGAAATACATTAGTAGTTATCAGGGGCTTGGGGAAGGGGAAATGGGGAGGGTGAACTTTTTGGTATGTGAATTATCTCAAAGTGATTAATTTTCCAAGAGAAAGAAAATGGAGACTGCTTGAAAGGAACTTTGAGGAAGTGAATTACTTGCATCATATAGAAATTAATGTTTTCACTGCAGATGAGAGACAAGAGTTCAGGTTTGCTTTTCTTTTTTTCCACGTTATTTTAAATATTTTTGGAAAGGGAGGACTAGGGGTGACTTAGTGAATAACCTTTAATTATAAAAGAAAAAACTCAAATATATACATATTCTTCATAATCCTGATTATATCTATTTCACAAAACAGCTCTAACAAATCTATAGTGGAATCTATAATAAATGAGTTATATGAGAAAGACTTGTTTTCTCAGAAAAAAATTGTATAGAATAAAAGTAAAAACGAGGTATTCAGACAAGTCGCAAACAACAGATACCCGCACTTGAATCCTGCAGTAAAGGTGCAGCTGTGGTTCCAAGACTGTATATGAGATTTCCAAGCTCTTGTAAAGCACACACCAGCATATGCTGGCTGGCTGTTAAATCTGTGGAGCCAACCCGGGTTTCCACATTACCGTCATTCATCACAGCATCTGAGAGAAGCATAAGATTTAACTACCCGTCAATATTTTACTAAAATATATTACAGGGGGTGTGTGTTAGAAGCAGAAAATACAAAGGCAAAAATTAATACCACTTCTCTCTATACATGAAACCCTTAAGGCAGTTAACCGAAATACTGCAATGGGGACTTGCATCAATTAAGAAAGAATAGAACTAATATAACCAATTCAGTTCAAGCAACTGACATCAATCCCTTAATTACTATTACAAGTTGCACTGAAAGGAAGATTGCATAGAAAACTAAAAAATATTCCAATTTCATTGGTATACAAGATAAATAGAGTGGACTTAAAATAGTACAGGAACTGGGATGAACTGTTTTTCTCTCTTTTTTTTTTAAGGGGCGGAGGGGAAGAGGAAAAGGGAGAGAGAGAATCTTAAACAGGCACCATGCCCAGTCCAGTGAGGAGCCCGAGGTGGGACTTGATCTCACAACCCTGAGATCATGACCTGTGCCGAAATCAAGAGTTGGATGCTTAACTGGCTGTGCCACTCAGGTGCCCCTGAGATTAACTGATTGTTCTGAAAACATTGTATCAACATCTAGAGGAAGATTATAAATTCTGAGGAATTATTATCACCAGCCTTTAAGACTTGTACATATATACACAATACTTATATGTTAGTCTATGTCTCATCTATATATTGACAACTTTACTCTAAAACAACTGACATCTATCACAAAAACATTTTTTTCGTATTAATATAGTAATATATACCAGTCTAGCTTTTCCAAAAGGACAATTCCTTCAGCATTGTTAAAACAGACTATCTTAGTAGATCCATACCCACAACTTTCTTTAACTTCCAGATAGCCTGGCAAATGTCCTTGGCAGCAGCAATTTGAGCCTTCTCTCCAAGAAGACCTCCTATAGTAGCTCGAAGGATAAATGAAACACAACGACGACCGCAGACAGCATCAGTCTGCGTTTGGGTAGCTTTAGGGTGCGACTGTGACACAAGGCTTAGGATATGAGAAAGAAAGGCAGCAAAATTTTTCTCTAGCCATGTTCCTCCTAATGTTGAAACAAATACCACATACGCCTAAAAAAGAAAAGATTTTATCTTCAAAATGAAATAATTTCAATTCTATACTTTCTCTTCTACAAAATATACAAAATTTGTTTATTTTTTCCTAATTTATAGCTACTTTAGCTATATAAATGTAATAGTACTCTTCTGTCTGTATTAAGCCCAAACTGAAGTACACAGTCTTTCAACTGGGATTTCACTTGTGCTGTATTTTTATTTTGGTCAGACTGCACCAAGTTTCAGGATAATCAGCATACCCAGCTAATATGGAGACTGTGTCTATGGCTCCTCCGAACAAAGGATTCAAGCTCTTTAATATCCTGAACAAGAAAACCCAAATTGAACATGAACACACTGTAAGAATTAAATATTTTCTAACACTGTAACTCTAAGGGAATTTAGTTCTAGAAATGTGAAAGGAAACGTCACAGTGATGAATCACTGCTCTTTATTTTCATGAATGTTAATGGTTGGTCTCACCCCAGAGATACAAAGACAGTAGTTTCCTATGTAATCTGTTCTTTTAGAAATACAGTTTACAATTACACTGGGACATCTTATATTCTCAAAAAATCTATTATCTGTATATTCTATGAAACATTTTGAGGACCTATGTGAATTTTTAAAAATAGACATTTGCTTTGAACCACAATGGCCTTTAGAAAACAATACAGAGCCCTCTGTGTTGTTTTATTCTAAGATACTTTTCCTAGGTTTAGCTTAGATTATATGCTATGATCTTTACTTAGGAGTTGACACCATACAAAATGGAAATACAATATTTCCCATACTGAATAATATGTACCTAACATGTACCCAAATCTGAACTGTGTAAGCACACAAAAGGACAATGGAAAACATGTTAAACTGTAAGACACATGAAAGCACAAGGCCTAGAAACAAATGTTTGTATTTCAAAAGAAATAAACAAAAATTTCCCATTATTAGGAACTTAAAATGCATGGTGAGTAATACCCTATTCCATTGGCTTTTAGGTAACTAAGGTTTTCTTATTTGTAATCTAGCTTTCAAAGAGTGGCCTTACCATCTCTGTTTTAAATGAGAGCAAAAGTGATGACCCTGCACAGTATCACTTATGCCCGGAGTATTCAGATACTAAAATTCTCATCATAGGCCAGTGAGCATTACAAGTACTCATTTGTGACTCTAACCTGAGTAACTCCAACTCGAACATCCCTACTGACTGAACTGGTTCCTTTCAGCATATCTCCACTGGCTCGAAGAAATCCTGAACTTCCACGTAGAAACCCTGTTCCTAGTAATTCCAGAACTTCCTCCAGAGATAATCTGCGAATGCTTTGACGTGAGACTGCTACAACAAAGAACAAAACAAAACATGTGATTCTTACTTTACAGACTAAAATTTTAATACACAACCTTGATTTGCATGATCTTGGTAAGCACATTAATAGAAACAAAAATAAACTAAAAATCCAAACAAAATGCAAAATTGACAGGACATTACACACATTAACATACAAAAAGTTATGCAAGGGTTCAGAGGTCAGATCATAACGGACTCTGAAGTATCATGTCAATGACATCTTAAAGAGTAGGCTACTAAGGAATTATGCTGTATTGCCCTTTTTTTTTTTTTAAGATTTTATTTATTTATTTGACAGAGAGAGAGCACAAGCAGGGGGAGACGCAGGCAGAGGGAGAGGGAGGAGTAGGCTCCCTGCTTAGTAGGGCTCAATCCCGGGACCCCAGGATTATGACCTGAGCCGAATGAGGCATTCCTATTGCCCTCTTTTCCACAAAGAAGTTAGAAGGCTAACCTTTTTAAAAAATTTTTAAATTTTTTTATTTACTTGAGAGAGAGAGAGAGATAAAGAGAGGGCACAAGCGGGGGAAGGGACAGAGGGAGAGAGAGAAGCAGACTCCCCAGGATCCCGAGATCAGGACCTGAGCTGAAGGCAGATGCTTAACCAAATGAGCCACCCAGGCGCCCCAGGATAACTGTCTTCTAAAACAAAAAACATTAACTGTCCTTGCTCTCTGCTTATAGCTTTAAAAGTCTAAAATACTTTAAAAATTCTTTTTAAATACTAAAAATGCCAAAATCATAATTTTACATTTCCAAATGCTCTACAACTCTTAATGAAACTTATATAAAGTAACCATCATATCCTATTTTTTGAAATTCTCAACTGCAGGTACAACTTTTGTTATATCCTTAGTCTTTGAAGAAATCAAAGCAAAATATTACTAAACTGATCAGCTGGCCCTCAGGCTACAATAATAAAGAGATTAGTTAGGGCAGAATGTGTCTTCAAGTTTGCAGTTTGACACAGCTGACTTTCTCCCTGTGAATATCTAGGGAACAAGATCTCTTACACACACACACACACACACACACATTTCCTCCCTTTCATTCTTCTGAATAATGATGGTCAGGATCTCTGACTCTCATTATTGGTTCAAGTCATACACAGTAGAGAAATAAACTTCCATTAATCAAAATTATGAGCCAAAAAACCTACCCTTAGTGTAAAGAGGAAATAACCATTTGAAACAAATGAAAATCTATGTTGGCATTTGGGAGAAAAACATTAGTGAAAGGTATAAAATCCATGCCCTCATCAATCATAAATTCTAATAAATTCTAAGGAAAGAATAAGAAACATAATAAATGACTAAGTATATAATATGCTAGACAATGATTAAAGCTATGCAAAAAACAGAGCAGCTCAGGCTCAGGAATACTGGGGGAAGTATTTGTGATTCTAAATAGTGTAGCCAAGGTAGGATTCATTGGAAAGGTGACCTCTGAACATAGTTTGAGGACAGTGAGGGAATCAGGCATGCAGATATCTGGAGAAAAAGTATTCTAGGCAGAGGAAGTATCTAGAGCAAAAAGACCTTGAGGAAGGATATGATGCCTACTGGGTTCAAGTAGAGCTATGTGAACAGAGCAATGGAGGAAATCTAATAGGGGACAGGCCAAAGTGTAAGGATGGGGAAAGAGACGGCACTGGTCTTTGTAGATCATTATAGTAAGGATGTAAGTTAAGTGAGGTACCAATGAAGGACTCTGAGCAGAGGAGTGATATAATCTGTCACTTTGCCTCTGTGCGGAGTGAAGACTGTAGAAGGGGGCACAGGGAGAAGTAGGGAAACCCACTAGAAGCAATTTAGTAACTGAAGCAAGAGGTGATGGTGGCTTAGATCAAGGTGGTTGCAGAAGAGTGGAGTCTGGATAAACATGTATTTTTAAGTTTTTATTTGAAAAATTTTCAAAATCACATTACAAAAAGAACTGCAAGAATAGTAAAATAAACTCCCATGTACCCTTCACCTATACTCATATTCTCCTCCTCACTTTCTCATTTTTGAAGTTTGTGCATGGCTAGTTGTTTTATACTCAATTGGAGTTTGTCTAGTATTTCCTCAGAATTTTTGGCAGGAGAACTATGTAAGTAATTATAAGCCTTCTCAATGCATAACATCAGAATGCACTGTCAGCTTGGGATCAGTCTGTCCCTACATTAGTGTTATGATCCTTGAACACTTGAATAAGGTTTGTCTGCCAGGTTTATCCACTATAAAATATCAACTTTCCTTTTGTAATTACTATGTGGCCTGTGTGGTGATACTTTAAGACAGTATAAATATGCTAAAACCCATCAAACTTTCATCCAACAATGCACTGAGGATTCCTACCTGCATAAATTATTACTATGACTGCAAAAAGGTCATTAGCCAATAATCATTCCTTCTATCTTTATTAGTTGGCATTCTACTGTAAAAACGAGCTTTCCCTTCTCCTTTATTTACTTATTTTCAGTATACACTCATAGATTTCTTTTTTATTTAACAGGTTATAATCCATTTCTGTCATTATTAATTTTGCTTCTAATACTGTCCTGGATTTCACCAGTGGAATTGTCTTCAAAGAGCTGGCCAGTACGAGCACCTAATTTTTTTGACACAATAATATGTTTCAAGGTCATCTTCAGACATTTCCTTCACCAATCCCATAATTAGCCAATTCTCCAAGGGGTCCCGACTCTGGGTATGTTTTAAGATTGCCCAGTAGAAAAGCTACTGAGTGTGAGAGATAAGAATCATAGGTGGCTTTACAAATTTTGATTTGAACACCTGGAAGGACAGAGTTGGCATCAACTGAGATTAGCAAGCCTGCAAGTAGAATAGGTGTGTATGTGTTCTAGAGGAGGAGAGATCTTGTATTCACTTTAGGAAAAGTTAATTGGAAACATTAAATAAACATCCAAAGGAATGTCAAATGAGCAGCTAGATATGAGCCTGGTGCCCAGCCCAACGATACAGACCCAATAATCCCTGACATACAGATGGTCTTTAAGCCATTAGACTAGTAAAATAGGTAGGATCACCTATTTTAGGTGATCCTAATAGACAGGATCACCAAGAGGATAAGCATACACATACTGCAAAAGAACAAGTACTAGGCAAGGGGCCTCTTCTATAAAAAGATAAGGAATCAACAAAGAAGATGAAACAGGAATTTCTAGTGAGGAAGAAGGAAAACAAAGAGAAAATGAAGTTATATAAGCACAGTGAAAAAAGACAAGACAATCAGCTGACTTAAATGTTGTTCAAAGGTCAAGTGAAACAACTGAGAACTGCCCACTGGCTTTAGGTGGCTGAGTACAAACATCAGCTCAAAAGGGCAGGGGTTTTTGTTTTGTCCAATGACATATCCCATGTGCTCAGAAAAGATCCTGACCAAGTATAAACAAGTATTTATTGAATGAATGAGTGAATGAATGAATGAATGAACACGGGGTCTTTGATGACCTTAACCAAAACAGTTTTGGTGGAGTGAATGGGGGGGAAATCCTAACTGAAGTGGTTTTGAAAGATATGACAGGAGGGAAACTAAAGACACTATCAAGAACTCTTTTGAGGAACTTTAATGCAAAAGGAAGAGAAATGGAGCTCCAACTGGCTAAGAAGATACAAGAATTTTTTTCTTTTAAAGATGGCAGAAACAGGGACGCCTGGGTGGCTCAGTCAGTTAAGCCACTGCCTTCGGCCCAGGTCATGATCCCAAGGTCCTGGGATCAAGTCCCGCATCGGGCTCCTTGCTCAGTGGGGAGCCTGCTTCTCCCTCTGCCTTCTCTGTCTGCTGCTCCCCCTGCTTGTGCTCTCCCTCTGACAAATAAATAAATAAAATCTTTAAAAAAAAATAAAGATGGCAGAAACAAAAGCATGTTTTTGTAGGTAATAATCCAATAGAGAGGGGAAAGCCGGTATAAGAGAGGGGAGACTTCCTAGAGCAATGTCCTTGAGCTAGTGAGAGAATGATATATATTAAATTATACATATTAAAAGATCACATAAATTCCCAGCAACTTGTTCCAATGATAAGAAAGTGTCATACTCGATCCCTGCTTTTTAAAAACTTTTTATTTATTTATTTATTATCTATTTATTTAGAGAACACAAGTAGGGGGAAGGGGAGTGGGAGAGGAGAAACAGACTCCCCATTGAGCAGCGAGCCTGACATTGGGCTCGATCCCAGGACCCCGGGATCATGACCTGAGCTGAACCGACTGAGCCATCCAGGTGCCCCTCAATCCCTGCTTTTTAAGTGCCTTGGAATAACCTATCGCCTGTCTGAAACCTGTTAGTTTTACTAAGAAAATCATTTCAGTTCTGTACTTCATAATCTTTGCATATCATAGTTGAGTATGCTAACCTCCACTGCATTTGTTTTCTAAATTATTAAGCACTATGTTGCTATTAGTCCCTGACATTAAAAAAATCTATTATGGTATCTAGATCACTTTTTAGTTGTACAAAAATAACGCTAAAACTTACAGAGGCAAGATGATAGAATTTCTAATAAAAGATTAGGTCAAGGATTTTTACTGTGGGTGAAGCTGATTCTTCACTTTGCTTAGTCTGATTATAAAAACACTAGTATTAATTCAGAACTACCATTGAAGCATATACATTTAAATATTTATTCATAATTCTTATGTAATTCTACATTTTGCTTGTTTTTACTGAAACTGTGTGCTACTGCTAATGATTCATTTACAGAAATGAGCAATTCACATTTTTAAAAAGGATCTGATTAGGGGCGCCTGAGTGGCTCAGTCAGTTAAGTGGCTGCCTTTGGCTCAGGTCATGATCCTGGAGATCATGCTCAGCAGGCAATCTGCTTCCCCCCTCCCTCTACTGCTCCCCCTGCTTGTGGTCTCTAGTGCTCTGTCAAACACATAAATAAAATCTTTTAAAAAAATAAAAAATAAAAAAAGATTTGATTAAACATCTCTTCCAACTGCAATTTCTTAGGTGGCTTAAGATTTAACCTCCTAAAAGTCCTAAACGACTTTTTTCTGGTTTGGGTTTTTTGGTGACTTCTTGACATGTTCCCATTCACATTTCCCCTACCTCCCAATAAATAAGAAAGTCTTACTGAATTATAAGATTAGAAAAACCATAATAAAAATAAAAATTTCTTATAAAAATTTTATTTATAATCTCAAGTGGAGAATGAGGGGGCTGTAAGTTTGATAATGTTCCACAGGTGACTGTGACATGCTATACGTCCTGTCCTCTCCCACCTCTGGTTAAAAAACATTAGCTTCAGAAAAAAAAAATTTCCCTTTATATAACTATAAACAATTTCTCCAGCAATGATTCTTAAACTTTAATGTGCATATGAATTATCTGGAGATCTTTTTTTTTTAAGATTTTTATTTATTATTTGAGAGAGAGAGTGAGAGAGAGAGCATGAGATGGGAGAGGGTTAGAGGAAGAAGCAGACTCCCTGCTGAGCAGGGAACCCATGCGGGACTCGATCCCAGGACTCCAGGATCATGACCTGAGCCGAAGGCAGTTGCCCAACCAACTGAGCCACCCAGGTGCTCCGAATTATCTGGAGATCTCGTTCAAATGAGAATTTGAATTTAGTAAATTGTGTGGGGCCTGGGTTTCTGCATTTCTTACAAGCTCCCAGGTGATGCTAATACTCCTGATTGCAGATGTTTCAGGAGTAAATTTCTAAAGAACAGACACATTTTCATTTGTGTGAGATTGTTTATTCTTTGGAGACAGAATGATAAAGCAATTTTTCAGTTATTCATCAATGTTTTATATACACTGTTGATTAAACCCAGACAAATTCTCTTGTTTTCAAAAATACCCCATCCTTGTTCACTGCCTAGAAGCACAGAAATAAAAAGTAACACAAAGCAAATTGTCCAAGTACAGTGAATTTCAAATACCTGTTGTTTGGAATTATTTACATCACTGCTCCCTTATACCAACCTAGAAAATGGCAAGCCGAATATAGGTAATCAAATTTATGTTGCTTAAAAAAGAATCAAGATTTAGATCATATCTATTATTGGATAACAATTAACAGTTTACTTAAAAAAAGTAAAGGCCATAATGTAAAGACGATGACTGAATAAAGTACATTTCTCCAAGAGTTTATTTTTTTCCTCCAATTTTTACTGACTTGCTTGAAAATGAAATCTTGGGACCTACACCAATCTTTACAAACTAAAATTGATTTTAAGATATCCTGCCTCTTTTCAAAATTAATAATGGGTAGCAGTAACACTGCATTATGTTTGTTTAAACCAACCGGGAAAAAATTACAATAGACATTTTGAAAATAACTGTATAATTTTACCTGCTCCTGGATGTTTAGAAATGATAGCTTTAGCCAACACTGTGCCTAGTAGCTTTGAAACTGATATCCGCACATCATAATTGGAACCTTCAAAGGACTTAAAACATAATGTGGCCACACTATCCAAGTCTGTACTCCACATAAAGATGGCCTCTTTCTGAAGTTCAAGGAGACACTATTTAATTGAAAAAAACAGACATTAATGAAAAACAAAATGTAAATGTCAGGTTCAGATCTATATAAGTTGTAGAAACTATCAAGCTCTAACAAAAATTACATACAAATCCAAGGTATCCAAACAATGACTGCAGAGACAGCAAATGAATACTTATTAAAAGTCATAAAAATTATACCATATAAAACAATGTGTCCACACAGGATGTCCACAGAGAACCCATTCTAAGTAGGTTAGGAAAGATGTCTGTGGAACCAATCTGTTAGCTATGAGCAGTTGTGAGAATAATTACAACATAAACAACTTTACTGTTCTATCTGACCAACTGTATTAGGAAGGCCATGGTAATTCTGAAGATCACAAGACTTGGCCTAGATCTGCAGAGGACTAAACTGCCTTATTTCGCTTCTGTCTCCTAGCTTGCAAAAAGTGACATATTCAAAAGAAATTAAAATATCAAAATCTAAATCCCAGACTTAAAAAAAAAAGAAGGCATGATAAAAACAAATCATTTTCAAATAACATAAATGTTACATGTAAACTTTAGTTTATAAAACTATAAAGAGGAAGCATAGTAGAGTGAAAGAAATACTTAAGAGTCTGGTAACCTGAATTCCCCACCCTCCAACAATGTGCTGTGAACTATCCGAAGAACCTTGGGAAATTCATATAACTCTCTGGACCTTGGTTTCCTCCTATGTTAAAATAAGATGGGCTAACCACCAAGGTTATACTCTGAGATCATGTAGCTATTAACGGGGATACTAATTTAATTTTCCTTATATTTATTTTGAGAAATTCTGCTTATTAGACCATTTTACCTTTGCAGCAGCACAACGAACAGCCATGGATCTATCTGTTAAGCAGGATTTAGCAGCTTTATAAACATCCCTGTGGCAAGGTGTAGCAGCAGCTCCTAGTCCATTCAATATATTTTGCAGACTCAGCATAATCTCATATCGACCTTGAGACTACCAAAAAGAAAACATTTAAGAAAAAAATTTCACTGTGAAAAGTAGCATTAAGCATTAAGATTCTCTCATATACTAGTGAAATACTTCAATATCTGTATACACTAATCAACCCCATCTGACATCAAGAAACATTAACAGTTGTTATTTTACAAAGTGTTTACTATTTGAAAAGTGATATGTGTACATATTATATTTCAACACAATACAAAGGGTTGATGTGAAGATTAAGTGAAATTATATGAAAAATCTTAGCACTAAGCTTGCATGTTGCTAAGCATTCAATAAATGGTTGCTATTAATGATATAACACGGTAAGAGTTCAGGGACTACCACCTAGCAGCCAGATGCCCTTGGGCAAAACCGTTTATCGGTTAAAGGGACATACCTACCTCACAGGTTGTTGTGAAGATCAAACAAGTTACTATATGCAAAATGCTGAGAATAGTGTCTGACATACAGTAAATTCTCAATAGATTTTATAGCCATTAATATTTTAGCATTTATTGAGTAGTTTAACTCGGAGAACAAAAGGCTGGGCTTTAGACTTAAAAAGACCTGGGGCTGAATATTGGCTCCGATCCTTAGTACCTGTGTGACTTTAAGTTGTTCTTACTCATTCTCCATCTATAAAATGAGAATAAGATGGACCCCATATAGCCAGCGTGAGAAGTAAATAAGTCCTTGTGAGGAAAACATTCACCACAGTGCCTGGTACATAGAAATACTCAAAAAACAGTAGCTGCTTATATTACTGATATTTTAATAAATGCCCCAAATGATTTCTATATCCCAGGAAGTTAAGGCCACTAAAGAAAACTAAAGTTGGGAGAAGACAAAAATCAACATCAAGTATCATTTTCATAGGAATGTTATTAATTTATCTTTGTCCAAAGAAGCATAACAATGAGTAATTAATAGGTGGACATAACCAATTGGGTCCCAAGGTGCAACTTCTGAACTTTCTTTCTATCCCAATTTTATGTTGTCTATTACTGAAGAGTGTGAATCAAAGGTGGGAACTCTTTGGTTATATCCAACATGTTTCAGTACCTGATCTACTAAGTCACAAAGATAAACAGCAAGAAATAAAATCCTCAGCAAGAACTTGAAAATTTCTGAGACTTAAAAAGTAATCCCACTAACCATGAGGCCTAAAAAGATTATAGCTTAACTAAGGGAGTTAAGGGGAAAAAATGTTTAAAAAGTGGCCATTCCTCAGCAGATAAAAGTTCTTACAAACATTTCCTTTTAAATAAAACCCAATTTACAGATGTTAACAATCTCTTCTGCTGAATCACTTTCTTCAGTTTTTTAGCAAATCACTGCTTAGAACTGATCTCCTGAGTAGACTCAATCACTAGTTTTTTGTTTCGGACTTAACTTCTCATAGATCTTGATAAGCTACGTTCTTTTTTTTTTTTTTTTTTTTTAAATAATCTCTACACCCAGCATGGGGCTTGAACTCAAAACCAAGAGTTGGATGCTCTACTGACTGAGCCAGCCAGGCACCCCACATCAGTTACGTTCTTCTTGAAATGTATCATATTTTACATGTGAACTTTCAAATTCAGGTTGTGATCTATCTCAAGAGTCTCGAGATCAAGCTGTGTCAGATTCTTTGCTCAGCATGAAATCTGCTTGGAGTTTCTCTCTCTCCCTCTGCCCCTCCCCACTGCGCATGCTTGCTCTCTCTCTCTCTCTCCCCCCCACACTAAAATAAATAAATAAATGTTTTTAAAAAAAAAATGTGTGGGCAACTAGATAGCACCTTTAAAAATTATTTCAGAGCTGTTTTCTAGACTTCTTTAGGTAAGTTTAGAACAAGAACTGGTATGTTGTTTTTACATTTAAAGGTGCTGAGGGGCGCCTGGGTGGCTCAGTTGTTAGGTGTCTGCCTTTGGCTTGGGTCGTGATCCCAGAGTCCTGGGACCTAGTCCCATGTCGAACTCCCTGCTCAGTGGGACGCCTGCTTCGCCCTCTGATTGTATTACCCTCTCTCGATGTCTCTCTCTGTGTCAAATAAATAAAAATAAAATCTTTAAAAAAAAATAAAGGTGCCGAGTTATCCTTTAATATTAGGGACCACAGATTTAAAATTTTTGATAAACACACATACAAATGCTTTAATTGCAAAAACGATTGGTGAGGGGCGCCTGGGTGGCTCAGTCAGTTAAACGTCCACTTTCCACTCAGGTCATGATCCCAGTGTCCTGGGATCCATCCCCGTATTCCCTGCTCAGGGGGAAGCCTGCTTCCCCTTCTGCCTCTGCCCCTCCCCCCGCTTGTGCTAGTGCGTGCACGCACACGTGCGCGCTCTCTCAAATAAATAAAATCTTAAAAAAAAAAGATTAGTGAAACTATAGTTAGCAAGAAATTACAGTGTCTTCAAAGTCAAATGAAGAGACAGTTACAAAAATGAAAGGTATTCCACAGTGGTAAATGATCACAGATCAATAAGGCTAAGTCTGAGAATATATTCCCCTAGCAACTAAAAGGTCAACCAGATCCTGGTCATACTTATATCCTCCATGCTCTTTCCCAACCTGATTGTATTCCTTACTCTTTTCTGATGCTGGTAGAATACTACTCCATCCATCAGGTACCCAGTAGTTACCAACTATGTATCTGGATCCTTGTTGACAACCACTTGCTGTAGTACTAGTATTAGGGGAAAAGGTGATGTGAGAGGAAGAAGCAGGGATGGGTCTGCCAGAGAAATACCTTAAGCTTTTGCCAATTTGGGTTTATCCAAAAATGTAAATTGCATTACCGATTTTCTAATAAAGACAATATAAAAAAGAGATATGTGCCTCTCCTAGAAATATTTCATTTATGGATACATTTATATACATACCTATGAATGCTTACTATAGGTTAAAGCACTTCTGTTGGCTCATTAACCATAAAACACAAAACTATAAAATACTTTTAATTCTTTTTCATTTGATGTAATAAAAATTATAGTTTATCTTTTTACTCTTTGGTTAAACTTGTAGTAACTCACCTCTGCACTCTTCATAGCTTTAAGAATATTCCCCACTGTATCAGTGAAGGTGTTAACGAGTACTCTACCCAACTTCCTGTACAAGGAACCCAAACATACCACGGCGGCACTGAAACAACATTTAGATTAGGAATTAGTCATGAGTGAAAAAACAGGAATAAAAAAAAAATCTTAGACTATGTAAAAGTGACTATTTAATTTTACTTTTAAAGTATAAAATTGCCCAGAATCTATTCAACTATTAAATCCTAAGGTATGATGCTTGCATGAATACCAAATAATTACAGTACCAATAACAATTTAAAAAAAAATGTGTCTTCAAATAATTGAAACCTCAGCCCAAAGATTCCATTCCCTCAAATTTTCTTATAATTTTTCATGGAACTGACCTTCATATATTAGATAATCAAAGAAAATCTTAAAGATGCAAGATAAGAAAAACAGGAAATAATATTCTTATCAAGTCTTAAGTCTGAAAACTTCATGGGAAAATACATTCTGTTATAAGCTGAAAATTAGATCAACAGAAATTTCTGTAAAATTACTATTATGGAACCATACATGGCAAAGGACTTTCTCTAAAATAACAGATGAAAAAATGAATTGAATCCTATGGAGAAAGAAACTAAGCTGTTCTTTTTAAGAGCTCAGAAGAGTATTTTTCTATGTGGTATTTACTATTAACTTTTACTACTAAGAGCTAATGAATTAATAGAACACCCAAGATGTGAAGAACTCAAAATACCTTTTTCTTAAACACTCAACTGCTAAGATTTTTTTGTATGTATCTTTAAAACACTTCTTATTCAATAGCTGACATATATACTAGTTTCAGGTGTACAACATAGTGATTCAATAATTATAAACATTACAAAATGCTCACTACACTAAGTGTAGTTATCATCTTTCATCATACAATGTTATTACAGTATTATTGATGATACTCCCTATGCTGTACTTTTCATCACTATGACTTATTTCTTTTTATAACTAGAAGTTTGTACCTCTTAATCCCCTTCACCTACTTCACTTATTCCCCTCTCTATCCCACACTCTGGCAACCATCAGTTTGTGTTCTATATTTATGGGTCTCCAGCTGCTACATTTTTAGTAAGACAGTTTTGATTCCTAAATCAAGACTTCAAATATGTCTAAAATATTTTTTAGAATAGTCTCTCAACCAATAGGAAAATGTTAGATGTTTTTTAAAAGTTAGATTTAAAAAATGAGTGAAACAATTTGTATTCCGTTTCAAAATAATTATCAAGTAGTTTGGGTTCTTTAGAAAAATGATTCAACAAGGAAACACTATTTTGTTTTATGTTCAGCTTTAATATTTAACTTACAGTTTCGTGGGAAGATAACTTGGAGAATCATCTTTGCTACGAATTAGATCATTACATTTATCGATTGTCTCGTAAACAGAGAATGTGTCACCGATACTATAAAGAATGCCTAGATTTTTAGCAAGGAGTTTGCGGGTAGGAGGCCCTGGGGAGCTGTTCAACAAAGATAGGAGCTGTTCGACAAGAGTCTTCTGTTTCTCCTTTACATCACTCTAGAAAGGAAGGTAACAAAAAAGACAATTCAAAGTCAATATAATTACATGTAATCTTCTAATATGATTTTTCTTTCATATATTTAAGAATTAAAAACTCCAGAAAAATACAAAATTATTTTGACTAAAAATTACAAGTAAGTTGGTGATGTAGTCATCGCACCACACAAGGTAGTTTGCTGCCCTGCAGATATCTCTAAAAATTAATTTCTGGCCATAATATACTGGAGTCTCTGTGAAGAAAATATACTGGAGTCTTCTATATCTTTCTTCTTCTGTGGAAAGGTAGAGCAAATTTGTATTTTAACCAGAGGCTCTTTGTTATTAAGTCTCTGCCCCATATATATCTGTATAAATAAGCAGCAACCTATAATCTATCATGAGTTGACCTTGAAATGAATGACTGTTACTCAGATCTTTTTCTAAGTTTAGTGCAATTTTCTTTTTGCAAACTTATGCATCTAAATGCCAGTAACGTTACTCCATTTTACTTGTCTGCTTTCTGAAAAAGGAGTACAGAATACCATTATAATAGTAAAGGTATTCAGGTGCTCACTAAAGCATAAGCTTCCACAATGAACTATTTGTTAGTATATGGATTTTCGTCTTGTTAAATTCCAAATGTCTCCATGAGTAGTGTCTCTGCACCACTTTTGCATTACATATGGTGGTGTTATTATGTAGAAGAATGTCCTCATTTTTAGTAAAAGATGTATGCAGAAGTATTTAAGGTGCGATACCACCTCATGTGGCTCAGTAAATCAGTCAATCAAATATGGTACAATGTTGACTGCTGAATGTAGGTGAAAAGTATGAGTGATTTTTTTTTTTTGGAAACTATTTCATAAGCTTAAAGTGAGTATGTTTACTAAAAGATTTTTAAATTCATATTCTCCCTAAAAAGTTCACAACTTTTTAAAAGTGAAACTTCCATTACAATATTTAGCAATATATTACACAAGGGCTTCATGCATATGAAGGTGAAGAAGATAATGAAAATGAAATCTAACAGAATGTGGTTTATAGTTTTTTATACTTTTGTGTGTATATATACATATCTATTTAAAGATTTTATTTATTTATTAGAGAAAGAGAGAGAGAAATCATAAGCGGGGGGGAGGATAGAGGGAGAAGCAGGCTCCCTGCTCGGGGAACCTGTTGATGCAGGGCTCAATCCCAGGACTCTGGGATCACGACCTCAGCCGAAGGCAGACGCTTAACTGACTGAGCCACCCAGGCGCCCCTTTTTATATATTTTTAAAGTAACATAAAAAACACTGGCTGATTTCTTCCCGTTTTTTGAAAGAATAAACTTCCTGTAATATTTCATTATAAACTCTTAATAACGTCTAGCATTTGAAAGCTAATTTAGGTTATTCTGGACGAAATTAGAAAAGCAAACCAAAGGACTTAAACATCATCTGGCACTTAAAAAACCACAAAAAAGTTTTTGCAATTTTACCCACCCTGCTGGTTGCCAGCAAGAGCTTCTCCAAATAGCTCAACCAATCGAAAATAAACTCTGCTTTCTGAACTTCACCTAGTTGATTGTATGCTTCTTCATTCAGCAATAAGCTATGAGCTAATTCCATTCCTTGTAGAAAATTCTCCTAGCTGGTCACGATTCTTCTCATTAAACTTCAGTCAATATATCTCAGAAAAAAAATCTGTAATAGAGGAAAAGAACATATTTAAAAAGGAAGGCAGCTCTAATACTGGAAATCTTCCACAGAAAGCACAAAGTATAATTAAATTGGGAGGTAATTTTTATAAATTATAAACTGGGTGAAACTGGGAAATCCCAATACTGAACTCTTAACAATGATACAAAATCCACCTTTGACTTCTTTTTTGGAGAGCAGACAGGCAAAGCAGAAAAGTATTATTTATATTCGTATGAAAAAACTTGCTAAACAGAAGAGGCATTTCATTAAAATTCTAAAAATTTTTAGGTCAGGCTACTCAAGTGTTAGATTTTCAATTTTCTTTGTAGCATAAATACCATTTTACTAAAATAAAATGGGTCATGGGTACATATCAACAAATGACCAAATATCCGGACCTCCTACTAAAATTCTATAAAGCTTGACCTCTCCCTGGGCACATATCCTGTCATTTACCCGGATTTTGAAATGGGAGGACTTATTCCCATTAGCATCTGTTCCCTCAGCCTAATAAAGATACTGCATGTAGCTTGAGGATAGGAGTTTTAGGAAAAAGTCTCATCTCAACCAGAATAGTCTTATCTCTGTGAGCCTTGTGAAAGCAAAGTCCTGTTTTTGAAGGCACTTAAATGGATATTGTCCAGGGACTGTAGCAATAAAGATCATATCTGTTCTGACCCAAATCCAAAGTAGCCTTCATTTCTGCTGTAGCAAATACTCAAAAAAGAGTAGATTCTGCTTGGTTTTGTTTTTTTTTTTAAGATTTTATTTATTTATTTGACAGAGAGGAGAGAGATAACAAGTAGGCAGAGAGGCAGGTAGAGAGAGAGCGGGTAGCAGGCTCCCTGCTGAGCAGAGAGCCCGATGTGGGGCTCAATCCCAGGACCCTGAGATCATGACCTGAGCCGAAGCCAGAGGCTTTAACCCACTGAGCCACCCAGGCACCCCTGGTTTTGTTTTTTTTTAATTCATGAGTATGTCCTGGGCATATACCTTCCAGAACATAAGTATCATGTAAGTGTACACACACACACACACACACACACACACACACACACACATTTATAAGATGACATCTTGATTATGGAATTTTTTATTTTTAGGAGGATCATGTTCAGGTTTATAGCAGTACAGCGACGTGTCTACAATTCATTTTTGAATAATTAAGTGAATCAATGAGCCATAAAATATGGTAAATGTTAACAGCTATATGTAGATAGTGGGTATGTGAATGGTCATTTTACTATTCTTCACTTTTTCTGTATTTTTTAAAAGATCACAATAAAAAGTTAGAAAAAATTATTTAAGACGGGGCACCTGGGTGGCTCAGTGGGTTAAAGCCTCTGCCTTCAGCTCAGGTCATGATCTCAGGGTCCTGGGATCAAGCCCCATATGGGGCTCTCTGCTCAGCAAGGAGCCTGCTTCCCCCTCTCTCTCTGCCTGCCTCTCTGCCTACTTGTGATCTCTCTCTCTCTGTCAAATAAATAAATAAATAAAAATCTTTAAAAAAAAAAAAAAAGAAACTAAGAAACACAAGCGGGGTGCCTGCCTGGCTTAGTGGTAGAGCATGAGATTCTTGATCTTGGGGTCCTGAGTTTTAGCCCCACGCTGGGTGTAGGGTTTACTTAAAAAAAATAAAATTAGAAGGGAAGGTTTAAGACAAAAAATACACAAGCTGGCTTTTAAAAAAGAATCATCACTACTACTTATAAGAGAGACAACTATCATCAAGACATTATATGGGGAAGGCACTATATACATAAAAGATGGGTACTCTTATTCACTAATGTATCAAAAATAAATTTGATAAATTATAAAACTCCCAGCTAAACAGAAACAGGTAATTAGAATTGCATGGAAATACAGACAGAATGCTGCAGGTAATTAAACTAAAAAATTGAAATACAAGCTCATATTCCCCTAAACAAATCTCAACCTTTTATAGAGAAGCCAGCAAGTAAAGATGTGTTAGAAAATCAGATGGGACTCCTTCCGCCATCTTGGAACCTGTGAAGGCCTGCTGCGAACAGGACTCCTAAAAGGACAAATTATGTCTGGAAGGCTGTGATCCAAGGGCCATTTTTGCTGGCTACAAGCGGGGTCTCCAGAACCAGAGGGAGCACACAGCGGTTCTTAAAATTGAAGGTATTTATGCTCGAGATGAAACTGAATTCTACCTAGGCAAGAGATGTGTTTATGTGTACAAAGCAAAGAACAACACAAAGACTCTGGGTGGTAAACTAAACAAAACCAGAATAAACTGGGGAAAGTAACTTGTGCTCATGGAAACAGTGGCATTGCTCATGTCAAATTCCAAAGCAACCCTCCTGCTAAAGCCACTGGCCACAGAATCCATGTGATACTATACCCCTCAAGGATTTAAACTTAATGAAAAGTAAATAAATAATGATGTACCTTTGTTCTCTTGTTAAAAAAAGAGAGAGAAAGAGAGAAAGAAAAAGAAAAAAGAAAAAATCAGATGGGAGATCTAGGAAAGGCTTTTCTTTCATTCATTTTTTTCTCCCAGAGTTTACTGGTATAAAATTACCTCTAGTATCAGATCTTCATAATTAATATAAATGTGAGAAGAGTCTTTATTTTTTTTTTAGATTTTATTTATTTATTTGACAGAGAGACACACAGTGAGAGAGGGAACACAAGCAGGGGGAGTGGGAGAGGGAGAAGCAGGCTCCCCATGGAGCAGGGAGCCCAATGTGGGGCTTGATCCCAGGACCCTGGGATCATGACCTGAGCCGAAGGCAAATGCTTAATGACTGAGCCACCCAGGCGCCCCGAAAGGAGTCTCCTTATAAGATAGTACTCACAAACTGGTACCCTGTTGGCCAAATTTAGCCTGCAACATATTGGATATTGGAGGAAAAATTACTTACTAACACTCAAACATAAGATTTTACATGAAAACCTGCATCCATATCCCCATCTGGCAACAAATGCCTGAATCTAAGAGAGGGACCCTCCAGCAGGCCATAGCTGCCACCTGGCCAACCCCACTCATTTACATTATTTGTAATGTACATATTTTTCGGGTATTTAAGTTTTTAACTCCTACTCTTTACCTTACTTGCGTCCCTCTGGCTTGGGCCAATATTCTGGATTCTGACTATGATGCTGTCCCAGAGGCCAAAAGGCAGCTTTTACCAATCTACACTCACCAAGTCTGCATGCTGCTTTAGCCATGTGGGTTGTTCCCTTCCAGTGAGTCTCACCTATCTGCCCAATACCACCTATAACCTGGTACTGACAGTTCTTTAAAAAAAAAAAAAAAAAAAAAAAGACACACTAGGATTTTCAGAAATGTCAATTTTAAGGAACAAGAATATAAACAATGGTGGTAACAAATTCACTTTTACAGAGCCAAGTGAATTTTTAGATTCTTGTTTAAATAAATCCTTTCTTAAATTATTGAAGCCAACTGACCAAAATATACACAGTTAAGGAAGAAGTTAATAAATGCTAGAGAAACAGTTTCTGGAAGAAAGATTCTAGCTATACAGAAGGAGAAAAGCAAGTGTACATTCAATATCTATGATTGTCTAAGGGAAAATAAAACTACCTCACTATCATAGAGAAAATTTTTATAACTGCCATGGCAAATCAAAATCCTGTCTTAAGAATCAAATTACCCTTTTTAGAGGTCATTAGGACTGCTGAAGAGACTTTTTTTTTCCTTAGGCAGCAGCAATATTGTGGTGTAAAATGATCTATCAAGAGGAAAAATAGCTAACACAATGCAATAATAAATAATTCAGTAAAAAGCTTGAGATCATAAGGAGGGCAGAGTTATCTCCAAAGTCCTCAATACATTCCTCAAATTACTATTAAAAGTAGACAATTCATATTAGTAATCCCACATCTAACCACCCAACTCTAAAATGCACCTGTGATTTCCACATACGCACTATCAATGGGTTCAGTAAATGCTTTTTGCAAGTAACAAATGTTCCTGTTCTCACCTAAAGTCTTACTTTGGGAAGATAAATACAAATGCAGTCAAAATACTGTTGTTTAAATATAACCACACCCTACAATTGATGTATCTGAAGACTGCTTATTCTTCTAATTTTCTCTTATTTTCCATTTTTATGTTTCTGTTGAGATCACAGAGTGATTAGTTTATTAAAAGTGAACATATGTCACAATAGATTTTTCAAACTACGATTAAGCTACTTGAAAAAAATATTTGTAAAACTACTGCTCCCACCGTAATGCCAGCCATTACTTTTGACACAGCTAACACTTACTGGCCACTTACTATAAGTGTTTTGTATTTTCTCAAATAATTCACAAAATTGTTCAAGAAACAGCCAGCTATTTTTAGATGAGGAAACTGATGCACAGAGAAACTAAGTAGCAGTCCTGAGGTCACAATGAATTTGGATGTATACTTAAACAGTCTGACTCTAGATATATGTACTTTAACCACCAGACACTCTACTGCCACTCTTTCATCCAATCAAGCCCCTCCAATACTTCAAAATCAGCCATTTTAAAAAAAAAGCTTAGAACATGTAGAGAATTTGTGGATAATATGGAACAGATCACTTTATTTCCTAAAAAATGAACACCAGATTCCTTATTTTAATACATATGAGAATCCAGTAATACAACAAAGTTACCAAAAGATTTCTCAGGGTATTCATAATGTATACTATAAATCTCCATGAATGCAATGTAAGCTGAAGTATTAATCAAAACATGGCACAATAGTCATTTCCAGACCTAAGTAAGCTGTCCCATGGAGAAACATTAACATGTACCTGTTATGGACACTTGTCCTGTATTTTAAAAAGGTACACAAGAATATTACTTTACAGGGATGGCTGGGTGGCTCAGTCGGTTAAACATCTGCCTTCAGCTCAGGTCATGATCCCAGGGTCCTGGGATACAGTTCCACACTGGGAGCCAGCTTCTCCCTCTGCCTGCTGCTCCCCCTGCTTGGGCTCTCTCTCTCTCTTTCTCTCTCTGACAAATAAATAAATTAAAATCCTAAAAAAAAAAAAAAAAAAAAGAATATTACTTTACAGTCAAATATCGTATATGCTAACACAAAGCCATTAGTTGAACTAAGCTTACAAACGCCCTTCAATGCTTTTTAGACCATACATTTCTCTGAAGCACTGTTTGCTTCCTTTGTAATAACTGCTCGTATTTTGTGTATGATAGATACTCCTAGTGACTCAATCATAATTTTCATCTCTGAAGTCTTCTATATTGAGAAAAGTAGGCCCTGTCTACTAGACCTAAGGTTCTTTTTTTTTTTTTTAAAGATTTTATTTATTTATTTGACAGAGAGAGAGATCACAAGTAGGCAGAGAGGCAGGCAGAGAGAGAGGGGGAAGCAGGCTCCCCGCCAAGCAGAGAGCCCAATGCGGGGCTCGATCCCAGGACCCTGGGATCATGACCTGAGTCGAAGGCAGAGGCTTTAACCCACTGAGCCACCCAGGCGCCCCTAGACCTAAGGTTCTAAGGTACCGTCCTACTACTATGACTCTCAAAGTGGGATATCCCTAGCAGTGTGCCAACAGAATACATATACTGGAGGATCAAAATTTACTTAACCATTTCCTCTCTGACATTAACTTAAAACATTATATTAAAATAAATATACATTTAATATGCACTAGAAGGCAAAATTAACAGTGTTTCAAGATAAAACATGAACCTTCAGAGAAATTCTAAGCATGACAAGCCTTTCTAAACCTCTTTTCATAAAACCACCCCCCCACCACAACCCCACCAAAATTCACTCCCCTCTGCTGGTAAGAATACTAGTTTAGCAGAAATGTTTAAGAACAACTAAGCTGCTAGTAAGCTGAACAATATGTACTGCCATTTTTATAGTTCAAAAAAATGGCTGAATATTAGCAAATTCACATGGTTCAATTTAAATATCATGTTCAGTCTTCAAAGACTTAGCATAGTATAAGAAAGGCTAATGTCTTCATTCTGCATGGTGTTCTTACACCAGTGACTTTATTGTCCTAGAGTAATACATGTGTATAAATATTGTTGACTGCTGAGATAAAGAGGAACTACCTCTTCAGGAGTTATTATTTTCAGAAGTATTATCACAAAGCTAATTTTCCACCTGAAAATGAGTTCGCATCAAATTTATGTAGGCAAAGAAGTGTAAACACCTTCAAGAATTTTATCTTTTTCACTTTCAACAATTTTATTCATTTAAAATATTTTTTAGGGACACCTGGGTGGCTCAGTTGGTTAAGCGACTGCCTTCGGCTCAGGTCATGATCCCAGCGTCGTGGGATCGAGTCCCACATCAGGGTCCTTGCTCCGCAGAGAGCCTGCTTCTCCCTCTGCCTTTGCCTGCCACTCTGCCTGCCTGTGCTCTCTCTCTCTCTCTCTGACAAATAAATAAAATCTTAAAAAAGAAAAAAATAAATTTTTTTAAAAAATTTATTTATTTTTTAATTAACACATAATGTATTATTTGCCCCAGGGTACATGTCTAAAAATATGGAAGGCTTCACAAATTTGCATGTCATTCTTGCGCAGGGGCCAGGCTAATCTTCTCTGTATCATTCCAATTTTAGTATATGTGCTGCCCAAGCGAGCACTAAATAAAATATTTTTTAGGGGGGAGGGGAGAGGGGGAGACTCTTAAGCAAGCTCCACGCCCAGTTTGGATCCTGATGGGGTCTCGTTCTCACAACCCTGAGATCATGACCTGAGTTGAAATTAAGAGTCGGGCTCTTAACCGACTGAGCCACCCAGGAGCCCCTAAAAGATTCTTTTTAAATAATCTCTACACTCAATGTGGGGCTTGAACTCACAACTCCAAGATCAGCAGTTGTATGCTCTACCAACTGAGCCAGCCAGGCACCCCTCACCTTCAACGACTTTAAAAATAACATAAAACAAAATAGCCTACAGATGCCAGTCCTGATAGTGTTAACATGATTTTCTCTATCTAGGGTTTAAAGATCTATTTTGGTGGAGACAGGAACATATTTAAAATTATGGTTAAGATTTATGGGGGAAAAGAGTCTTCCTAATCTTTTTGGTCATTTAGTTTCTAAAATGATTCATTATATCATTGTGAAGAGGGAAAAGAGAAAAAATCGCAAATAATCAAAGAGAACAACAAACACAAAATAAGATAGATCTGTTGCTTTGTTTTTTCTTTCCAGAGCATGAAAAGACCAATTTACAAAATGAAAAAGCCATTATGTAGAAAGTGGAACTAATTCCAGAATGTATCGAGTGTGTGAAGTTTTGAAATATATCGTATGTAAATTCAAAGCACTTTCTTCAATTCTCACTTCTCTAAAAACCATCACAACAGCTTCAACTCAGCCTCTAGTCTTTAGTTTTCTCAGTTTTGTTCAAAAAGCATAAAGTAAACAATGACAAAAAACCCTCTCAAAAATCTCCCACACTTTAGGAAACACACATAAATCTTAAAATCCAAACCTTCCCCAAAAAAACCAAACAAAATTGTAATTAGAATTAATCTAGAAAGAAGCTGGATCATTTCTATCCTGACCTAACTTAAGATTCTCTTTGACCTGTGATTCAGGGTTTGCAAAATTATAGGTTACAAAATATCAACTCACAAGTTACAGAGAGCTTTTAGGTCATGCTTAAAATGTTGCCTAACAAAGCCTGCCCCTGGTAAAGAAATGATGAGGTCTTTTTTTTTTTTTTTTAATTGTACTTTAAATATCTCTAGGCACAGTCCTAAAGTTGGTTTACTGACACAATTATAATTTTATAATTTTAGAGTTCTTTAATACAGTTTTATCTTCATGATTTTTAAATCTTATATTTATTCCATCTTTGAATCTGAAATATCTTGCTTCTTTCTTTCTAAATAAACTCGCTATCTTAAAATTCAGCTAGAGGTGCCCAGGTGATGCAGTCAGGTAAGCTTCTGACTCTTGGTTTTGGCACAGGTTGTCACCTCAGAGTCTTGAGACTGAGCCCTGGTCAGGCTCTGCGCTCAGCAAGCAGTCTGCTTTATACCCTCCTCTGCCCCCCCCCCACCCCCCACTGTGTGCACACTCACTCTCTAAAATAAATAAATAAATTTAAAAAAAAATAGTAAAATTCAGCTAAAAGAACCACTTCGTTCAGGAAAGCTTTCATGATTAATTCTCCTATTCTTATACTGTTTTCTCTTGGTATAGCACTTCTTCCATTATATTTATGGTCTTTAAAATGTTTGGCTTCTCCAGCTATCATTTAAGATTGTGAGATTCTGCCAACATTTTTCCAAATCATGACTTAAAAATCTCAACCATAATTATTAGAGTAGTAGCATTATGGATAATGTTCTTTTCTCTATCTCCAAATTTTTAGTGACTTTAAAACTTTTAAAATGAAACCCTTAAAAACCAATAAACAAACTAAACTTCCGTTAGATTTCTAACTTTTAAAATTAACAATACCATTTGTCAGCATCATCTTGGTAATATCACAAATGAGGAGGACACGTGTATAGGCTGCTGTTGTAGTTCCTGGCTATGCCTTTCACCTTCCTAGGAGACTCCCAAATCACAAGAATGGCAATAGCAGCTATTACTCACTGAGCCAGGAACTTTTTAGGTGCTTAACTTATACCATCTCTAATCATCACAAGGAAGAAACCAAGGAAGATACTATTGGTTCTCATTTTATGGATAAAGAAACTAGTAAGATATCAGTAAACAGCAGAGCTGAGAATAAACCCAGGTCTCTTTGGCAATAAAGCTTATTCTCTTTCCTCACTGCTAGGAAGCCTTTCCACAGGGGGAAAAAGGAAAAACAGAATTTTTACATTAAAATGTAAGGAACAAAATATGCAGAATAAATGGCATGGGGCGGGGGAGGTCATTACTCTATATTTGGACTCCTTTTCTATTTACCCTCTATCTTTCAGTAAATCACAAAATAAGCTTCATCTTCTAACTCTTCCAAGGATAAGGAGTCCAAAGAATTAAAAAGGGAGTTTTGGGAAAATAGCAAGGGGAACAACACAGAGGAGATAGGTAAGTTTTTAAAATTAAAGGAAACAAGTGTGTCATGATAGCACACCTGTAACAATGTAGACAAATGGTTCATAACTCTAGCTGCTTTAAAAAAAATAAAATACCAAAGCCAAGTCTAAAACAATCAAATCAGAATCTCTATAGGTTGGGATGCTGTAATAAAAGGATTTTTCATTTATCCACCACCATCAAATCTCTACTAACTGTTAATTTATAGGTAAGAATACTCAGGCTAGATTATAATATGGATGATTTTAATAGCTGAATAACACCCACTACTCTCCTAAATTTCTTCTATTAAACTGGGTAAGAAAGATTTATCTTCATATTTTAGATAAGCTATAGCAAATGAAACTGCTTTAGAAAATAGGAGAATGACAATGAAATTCAAACCTATGATATTATTTGGGATGAACCTAACCTTAGTCTAATTCTAGTCTAATAAAGAATTAACAACCCTAAAAATAAAAATAAGTTATTATTAGTTAAGATTTTAAAATGTTTAGTGCACAATAGTGATTGAAGCCCAATAAGAATTTGACTTAATTGAATGGTTCAAAATAACATGTACATTAAATCTAACTATGATAAATACAAAAACTTTTAAAGCCAACACTAAGAATTTAGAAAACCTAATAGTTTCATAGTGACAGTACAAAGAGGTACTCTTTTGGAAAATATATCACAAATCATAAAAATATCAAAGTTATCTGACAAAAGCATCCTGCTTTTGAAAATTCATGGCAAAGAAGGGGCGCCTGGGTGGCTCAGTTGGTTTAGCATCTGCCTTTGGCTCATTTCATGACCCAAGGGTCCTAGAACCAAGCCCCCCCATGAGGCTCCCTGCTCAGCCCGGAGCTTGCTTTTCCTCTCCCTCTGCCTGCCACTCCCCCTGTCTGTGTTTGCTCTCTCTCTGTCTGTCAAATAAATAAATAAAATCTTAAAAAAAAAAAGAAAAGAAAATTCATGTAAAAGAAAGATAAAGGAAAATATCAGAAGCATTAGTGTTGATTATAGCCCTATAAAAGTGGTAACTGGAAAATTCCAAGTCCAACATTAGAGAAATGTTTAAATAGAGTTTGGCATATTCAAAGAATATTAGATTCTCATTAAAAACTATAATTAGGGGTGCCTGGGTGGCTCAGTGGGTTAAGCCTCTGCCTTCGGCTCAGGTCATGATCTCAGGGTCCTGGGATCGAGCCCCGCATTGGGCTCTCTGCTCGGTGGGGAGCCTGCTTCCCCCTCTCTCTGCCTGCCTCCCTGCCTACTTGTGATCTCTCTCTCTCTCTCTCTGTCAAATAAATAAATAAATAAATAAAATGTTTAAAAAAAAAAAAAACTATAATTAAAGGGGCACCTGGCTGGCTCAGTCAGATCATGCGACTCTCGATCTCGCGGTGGTAAGTTGGGAGTCCCACATTGAGGGGTACAGTTTACTTTAAAAAGATTTATAATTATGAAAAGTACAAGTGCAGAAGCTTACATATTAAGAGAGAGTCCTGTAGGTAAAGCAGTGTTTCCTGAAGTGTTTTTATAGAACAGTAGTACCAAAGAATGAGGATGTGTTGTGGGGGGCAGGGAGAAGGTCTAAAACCAAATACTTTTAGAAAATGCCAAGTTGACAGTTTCTTTCCTACAGAGGGTCTCCATACATGTATACAGGAGGGCATGTATATAGTACTCAGTGTTTTTTTTAACTAAAGACATCTTCCCAAACTCTACCTCTTTCTTTCTTTTTCCCTCTCTCTTCCTCCCTCCTTCTCTCTTTTTCCCTAGTAAGCTCCATGCCCAGTGTAAAGCCCAATGTGGGGCTTGAACTCATGACCCTGAGATCAAGATCTGAGCCCACACCAAGAGTCGGACACTTAACGGACTGAGCCACCCAAGCGTCCCGCTACCTTTTCCTTTTTTCCCCCCCAGCTGGGAACGTTGTGAAACTAGTGTTCTACAGAACACAATCTTCAAAATAACATCATTAAACACTATAAATCAAGAAATTCAAATATTCCTTTTTGTTCATACTATGATAGCATTTTTATTAGAAGACTATACAACAAATTAAATCACAATTACTTAAAAGTGGCCATTTCTGATTAGTATTTTGGATCATATTATCTAACATTAAATATTCTAAATATAAACAGAATCTTCTCTTAGCTACTCCTGGAATATGAATAAAAGAAGAAAAGATACTTTTAATTAACCTAGTATAAAAGTTCACATAAAAATTTGTGTTATTCATACTTATAACTAAGTTTCACATCACACACCTTCCTAACTAAAAACAGCTTGTTGCACCATAAATTTAACATTTTGGGGGGAATTCTGACTACCAATTCTCATAAAATAAACTTAATCCATGTTCTTGTTGTTTCACACAAAGTCTAACTTGTAACATGCCCAGGCACTGCACTATCATATTTTAATATATAATGAAAAAACATCAAGTGCAGCAAGATTCCAAGAGAGTTTCCCACAAACTTCGTAGGAATGAGGAGAATGCTGCGTATCACTGCATACAAACCAAAAAGAATGGCAGATGCACATAGCTCCAAGAACCAATGGAGAACACATCCTATGAGACAGAGAAGTTAGGATGAAAAAGGAAAGAAGAGTTACAGGGAAATTTATGAAATGGCATAAGAAATGCCACAAGCGGAGATTTGACTTACTTTGCCTTCCTCTTCTGTTTTTCTGAGGTACTGCAGATTACTGTTAGAGATGAGAACAATGACGGAAGCTGAATTAAGTGAAGGAGACTGCCAATGGGAGCCCCACTGAAGTCCTACCAGTTCTGCCAATTCTCATTCCAGATTACAAAAGAGAAAATCCCTGAAGAGTAAAAGAAAGTGTTGTGGGGAAGCAAGGGGAACTCAGCAGTACAAACCAACTCTAAGGCGTGATCTGAGAAGGACCTAACATTTTTTTTTGACAATTTACTTACTAGAAACTTTTAATCCTTGTAACAGTGAAACTTAAATATTATTATCCTCATTTTACAGATGATGGTAACAAGAAACATGTCCAAGGTCAAGGTGTTATTTAAGGCAAAGTAAGATAATGTCTCCATCTGTCTGGTTTCAATGTCCATGTTCCGTCAACTACTTCACACAGCCTCTTCATAAAACGTCTCTAATCACTATTACTGACAGGTACTGCCATACCCACTGAGGCATCTAATCATTATAACTTTGTTTTTCTTTTTCATGACTTCATTCTCCTCTTATGTCAGTACTTTGAGGCTTTTTCTTAAAGTGTGAGGTCTTCTAGAGACATCAACTTTCAAAGAACTCTTCCCATCTAGACAGTAAATCAATAAGTACCAACAGTGTTAGTTCAGTCTTTGGATATTCTTGACAATTTTTATCACTCTTTGTTCTGCAAACCAACTCTTCCATCTCCCTTTAGGAAGACAGATTTTCTTCTGGGCATTGAGGAATGCCAGAAGGCACATTTTTAAGATGGAAAATCTATCCTTCTTTTAACTCCCACCTCACTCATCTGAAAGTAACTATCTAAACAATCTCACTACTTGGTACCAAGTTGAAACTCCAGTAAGAATAAAACAAAGAAAGTTTTTTGTTTTTGATTTGTTTTTGTTTTTAAAGTAATTAGTTGTTTCAAAGATCATGAACTTTCCTGATTTAAGTCTCTTGAGAGGTCTCTCACAGCCTATTCATTCTTAGTTTAGGCATGACTAATCATCCAGTTATCTGGATTCTAGCTAGGGTGGAATAGAACACCATATTAAAAGTGAAGGAGCAAAGTCACTGAGATCAGGAAGAAGTCAAAGCAGGATGCTAATGGTTATGGAAGCAACCAAAATACTATTTAATAAAGCAGAGACATTTTAAAAAGCACGGCAACATGAGACTAAGTACAAGAGCAAAGTGCACAAGATGCCATTATTCTTCCAGATCAGCAGAGGCCAGGAATCCTTGCCCAATTTTCCAATAATCTATCCTTGTATTTGCTGTTCGTGCAATCTGTCACTTAGGACTTCTTGATTTACACCATGCCTGCCTTAGAATATCCCCGTTTTCCCCCTTTAAATTGTGACTCTTATATCAGGGTTAGCACTCACAGAATCAGCCTTAATCCACACTATAGTCTGACATCTTGGTTCTTCCTCATGGTTCTCACTTCTAACTCACAAAATATCCTATGGAATATCCAGCCTAGAACTTAGCTACATTTCTGACCTTCTTGGAGCCCTACCGGAGGGATTTTATTGACAGACACTGCTTCTTACTATTTGCCAGATCCCCAGCTACGCTCCTAACTTTGCAAGTACAGCTCCCTGGAACAACTCCATTATTACTCTGCCTTTTGGCAGCCACCCTTATGGCCGCACTCAAGTAATACAGCGAACATACCATCTATCACCTCTAACTCCCCCAAGATAGTCTGGGGGGCAGCACTCTGTCAATCAAATTCATTGATATTTCTGCAGCAAAAGATAAAACATATTCACATAAAGTGGGATTAAATAATGACTATAAATAGCTTCATATCAGTTCACGTTATATTTTGCGGCCAAATGAGCTAAGAAAAAAACTTTCCGGAGCCTTTTCAACACTGGAATTAAGATGAAGGGACTTTGTACATATATGTCTTTCTTTCCTTTTTATCCCTTTCAGATCTACTCCCAAAATATTAAAGAAAAAAAATTTTTTCCGGTTTTTCAATAGGTAATTTCAACTTTCTGATAATTTTACTTACACAAAAAAATGTACTAAATAAACGAGGTATATTTTGGGTACATACACAAAAACATGTACATATTCGTTGTACAGATACCATACAAACATAAAAGGATATAAAATAGATGCTGATATATTTACCCCCAGAGAAGTATTATCCAGGCAATAAGTATAACTAAGTTACTGAAGAAGTACACCTATAAAACATTTTATTTAGTGCAATTAGAACCATACCATGGTTTTAAGATTAGCGATACAGGATACAAGCTCCAAAAAACCCTTCTTTTTTTTTTTTTGAAATGCAGAGGTCATTAAACTAGTTATCCAGGATTTAGAACAAAAGAATTTTAGAATAGTAAGGGGCCTAAACAAATCCAGTTTAACCTTTATTCTGTTCATAAGATAATTAAGAAAGGCTCAAAAAAGTTATAAATGGCCTCAATCCCCTTTCTGAAGGAAAGCTGGATGGAAGACAGACGCATTGCTTAAAAGCGAAAGTACTTAAATTCAGGTCTCCTGTCAGAAATCTTTTCCTATATTATAGCTATCTATATAAAATAACTGCATTCTAAGAAAATCAAACCTCCAGTACTTTTTTCAATTGTCACTATTCTTATGTTATAAATCCTGCCTGCTTACCCATTAAAGAAAAAAAAAATCGACGGTATTAAAATGTAAGACAAGTCTCAGCTTCATCGTCGATCTAAAATAACTTTATCAAAGATACACTTTCTAAAACATTTGGAAAATGAAACAAGATAAATTCTTCTCTCCCCATCTAATGCTCAGCTCTAAGGAGACTTCTGCTTTCCTTACACTTTAACCTCACTAGATTATTTTCTCCAAAAGTTCTGAACAGTACTTGTTATAGTTAGTTACTTTACTATAGTTAGTATATAGTATATATACTATAGTTACTATAACAGTACTTGTTATAGATAGTTACTTTCAGATGAGTGAGGTGGGAGTTAAAACTTATTCTCCCCCCCTCCTTTCAGCGTCTCCTCTAAGCTCTAAGTTCCTTCAGGTTGCGAAGCCTACACAAAAAAGGTGCTGAATATTTGAATAAATAAATGCACATAAAAATAATGTGCAATTATGATCCTTAAGGAAAGAGCTCAAATCATCTGGCTTCTATTATCTGACTTGACAGTTATGAAAATCATCTTAACTTGCCAGATGTATACATCATTGTGATCAATAAGTACCATAAAGCACCTTATAAAGTTCCTAAACACTTTATAATCACTTGAAATGACGTTTTGCTGGCCGAGAGTACGGTAAGAGGAAATGTTTCCTCACACTAAGCAAATGCTACTCCAGCAGAGGCTTTTTTTCTCAGAGGGAACTGGAAATTAGTCCTCACGTAGAAGGCAATATCCACTCCGTTTTCCAGAGCGCTTCTGGAAACCCGCCTTGAGGGTGACGTGCGGGCGCTCAGAGAGCCTCGCCCGAAGCCCGGGTTGGCGTCCCGCTCCCGACCAACCTTGGGCGCAATGGGCGCCACTTGGGTGGGTCCGACCAGTCGGGTTCCGACCTTCCGACCTTCCCCAGAGGCCAGGCGTGCCGGGCTCCCGCCGGCGGGCAGAGTCCACGCCTACCTGTTGTGCTCGGGTAAAACCAGACTTTCCCGGAGCCGGAGGAAAGGAAGACTGACCGCGTTGGCCATTCGGTCGTCCCCGCGCACCAGTCCAGTCCCTCCTCGGCGAGTTTCGACCCCTTCAGCGCGACACCTAATCCCTCCACCCATTCCTGCACCCAGGGTCCCAGCTTCCTCCACCACTTCGCAGCCGTGACCACCCTGGGGACCCCCAAGCCACCCAACTCACAGTGCAGGCCCGGGTGTGATGTCCCTCCCAGGGGACAGGCAGCCCGGGCACCGCCCCCTCGCGTCCGCAGCGTCTCCACTCCCAGGATCCCAGACTGCTCGCTTTCTGGGGTCCCCCACGGCTCAGTGCCCTTCCCAGTCCTGCCACGTTACCGGCTCCACAGAACAGCAGGGCAGCGCCGGGACTCGCCGGCGGCGGCGACTGCGAGGCAGTGCTGCGGAAGGGACGCGGGCGGGGCGCGGGCGGGAGGAGCCGGAAGGCTCGGAGCTGCGAGCGCGGCCGCAGCCAGCGATTGGGAGCGCGCTCTGCGCCGCGCCGCCGATTCTAGGCCCCCTCAGCCGGCCGCCGAGCCATCGAGCACCCACTCTGGCAGGCGTGACTGCTCCACTGCCGAAAGAGCGATGGGGGAGAGTGCTGCCCAAGTTGACTGAGGCCGGGGCAGTGGCTTTGCAGTCGGTGGATCTTGGCCACAACTATTTTTGTCTGTTGTCATCGCCAGCCAGAATCCCTAGGGGCAGCACTGGAGCACCTGAAGGCCAAGACACAACTGAGTCTAGAGAAATTCAGGCAGGGAGTGCTGTAGGTGTGGATGGTGTTATGTTAGACATGGAAGGGACCCTAGAGAGCTTTGTCGTGCTACTCCTGGTTTTAGAGCAGAGACTCTGGGGCCTGACAAAGCGCCTTACTCAAGGTCACACACTGAGTCAGTGGTGGAATTGGGACTCACAGCCACTTGGCTCCAAGTCAAGTGCGTTTTTCCAGTATACTCAGCGTTCTGAATATAATTTTCAGTTTTTATTTCGAAACAGTCTCAAGGTTAAAATAATGTTGCAACTATAGGGCAAAGAACATTTTTCCCGCACCATTTGCGATTTAAGTTGCCGACATGATGCCATATTATTCCTAAATATTTCAGTGTGTGTCCTATTAATAATCACCCTCAACTATGTAGTCACTATCTACCAAAATCAAAACATTTACATGATACATTACGTTTGGCCAATTGTCCCAGTAATGTTTTTTATGGTAAAAGGATTCAGTTCAGTATCAAGCATTGTGTTTACTTGTCATGTATCTTTAGTTGCTTTCAATCTGGAACACTTCCTCAGTCTTTCCTTGACTTTCATATCCTTGACACTTTTGAAGATTCCCGGCTAATTATTTTGTAGAATGGCTTTCACTCTCCATCTGTCTGATGTATATTTATGATTAGAATCAGGATAAGTGTCTATGACAGGACTGTCACAGAAGTAATGCTGTGTTCTAATTCTGAAGCCAGATGCTTGGTTTCTCAAACTGTTTTTGAAAGCGTAAGCAGAACTATGGTTGTATTAGTTGCATTATTAACTTAGCTGCACATATTGTTTTGTGCCTTACTTTGTTTTATGCACCTCTTTTTTTTTTTTTAAGATTTTATTTATTTATTTAATTGACAGAGAAAGACAGTGAGAGAGGGAACACAAGCAAAGGGAGTGGGAGAGGGAGAAGCAGGCTTCCGGCCAAGGAGGGAGCCCGATGTGGGACTTGATCCCAGGACCCTGGGATTATGACCTGAGTGGAAGGCAGACGCTTAACGACTGAGCCACCCAGGCGCCCCTGTTTTATGCACCTCTTACCAATCATTAACTTTGGTTTTTCTACTCCTACTCTCTGTTTACCCACTGATTTTAGAAACCTAATGGGGTCTCAATTATAACATTTGTCTTGAAATTATCTGACATACCTGATCTTACCAGGTCCCAAATGGTGCCTCATTGTCCAGAAGAATGCATACCTCCAGGTTGTTTCAAGCTTTCCTCCCTTCAAGGTATCAAGAAACCCCTCACCCTCCTCTCATGTATTCACCTCCTTCCCCAAACGTATATAAGCTGTCTCTAGGCTTAACAGGATACAGCAATATTTAGAATAATTCCCTGCCTTCTCCTTGGGCTACCCTTCTCACAGTAAAGCTTTCTTAGGCAGCTTCAAAACTCATGTCCAAGATGTTGACTTACCATGCATCAGGTGCATGGACAAGTTTGAGTTTGGTAACAGTAAAATCTTTTTAAGAAATAAAAATAAATAAATACAAGCTTTAAAGATAAATAAATAAATAAATAAAATGGGCTTTGAAGGATGCATAAGAATGAATGAGTAGGATGTACGTACTCTATTAGATACTAAAAAAACTCTGGACAATAATTTGAGCAGGCCCAAAGCAGAGAGTGTAATTCATTTTAACTGAGTATGTAGTACAAAAATAACAACACTAGAATTTTAGACCTGGAAGGGATATTATGTATCATTGAGTCCAACTACTAGTTTTGCAGAAGATTCAAAGATGACTCCAAACTTTGAGCCTAAATGACTAAGAGAATTAAATGAGAAGGAGGAGTCAGTTTGGAGGGGTAAATAACACTTTTAATTGTAAACATGTCACATTTGAGTAGACCGTCCAGGGAGAAATGTGGGTCAGAACCAGAGATCTAGTTCAGAACTTTTCCATATGGAGCTGACAGCTGACACAATGAAAGAGGAAAAGAAAGAAAATAAAGATAAACAACCAGTTTAGTTTTAACCAAACAGAAATGTGTTCCACCTTTCAACTTCTGTTCTACTTTGTTCAGTCCCATATTGGGATTTTGAGTCACGATAAAGAGGAAGCTATATTATAATTAGCAGAAAGAACACAGCTTTGGAATTAGGTCACTTGTGTTCAAATCCTAATTCCACCACTTAGTAGGTATGACCTAGGGAACACCACTTTATATCTTTGAAGCTCAATTTCCTCCCTTTAAAATGAGAATAACATCTCCCTCTCTGAGGTGTGCTGAAGATTCAAGAAACAATAGAAATAACTAGCAGGTTGCCCATTGTCAAATAATAGCTAGCATTGTCAGGCACTTGCCTTATTTTTCTGTCCCAACTTATTCCAGCTTATTAACTCCGTTGGTGGTGTTGTTTGGCACACAGGAGCCTCCCATCTAGTATTTGTTGAAGGAATGAAGAACTGTATATATTTTCTATTTTTTTTTATACTCAGCAGTATAATGCATTATACTACCTCTTCTTGGCTTTTTATAAAGGAACAACTTCCCCACCAATAAATGAAGCATTCATAGAAATAGAATTGTTGGTATTTAATGATGTATGTAAAAATTACTAAGTAAACCAGTAGTTACCCTTTTGGCTATGTGATATCTTGCTTTAATTTATTGTTTAAACACATCTGATATAATGACTCTAGGTTCCAACCAGCATGCATTTGGGAAACTGAAGATGATAGATTACTTTTAAGATTGCCTCTACCCCTGAGATTATAAAATTCAATGATGAGGGCGCCTGGGTGGCTCAGTGGGTTGGAGCCTCTGCCTTCGGCTCAGGTCATGATCTCAGGGTCCTGGGATCGAGTCCCGCATCGGGCTCTCTGCTCAGCGGGGAGCCTGCTTCCCCCTCTCTCTCTGCCTGCCTCTCTGCCTACTTGTGATTTCTCTCTCTCTGTCAAATAAATAAATAAAATCTTAAAAAAAAAAAATTCAATGATGGTAGAACAGTATTATCTAAACTATGGGACTCCAGCTCTGCCATAGAACTCTAGCATCCTGCTCTTGATTGTAATCCTTAAGAGGTCAATAGGTGTTTCTTTAAATAGGCATTCTTAAATAAATTTGATAAAGACCATATGTTAATATAGCCATCTTCTAAAGAATCATCATGTATATTAATAGGCTGCATTTTCTACAGTGTTTCCCAAGCTTATTTGGCAATGGAATATAATCTCTTTTTTAAAGGAATGCATACTAGTATCTTTGAGAACTAGTCTTCCTTCAGAGCAGACTTTGGGAAATACAGCTCTGGAAGTTTGTTATTAGTGATCCACTCAGTCAATAACAGGTTGCTCAGTGTTGATGAAACCATCAAGGAAACTGGAGCGTACATGTGGCAAGCTCATGTCACAAAACACATGGGTTGGGCACAGCTTCCACTCTGTCAATTTCAATATGATCTAAAGCCGGAAATCACACTGATACCCCATGCCAACAAAAGATCTGCTGGCCCTTTGTGATACAGCTTTCTACTTTTTGGTCTATCAAGCATTATTTGTCAATGTACTGCTGAGTAGCTATAATCTGTGACAGTTTTTTTTTTTTTTAAAGATTTAGTTATTTTGAGAGAGAGAGAGAGAGAGAGTGCACCTGCGGGGGGTGGGGGAGGGCAGAGGGAGAGACAGAGAGAGAGAATCCCAAGTAGACTCCCTACTGAGTGCGAAGCCCAATGCAGGGCTTGATCCCAGGACCCTGAGATCATGACTTGAGCTGAAATCAAGAGTTGGCCACTTAACCAACTGAGCCACCCAGGCACCCCTCTGTGATACCTTTTAGCACTAAATTTCTTTTTTTGTTTAAGATTTATTTATTTATTTATTTATTTATTTATTTATTTTAATTTATTTGAGAGAGAGAGATAGCGAGAGGGAGAGCACAAGCAGTAGGGGAGAGGGAGAAGCAGGCTCCCTACTGAACAGGGAGCCTGAAGTAAGGCTCGATCCCAGGACCTTGGGATTATGACCTGAGCTGAAGGCAGATGCTTAATGGACTGAGCCATCCAGGTGCCCCAAGATTTATATTTTAGAGAGAGAGAAAGTGAAAGAGAGAACATATGTGCACTGGGGGGAGGGGCAGAAGGAGAGGGAGAGCGAGAATTCTTGAGCAGACTCCACACTAAGGTTAGAGCTGACATTGAGCTTGATCTCACCACTCTGAGACCATGATCTGAGCTGAAATCAAGAGTGGGAAGCCCAACCAGCTTAGCCACCCAGGAACCCCTAGTGCTAAATAGGATTTTCTTCTGTTGGTAAACTACTACTATAAATATTCAGCCAAGAAGTGCTACTTACAACATAGCATAGATCTTGATCTATGATGGCAAGTAAGTAATAGTAGACCATTTAACCTTGAAAGAGGCAGTGAAACTCAGGGCTAGTGTTTCTAAGCAGAAATATTGAGCAAATACAGATTTGCAAGTATGCATTTAATACTTTATGCAAGAAATGATTGCAATTATGTTTATACTTGACTAGGACACCTATAGTCCCTTCCAATTCCTTTTTCTCCAATCAGATTAAGAAATAGTGTGTTTTACATGTGCATAAACTTTATGGTTTTGTTCCAGAGTTGCTGCCATATATTTTATAAGTAAGCCTTTTAATCTCTTTCAGCTTCAATTCCCTACTCTGGAAAATGAGCATGCATATTAGGTCTCTAAGATCTCTTCCAGTTTTAAAAATTCAAATATTCTACTGTTAGTCTTACAAAAATCCCTTCAAAGTAAATAGAATAGCTATTATTTGGAAGAAATAGAAACCAAAGTCCAGAACAGCTAGGTGATTTGTCCATGTTTGGAACAAGATTCCAGAAGTAAGATTTAAAACTAGGCCTTCTGAATCCTTGTCTGATATCTTTTTCATATTATCATAGTACCATATATATTCAGAACTATACAAAATATGTTAAACTGAACAGTACTTTTAAAAGCTTTTCTTTTATATATTTGTAGTCATATTTATTTTATTTTTTTAAATTTTTTAAAAGATTTTTATTTATTTATTTGATAGAGAGAGGTCACAAGTAGGCAGAGAGGCAGGCAGAGGGAGAGGGAGAAGCAGGTTCCCCCTTGAGCAGAGAGCCCAATTTGGGGCTCGATCCCAGGACCCTGAGATCATGACCTGAGCTGAAGGCAGAGGCTTAACCCACTGAGCCACCCAGGTGCCCCAAGTCGTATTTATTTTAAAATATTATTCACATTGCTTGAAAATACAACTTTTTAAAATGTAAGGAAACAAAAACATAATCCTACCACCTCCACATAACAATAATTTTCACTTATTTGGTTTTCTTTCAACTGTTACCACGTGTCTAAGTAAAGCGATATACATATGGCATATCAAATTCGTATTCATAGTCATTTCATTACACATAGACAACTAAACATCAGTTCCTGGTTATAATATTGCTAGCATTTAGTTACCTGGATCTGAGGAAAGGGGAAAAAACTGCTATCTCCTACTTGTAGGTAGGTGTGATTGGCAAGGAGTGAAGAGGACCTAAAATGACTCTATAGTTTACGATGATAATCCTCTTCAATCCATTTCTGGCTTTAAAATCTCATGAATAGAATCATTCTTCTGGTTTTCTTAAGATAAGGAAAGAGACTTCAGGAGGTTGACGTTAAGATGCTCTTACTTGGGGTGGAAGAGAAAATCCTGGAGATCTCTTCTGGCTTATGCCTTTAATACAGTTTCACCTTGGAAGGCAGGGAGGATGTGACCCTGAAAGATTGAGCAGCAGGACAGGAAGGTTTCCATGGTAAGGGGGAGGACTGGGCAGCAACAAACCTTCAGTAGCCAGGGAAAGAAGGTTCTGGATGGTGGGATCCATAGCAGATTCCAGGAAGAGGAGAGGAGGTGTCTGTGGGGAATCAATAAAAATGGGGCTGAGAGGATTTAGATGAGAGTCCTTGGTCAGCTTGTCAATTTTTCCCTGCCAGAAATTTCCTGATGGGAACCACAGGAAGCACCATCATAAGCCAAATTAATCATGTGGTTAATCTATCAAGGTGAAGGAACAAAATTTAATGTCATTAGCAGCTTGATTCTAAACATGAGCCAAAACCCAAGGAATGGGATAGGTCAAGCCAGAACTAGGACTGAAGAGGAGAGCTGTGTTACTAAATATATTTTTAAATTAACATATAATGTATTATTTGTTTCAGGGGTACATGCTTGTGATTCATCAGTCTTACACAATTCACAGCGCTCACCATAGCATATACCCTCCCGAATGTATTACACAAACTGTCAACTTTAGCTGCAAACTCTTTAGACAAGTAAACTGTTTACCTGTAGACAGGTAACTTAAGAGAATAATTTAGTGCTTTCATTTAAGGATATTTTGTTCTTTATAAATAGCATATAAGCCATCCCACCAAAACCTTATTTATCAGTTGGAGACATATGAATGTAAAAACTGAAGATGGATAATTATCTACTTAAAGATGAAATATATTGAAACAATAATTATATAAGATAACATGACAATATTAAGATCCATAAAATTTGTTGTAAAATTCATAATCTAAGATTATTTGTCTAACTCAAGAAATTGAACTTCCCCAGTAAAAGGACGAAACTCTTACCTGGTTGATAAATAGTGTTCCTACTGAATTATCACATGTAAGGAAAAACTATATACAATATTATATGACATACTTATGAAAGTATAATATGTATATATATATGTCTATTATTAACTTCTTTGGGATATGTTATTCTTGATATAAATTCTAATAAAAATTAGTTTATACGTCAAACTTCTTGCTTAGCTATAAACTTAGAAGAGAGAGTATTATCTAGATGCAAATATTTAACTGACCAGTATGAACAATAACTCAAATTAAATTAACCACATAGGGACACCTGGTGACTCAGTCGTTAAGTGTCTGCCTTTGGCTCAGGTCATGATCCTGGGGTCCTAGGATTGAGTCCCACATCGGGCTTCCTGCTCTGCGGGAAGCCTGCTTCTCCCTCTCCCTCTGCTGCGCCCCTGCTTGTGTTCCCTCTCTCTGTGTGTCTCTCTCTGTCAAATAAATAAATAAAATCTTAAAAAAAACTATATAATATGATTATGGTAATCAGTGGAGCTGGAGTCATAGATCAGGAAGAAAAAGAAAAATGTTAATAATATGGAATAGAATTATATACTCTTGAACTCAATTTGCCAACCTACAGGCATTCACAGACCAGAGCACAAATCCATTTAGACCATACTTGCTCATCTTAATAATATCTTATTGACTTACACATTTTCTCCTTTTGTCTGCTTCCTCTCCCTTACACTCCCCGAGATCAAAACTTGAAAAAAAAAAAACAGTTTCTTATATACTTAAGATAAAGTATTAAGCCACAAAAAAGCAATAGCAAAATATAAAATCTTTTTATACCTGAACCATGTTAAAATATGTGTGTGGTTATGAACAGAGATTATAAGGGAATAAATAAAAATAAAATTATTATATTTGAACCATGAGGTTATAGGCCTTTTTATCTTTCCTGATATTTGTAATTGTTTATCTTGCTTTTACAAAAAAGAAAGAGAAAAAGAAAAACATTTTTAAAAGTTTTTTTTCTTTGCAACTTCCTGCTGCTATTTCCCCCTTTTGAAAAGGTACCTGACACATAGTAAGTGCTCAACATACATTTGTTGAGTAAGTATACAAAATGGCAACTACAACTGCTGGCAGATTTCCTTTAGGTTAGAAGCCAAATAATAGCACTGGCTATGTTGAAGTAAGGATAAAATAAGTCAGTATTTACTCAACTACCTGCCCAGGGGCTTCTGATTACCTATCCTTGAGATTGTTATTTGTAGAATGTCCATATAAATTATTGTCTACCTGGACATTTTTGAGAATGAAAAGAGTTGCTATTCATAAATATGCTGGGTTCTTAGATACGGCACCTAAAGCATAAGCAACCAAAGAAAAAGATATGTTGGACTCCATCAAAATTAAAAACCTTTGTTATTCAAAGGACATTATCAAGGAAATAAAAAGATAACCCATAAATGGGAAAAAAATATTTGCAAATCATTTACTGACAAGGGTCTAGTATCCAGAATATATAAAGAACTCTTATAATCAACAATAAAAAGACAACCCAACTAAAAAGTGGAAAAATTATTTATTTATTTATTTATTTATTTATTTATTTATTTATTTATTTATTAAAGATTTTATTTATTTATTTGACAGAGAGAGAGATCACAAGTACGCAGAGAGGCAGGCAGAGAGAGAGGGGGAAGCAGGCTCCCCGCCAACCAAAGAGCCCAATGCGGGGCTCGATTCCAGGACCCTAAGATCATGACCTGAGATGAAGGCAGACACTTAATCTACTGAGCCACACAAGTGCCCTGGAAAAATAATTTAAATGACATCTCTCCAAAGATGATATACAAAAGGAGAATCAGCACATCCAATTATGCTCAACGCAGGTCATAGGGAAATGCAAATAAAAACTAAAATGACACACACTTCACAGGCACTAGGATGGCTATAAGAAAAAAACTTGAAAACAGCAAGTGTTGGTGAGAAAGTAGAGAAACTGGAACCCTCATATACTGCTAGTGGGAATATAAAATGGTGCACCTGCTTTGGAAAACAGTTTGGTAGTTTCCCAAAAAGTTACAGTTACTGTACAACCCAGCAATTCCACTCCTATATATATAATCAAGACAAATGAAAATATATGTCCACACAAAAACTTGTACTTCAGTGTTTATAGCAGCATTATTCATAATAGCTGAAAATTGGAAACAAGGCAAATTGTCTATTCATTACATAATTATATAAACAAAAATGTAGTATATCCATACAGTAGAAAACTATTTAGTCATAAAAAGGAATGAAGTTCTGATACATGCTGCAACATGGTTGGGCTTTGAAAACATTATACTTAGTGAAAGACACCAGACATAATAGGTGAAATATTATGATTCCATTTATATAAAATGTCCAGAATAGGCAAATCCAGAGACCAAGGGTTTGTGGTAGAGTGGAAGTGGGGAATGAAATTAATGGTATAAAACTTCATTTTAAAAGGAAAATATTCAGGGTGCCTGGGTGGTTCAGTTGGTTAAGTGTCTGACTCCTGATTTCAGTTCAGGTCATGATCTCAGGGTTAATTGAGTGAGCCCTGCACTGGGCTGTGTGCCGGGCACGGAGTCTGCGTAAGATTTTCTCTCTCCTTCTCCCTCTGCCCCTCCTCTCTCTAAAAGATAAATAAATGAAAATATTCAAAAATAAGTAAATAAATAAATAAAATGAAAACATTTGGGAATTAGAGAGTGGTGATATTGCAATATTGTGCAATACAAGAATATTGAACAACCTTGTGAACATACTAAAAACACGTGAATTAAACACTTTAAAGTGGTGAGTGTTATGGCATGTGAATTACACAGAGTTAGCTAGCTAGCTAGCTAGCTAGCTAGATAGAGTGACTAGGATGGGATAATGGGGCGGACTGGAATTGAATTATGCTCATCGTAGATCAGGCATTCAATGTATTTCCAATCCTGAAAGATAAATAAATACTTGGGAAAAGTTGGGATTGGAGAAGATGCCTAGATGTTTTTTCCCAGAACAAAACGTTTAAACCTGAAAACTAAAACTTTAAAAGAGAAGCTATGCTAATATTAGATATCACACCTAGATCATCGCCATTTTGCTTCATCTCTCCTAGACAATATTCAGGCATAATTAATGTTTTTGTTTTAACATCTTCTCTCTCTCAATTTCTTTTGCTTCTTTTGCTTCTTTTCTGACAAACAATATTCAGCCAAAAATTAGCATTAGAATTGCATTCACATTTCTTTTCTCACCTCCCTGCAACTCTTGTGTCCTTGATGCCTTGTCCCCTCATTAGGTAAGTCTGTTTAGTCACTTTTTCTTTTATCTCCTCTCTTTTCCATGCAACGTAGTTTGTTTCTCCTACTAATCCCACTTTATCTACTAAAATACCATCCTATTGGTAATAAACTTTCTTACGTTGTTAACCTGTCCTTAACAATCTTTTGACCTCTTTGCCATAGTGGAAACCCACTCCAGAACACACACTTCCTCCAGAACACACACTTCCCTTTAAGTGAAGGTGATTCCTATTTCAAGGCCAGGAAATGGAGCTGACATTTCCCTGGCTCTCCCAGTGTTTTCAGATTAGTTCTCTTGTGGTCCTCCTCTGAAATTCACATCCTCTTGGAACACTACTCTCTCCCCATCCCCAACCTTTTGCTGACCTTCATATATTATACTCTCATAGTGATTAAGCATTTGGGCACAGGATTATGGGTATTTCTTTCTATTCTGAGTCTTATCATTCTGGGTTACCTTTATTGTCTAGATGGCATAGTCATCCAACACACTGCCTTTAAAATTTTTTTTAAGATTGTATTTTATTTATTTATTTTAGAGGTAGAGAGAGTGAGAAACAGAGTGCGTGAGCAGTGGGGTGTGGGGGGTGGAGCAGAGAGAGGAACAAGCAGACTCCACACCGAGTGCAGAGCCCCATGTGGGGCTCAATCCCATGACTCTGAAATCGTGACCTAGCTGAAATCCAGAGTCAGCCACTTAACTGACTGAGCCATCCAGATGCGCCCCCACCTCCGACACACCACCTTTTAAATTCCTTGACACCTCCACCACAGCTACACATTCCCATGGCCTCATCCTAGATCATTTTAGGACTTATAATGGCTCTACCTCAGAGATTTCATACTGTGTCCGGTCTCCAATCCTTCCATAGCTCCTTCTCTTTGAACTTCCTCTGCTAACTTCTTCCCCTTCCAGTCTTCTTGACCTTTTCTGTCATCTAATCTATTAGCTCCTAGTTGATTTTATTTTATTATTTTCAATTATTTATCTTATTTTTAAAAAAATTTATTATTTAATTATTTATTTTTAATTATTATTTTTAATCTTTTCCTTGTCCAGTTTGGTTTCTGAGGTCAGATATTTCAACCATTTTCTTACTTGCACTCCTAATTCCTTCCACCCCATGACCGTATACTGCACGTCCCCTGCTAATCCCTGAATGTGGATCAACCCAACCATCTGCTTTTTCTGATCTGCTCTTGGACTGCCAAGAGAATTACACAACCTTACTTTCTAATTTGCTGCATTATTATGATTTCTAGCCTCAACTAGTTGGCTCACTTACCCAATTCCTAAAGTGGCTTTGTCACACATGCACTACTGTCCTTCAGCTGATACTCTGAGCCACCTTCCTCTCTCCCAGATGATCGAGTCATGTTTTACAGCAAAAGTAGAGGGCATGATGTCTGAACTCCATTAAAACTGTCCTTTTCATCCTACATCCAGCAATCTTTTCCTCATCTCAGAGGATACACAAAGTTTTCCCAAAACATTTGTCTACCTAAACTTTTGATATGGGATTTTGCTCCATAAGCCTCCTTTTTTTTTTTTACCTTCAATTTCTCTCCCTACTTCCCCTTCATTTAAAAACATGCTCAGATTTTTTGCATCTTAAAAAAATCCTTTAATATTGCCTTCATACAAAAACTATAGCTCTTGGGGCGCCTGGCTGGCTCAGTGGGTTAAGCCTCTGCCTTCGGCTCAGGTCATGATCCCAGGGTCCTGGGATCGAGCCTCGCATCGGGCTCTTTGCTCAGTGGGGAGCCTGCTTACCTCTCTCTCTCTGCCTGCCTCTCTGCCTACTTGTGATTTCTCTCTCTCTCTCTGTCAGATAAATAAATAAAATCTTAAAAAAACAAAACAAACAAACAAAAAACTATAGCTCTTTGATTCCCTTCATCCTCAACTTCCTTGAAAGGAATTTGGCTTACCTAATTCCAAGGAATCTGTATTCACTAACATTCAGTGACCTTTAATTGTCAATTCCAACAGCTTTTTAAACATTCTTTCCTATTTTTCCTCTCTAGGGGACTGGATATCTTTCACTACAACCACCTTGAATAGAACCTCTCCCTTCTCTTGAGTTCCATGACATTATACTCTTAATTTTTCTGCTCTTATACTCTTTATTTTTCTACTGATTACTGTGTAATTCAGGATGGATGACTGTTGTAAGCTTAATGGTAGGTATCTTGCAATATACATATCTGTTTGCTTGTAATGTCAACTGCTGCTTTGCACATACTAAGTAGTAAGTATCTGGTTAATTAAATTATCTCAAATATTAATCAAACCAAGGGTATCAGTGGCTCAGTATTAAAATGCTTGCATAATGTCCTACTTCTAATGAAAATATCAAGGAAAAAAGAGGAGAAAATATGAGAATTAATATGCCATTACTACACTCCTACACAGTTTTTAGGATAAACACAAATATGTGGGCTATATACTGGATGGACTTTATTCTGATCACATGACCTCAGTAAATAAGATCTGCCAATAACATTTTTGGAAAAGCTTAGCAAATAGCAAATTTGTAATACCACTGAAAAGAAAAAGATTAAAAACAACTTAGAGGATATGGGCACTCATCATTATTATTTATGAGATGGTAGCAAGAACACTGAGCAACATTTAAAATAATATTCTGAAATCATCTTGAAACCAAAATTAGGCCCAGATTTATAATGGAAAAAAATCCTACCCAACATCAAGGTGACTAAGGGCACAAAATTTAATTGTTGCTCAAGACAATCAAATGTTGTTCTCTTTCCCTACTAAATATAGCTTTAAAACTCGCATTAACTTCTGCCAATTCAGAGCCCTGAGAAAATAAGTCACTTTCTTTATAGGAAAGAGGAGAAGGTTCTTATCAACAATGTAAAAGGAATGCAGAGTGGCCACAGCTCAGAGTGGACCTGGCAAACGATGAACGCTGGAATCACCAAGGAAACGCGGAGCTATGAAATGGCAAAAGACTAAGTGAAATGCCTGAAGCTCATTCCAAGGTTCAGCTTTGAAAAACCAAATGAAAACTCATGAGATGCAAGAATTTAGTTATTGTGATGGGTAACTAATGTGCTAGTTGAAGGAAAGGAAACAACTATGGCTCAAATGAATATAAGCCTAAACATTTATTTTCAGTTCATCGGATTCAAGTTTCACCAACAGCTTCTAATTCATGAGATTCAGCTTTAAGAGTTCCACAAAATGGTAGAGCGGAACAAGATCTTAGAATCAAGAGAACAAGAATCTTAGATCAAGTACGATTCCTTCCCCTTCACAATACGTCCTAGAGGGATTGAGTTACCCTAGGGTAGGATAACAAAAGGAAGTCTCCTGACTCTTGGTTTGAAGCTATTACCACTATATAAGCAATTCTTAGATGCTAGTCTACATCAGAGTCACAGGTAGGGAAAAATGACTGTTAAAATGCAGATTCCCACGCCTCACATTAGGAATTCTGATTCAGTAGTTCCAGGGTGAGATCCAGGAATTTGCATTTTAACAAGTTTTTCTAGTAATTCCAGTTAAGGAGATCCTCAAACGGTCTTTTGGTAAACTGCTAGAAAGCTAGACCGATCATGGAGCCATTTAGAAACAGCTTCTTCTCCATTCTCAGGTTCAGACTTCCAGGGAGAGCTAACTAAACTAACTTGAAGGTTTCTCCCGTGAACCATCATTCGGGACCTATTCTTTAAAGAAAAGCACATGGAGTAGAGAGGTTTTCCCATAAAATAAGCTCAGGGAATCTGGGCATATCAGTGAAATGCAGGGGCTCACAACAACCTGGGCTTCTGAGGGGAGAGGCTCGATCAGTAGTGGCAAAAAGTGAGGACAGAGGAGGAATAAATTAAAACCCTTGGCGAAGCAAAACAGTCTCATTCTTGGGAGGGACAGATCGATAGATAGGTATTAAAGCAAATATAACAAGATGCTAACTACAGAATCCAGGTGTGGCTATATGGGTGTTAACTATGTAATACTTCCAACTTCTCTATATGTTTGCATCCACTTCCCCAATTCTTGAAACCTTAAACTCCAAGATACCAGTGTTTCCACTTATTTGTTCTTTCTCCACCTATCTACATCTGTCTGATCTTTCTTTGTCAATTTTTCCTCTTCCGTCTGTTGCTCTAAATCTGGTTGAAACTCAAGGGCTTTGTTGTTGCCTATATTCTCTCTCTCATATCTCTTTTTAAATTTTTTTTAAAAACTTATTTATTTGACAGAAAGAGAGAGAGCACAAGCAGGAGAGGAAGAGGCAGGCTCCTGCTTCAGGGCTTGATCCTAGGACCCCGGGATCATGACTTGAGCCGAAGGCAGACACTTAATCAACTGAGCCACCCTGGTGCCCCTCTTAGATCTTTTAATCTTCAAAATTCTACTAAAATGTTAGTGCCCCCCTAACTAGATGAAATCTCTATCTCCAAATCTCCACAGTACTGTTTTTATCTGTCTTCTGGCACCTCCAGTTTCTCTGTGTTCCAGTTAACTGTCTTAACACACCAGTTGTTACAACCTTCAAGAGGACAGAAATTGCACTTTTTTTCTTTGGTGTACTTATACTTATCAGAGTAGGCACTCAGTGCCTACTCTGGTATATTAGATAATTAAATATTACCTATTTCCGGGGCTTCAACTATCACTTTCATAAATAAGACTTCCAAATCTGTACTCTCTCTGCCCCAAGTAACAACTCTGCTTGGCATTTCCACTTGGGTAAACCTTCAAGTCTCTCAAGCTCAATGTATTAAAATCTGAATTCGTCTTCTTCAGTAACCCACACCTGAGGTTTTAATTTCTGATTCCTCCCTTTAGCCCCACCACAACCAGGCATCTGCCTTGAAGTGTACTTATTTTCCAACACCTTCCAGTATTTCCAGTTATGTTTATTTCCATGTTTGCAGCCACTATCATGATCTAAGTTAGCCTTAACTTCCTTATGTCTGTATGGCTAAAAAAAAATGTCTTCCTGCAGCCAAATTTTCTTCTCTTTGAAATCCTCATGTACCACTGCCAGGTCTATCCTCCTTAAAACTGTTTTAATTATGCCACTCTTCTCTTTAAAATCCTCCAGTGACATCTTACTATTAGTCCAACTAATAGAAATGCCTCCCTACCCCCTCTTTTGGGCCTATAGAAATTCTACACATTCTTCAAGGGATAGCTCAGATTGCCATGTCTTTGTTAACAGTGGGGATTTACCACTCCAGCCAGAAGTACCTCTATCTGCTGCTACTCTATAGTTCACAGAGAGCATCATCCAGGTATCACTGACCACATATTGCATAGTATATTTATGTCTATCATTTTCCTTACTAGATGGCAAATTCCTTGAGATTAAGGATCATATTTAAACAATATGTATTTCACACAGCTCTCAGCTTGACTGATGACCCGCAGATTCTAAAGACTACAACCTTTAAGTGGAGAGCAACTATCCATGATGCAGTATTAAGCAAATGTTAAAAGAACATTTTCAGGATGCCTAGGTGGTTCAGTGGTTAAGCATGTACCTTGGGCGCAGGTCATGATCCCAAGGTCCAGTCCTGCATCCAGCTCCCTGCTCAATGGGGAGCCTGCTTCTCCCTCTGCCTGCCGCTCCCCCTGCTTGTGCTCTCTTTCTCTCTCTGACAAATAAATAAATAAAATATTTTAAAAAAGAGAACATTTTCAACATCTGGCTTAAAAAAGGCAATCATGTATACTGTGAAAAGAAATCAAAGCCATGAGGACTATCTGAAAGTAATGAGAAAATAAATTAATCCAGGCACTGAGCAAACTAAACTTTGAGGACGATTGCATCTACTCATGAAGAGACTTCCTTGGGGCTGCGAAGTAGCTTAAAAGAATGCCTTGAGGGGCGCCTAGGTGGCTCACTCAGTTAAGCCTCAGACCTCAGTCTATTAATTTTGGCCCAGGTCATGAGGTCCTGACCTCAGGATTGTGGGACGTGCTGAGTGTGGAGACTGCTTAAGATTCTCTCTCTTCCTCTGCCTCTCCCCCAGCTCTCTCTCTCTCTCTCTCAAAAAAAAAAAATAAATAAATAAAATAAAATGCCTGCGTAGAAAGCGTGCCTTGGTTTATCTATGTGAGAACAAAGCTAAGTAAACAATATCTCTAAGTTGGAGTCAAGGATGGCGCTTTTGCTGTCAGATGTTCCCTAAAAAACTCTAACATTCCCCCTCCCCCGCCAAAAAAGTCCACAATTACTTTCCCAACCCCAACTGTTTATAGCTAATGGTTCTCAGATACTGTTACATAGGGTGTGGTGCATTCTCTACATAAATTCTTCCCACATTCAGAAAAAAAGCTGATGTAATAGGTCAAATTTTATTAAGCTTCTTTAGAGAAAAAATGCTGGCTAATCCAGTGCAAAAATATCATTCATATGGGAAAGTCCAATAAAAAGAGGTAAGGTCATATTTATCACAAAATTGGCTATTTGTGATGCATCCCACAGAACTGCTTTATCTTGTAATTAAGTATAGAAGGTCTTAATACAGCTTGATGCTTTAAAATTCATATTTATAAATAAAATACATTTTCATTTCGTTTGGAATAAGTTTGTTTTATGAGGGGCTCAAATATAGGTTTTTAAAATGAAGTAGTTTTCCCCTTCTGGATTTTTAGAATGGCCTGCTTATTGTACACCTTTTTTAAGTACGAGGCTATTACATAAGTATAGTTGTACTATGTATATAGAGATAGTGAACCTTAAGAAAATGTAAAGTGACCACTCTGATGTAATCAAGTAATAAAACAGAAACAACAATGCTCACAATTGTATTGAATCTCAATCTGCTTTAGTTTTCCTCAAACTTTTCTGATGTTACCTATTGTATTTTTGAAGCACAGTGTAGCTATATTAAACTTATTTCCTGTGTATTCCAAACTCTTTTTATTTCTTAGTAGCAAAGAAATCCATACATTAAATACTGGTTTTACTGATCCAAAATTAAGAGTATTTTGGCCAACTGACACATCTTCATATATTTTTTAAAGATTTTATTTATTTATTTGAGAGAGACAGAGAGCACAAGTAGGGGGAGCAGCAGAGGGAGAGGGAGAAGCAGACTCCTGATGAGCAGGGAGCCTGATGCAGGGCTCCATCCCAGGACTCTAGCATCATGACCTGAGCTGAAGGCAGATGCTTAACCGACTGAGCCACCCAGGAGCCTGACATATTTTCATATTAATTCAGGTAATATTCATAGAGAATTATGAGCATAGACAACATACACAGTGCTGTGTAAGTACTGTGGGAGATTACAAAAAACATGATACTGTGTTATGTATGCTCGCAATTATATTGTCTCTGCCCAGTGCATTTATACTCTTACAGTTAAGACACACAAAACATAAAAAATTTAAAGCCGATGTACTCAACCTCATAAGACCCATCACAAGTGTCAAGAGTGGGACAACTACAATTTGGAGGAGGGTAGAGGCAGAACAAATTATTCTGGGATCAGAAGAGTTTGACTTGAGCTAGCTATTAAATGCTAAAGGATTTAGGAAAGCACAGGGTAACTCAGGCATGAGCATGATTTAAGAAAAACAGAGTTACAGTGGAAAATTTCTATTGGGAGTAGTGGGAGAAAGGGTTAGAAAGTCAAGCTGGAGGGCACCTGGGTTGCTCAGTCGGTTAAGTGTCTGCCTTTAGCTCAGGTCATGATCTCAGGGTGCTGAGATGGAGCCCCACATTGGGCTTCCTGTCCAACGGGCAGTCTGCTTCTCCCTCTCCCTTTGCCCCTCCCCCCACTCATGCCCTTGCACACCCTCTCTCTCTCTCTCTCTCTGTGTGTGTGTGTGTGTGTGTCTCAAATAAATAAAATCCTGAAAAAAAAAAAAAAGTCAAGCTAGAGCCAGAGTATAAAACTTTGAAAGCAGCCTCAGAAGTCTGGACTTCATTCAGAGCAACAGTGGTTCTGGGATTCCAGTGTTCATGAGCATCACTTGGGGGACACTTGTGAGTAGATAGACTTTAAGTCCTGAGATTTTTTTTTTTTAACATATAATGTATTGGGTTGCCTGGGTGGCTCAATGGGTTAAAGCCTCTGCCTTCAGCTCAGGTCATGATCTCAGGGTCCTGGGATTGAGCCCTGCATCAGGCTCTCTGCTCAGCAGGGACCCTGCTTCCCCCTCTCTCTCTGCTTGCCTCTCTGCCTACTTGTGAACTCTCTCTGTCCGTCAAATATATAAATAAAATCTTAAAAAAACAAACAAACATATAATGTATTATTTGCTTCAGGCATACAGGTCTGTGAATCATCAGTCTTACACAATTCACAGCACTCACCATAACACATACCCTCCTCAATGTCCATAACCCAGCCACCCTATCCCTCTGCCCCACCCCACAGCAATCCTCAGTTTATTTCCTGAAATTAAGAGTCTCTCTTATGTTTTGTCTCCCTCCCGATCCCATCTTGTTTCATTTTTTCCCTCCCTACCCCCAATAACTCCCCATCCTGCTTCTCAGATTCTTCATATCAGAGAGATCATACGATAATTGTCTTTCTACGATTGACTTATTTCGCTTAGCATAATACCCTCTAGTTCCATCCACGTCGTTGCACATGGCAAGATTTCGATTCTCTTGATGGCTGCATAGTATTCCATTGTATGATACACCACATCTTCTTTATCCATTCATCTATTGATGGACATCTAGGTTCTTTCCATAGCTTGGCTATTGTAGACATTGCTGCTATAAACATTCGGGTGCACGTGCCCCTTTGGATCACTACATTTGTATCTTTAGGGTAAATACCCAGTAGTGCGATTGCTGGGTCGTGGGGTAGCTCTATTTTCAACTTTTTAGGAACCTCCATACTGTTTTCCAGAGTGGCTGCACCACCTTGCATTCCCACCAACAATATAGGAGGGTTCCCTTTTCTCTGCATCCTCACCAACATCTGTCATTTCCTGACTTGTTAATTTTAGCCATTCTGACTGGTGTGAGGTGGTACCTCAATGTGGTTTTGATTTGTATTTCCCTGATGCCAAGTGATGTTGAGCACTTTTTCATGTGTCTGTTGGCCATTTGGACGTCTTCTTTGCAGAAATGTCTGTTCGTGTCTTCTGCCCATTTCTTGATTGGGTTATTTGTTCTTTGGGTGTTGAGTTTGAGAAGTTCTTTACAGATTTTGGATAGCCCTTTATCTGATATGTCTTTTGCAAATATCTTCTCTCATTCTTCTGGTTGTCTTTTGGTTTTGTTGACTGTTTCCTTTGCTGTGCAAAAGCTTTTGATCTTGATGAAGTCCCAATAGTTCATTTTTGCTCTTGCTTCCCTTGCTTTTGGTGATGTTTCTAGGAAGAAGTTGCTGCGGCTGAGGTCGAAGAGGTTGCTGCCTGTGTTCTCCTCAAGGATTTTGATGGATTCCTGTCTCACATTG
>CM052896.1:69337575-69349345 GCA_028534135.1 Potos flavus
CACCAACTTTGGTTTTCTTTTTCAACATTCCTCTGGCTATTCGCGGTCTTTTCTGGTTCCATATAAATTTTAGGATTATTTGTTCCATTTCATTGAAAAAAATTGAAGGTATTTTGATGGGGATTGCATTAAATGTGTAGATTGCTTTAGGTAGCATAGACATTTTCACAATATTTGTTCTTCCAATCCATGAGCATGGAACATTTTTCCATTTCTTTGTGTCTTGCTCAATTTCTTTCATGAGTACTTTATAGTTTTCTGAGTACAGATTCTTTGCCTCTAGCTCTGGAGTTCCAAAGTTCTCATTGATCGGTTAACTTGGTCTTGGCTGGATATTTTTGCTAATCTTTTGGGGGAGAGGCCTGTTGCCATGATTCTCAAATGTCTTTGCCTGAGGTGGAATTGCACCGCCCTTGCCAGGGGCCAGGCTAAGCAATCCGCTGGCGTTTGCTCTCGGGAGCTTTTGTTCCCTGAACGCTTTCCGTACAGCTTTGGAGGAGGAGAATGAAAATGGTGGCCTCCCAATCCCCAGCCCTTTAGGAGCCGAGAGCTCAGGGCCTCACTCCTCAGTGCGCCCTCAGAGAAAAGCACTCAATCCCTCCCTTCTCCCTGGTCTCTGCCTGCACTCCGAGCTCATCCAGCCTGTGACTAAGAGTTTCTATCTCTAGCGCACGGCCCTGTTTGGAGTCTCCAAACCCAGCCGATTCCTGCAGCGCGCTCCTGTGCCGCTCCTCCCGGAGGAGGAAGGAGGGCGTCTCTCTGGATCTGCCACTTGTGAGGTCCCTGCTTAAAAAGCAGTGGCCCGACTGTGCCACGGATCACAGTTTAAGGTAATCCGGAGCTGAGAGTCCCCTCCTCGCTCCATTTTTGTGCTGGCTTCCCCACTTGGATACCTGGGAGCTCTGCTGCACTCAGGTACCCCTGGTCTTCCTGTGACCCTGCGGGTCCTGAGACCACACCGTCCCCATGAGGGCTCCACCCCCTGCTTAGCCTCTGGAGCCACGTCCCTCAGTGGAGCAGACTTCTAAAAGTTCTGATTTTGTGCTCCGCTGCTCTGTGGCTTGCCAGGAGCCAGCCCCTCCCCCCACGGTCTATCCTCCTGTCGCCTTGGATTCACTTCTCCCCACATCCTACCTTCCGGAAAGTGGTCAAATTTCTGTTCCTAGAATTGCCGCTCCTCCTCTCTTTGATCTTCTGTTGAGTTTGTAGGTGTTCAGAATAGTTTGATAACTATCTAGCTGAACTCCTGGGACCTGAGGAGATTTCGGTCTCCTACCCTCCGCCATCTTGCTCCTCCTCCCTAAATCCTGAGATTCTAATACGTACATTTGGGACGGTCCTGAAAAAAACACATTTTGTTAAAATATTCAGCTCCAGGTGAATTCTGGTCCACTGGCACACTTTGAAACACTCTGTCTGAGGTTGAAAGATTAAGAATCTTTTTCTGCTTCTACTTGAGTCTTGTAAATTTAACCCTATTTTTCGAGAAGCTTGAAAATACCTAGCTACTAGGCCTAGAGGTCTCTCCTCAGTCTCTATGTTATCGTTTTTCTTGAGTATGTGGCACTGATTTTGTCACTATTTACATCTTGAAAATTATCTTCTGTTAATACTGCATTTTTTGGGTTCTCTCTGCACTTCTTATCTCTATAGTGTCCTCTGGCCTCTCATTTGTTTGCTCTTCTTTTATGTTTTCTCAAGGTTCTGACTTTGGTCCTCTCTACAGTTCTCCCTGCATGATTTCATAAACTCCTTAGGAGTATGGAGAACTTTCATTCCAACTTCAGAAGTTTAGACTTTGACCCGTAGATAAAAGGTTATAAAAGTTTTGGAACAGTAATGTAACACTGCATATTAACTATCCTGGAGTTAGAATAAACAACTTAATAAAAAAAAAAGTTTCTGAACTGTGGAGAAAAGAATGTTCTAGGATCACTACTTTGGAGATTGTCTGCAAAAAGGATTAGAGGCAGGAGAAATAGAAGGAAGGGAGAATAATTAGGAGACTATCAAACATTTAAAGTCATCACTACGGTATGGCTTCAGAATGAAAATGTTACTTTTTATAGATCTTCCCTTTCTGAAACCCGTATTATTTCAATAAATTAATAGGTAAGGCATGTCTAGTTTTTTTTTTTAATTTCAGTAAGTTTGGGAATGATTAAACTTAGTAATAAATACATTTAAAGATTTTATTTATTTGAGAGACAGCAAGAGAGAGAGCATGCATGTGAACAGGAGGAGGGGCAGAGGAGAGGGAGAGGCAGATAATCTCAGGCAGACTCCACACTGCATGAGGACCCTGATGGGGGCTTGATCTCACAACCCTGAGACCATGATCTGAGCCAAAACTAAGTGTTGGACACTTAACCCACTGAGCTATCCAGGTGGTGCCTTAATTACATTTAAGTATAACAAGACAGGCCCTTTGCAATATTAACCATGGATAGTAAAAATAGGACATGTCACCGTCTTAAAACACCACTGTGAATTCTTATTCTCCAAAACAAGTGGCATAGGACTCCACAGTATTTGATCTTTATACTTGATAAATTGAGTTCTTTCATTATGGAGTCAATAAATCATCATTAATACAGACATGATTCATTAATGGTTGGTCTTTTTTTACTTGAACTAGTGAAGGAATGATATGTGTGTTTGATTTTACTTTGTATGAGTATATTCAAGATATTAAAACTACATTCATTGGTAATCTGTGTCTTACATACAGTATTTTCTGTAATTGAACCCATATGGTTTCTAAATGGGCAGATAAAAGAATACTTACAAATGAAATTCTAATTGAGACATTCTAGAATCTTAGAAAAACAGGGCAGAAGGCACATAAATTAGGTGCAACCCTACTGCCACCTAACTATGTAAGTAAACCAATTTATTGGCTGTTCTTTCTTAAGTGATCCACACTGTGAGATGCTAAGCCTTTACCAAGATCAATTTCAGTTTTAACATTTCTCATTACAGGAAAAGTAGAAAGATGGACATTATTCCTCCCTATTGTGTGATCTTGGGAAATTTATTTAAGCACTGTCTTACTTTCCACAGCACTATCCTCATTATATACTGGGAAAATAAAAGGAGGGATCTCTTGAAAATTCTTTGAGCACCATGGGCCAGAAGAGCTACAGAAAGCTAAGGTGTAGTTATTTTCATATCTGCTATTTCTCCTGTCTTAACTCTCTTGTCCTAGCCTCCTTGGAAATGAAAGTTGGCCATCACTTTCTGCTTAATAACCCTTCATGTGGGTGAAATTGCTATTCTTCACAAGTACCTCAAGCAAATTTTTTAAAAAATTGCCTGAACTATAAAACAGCAATCTAGGGCTGTGAGTCAGCATTTCACCTACACACAAAATCAAAATGATTTAAAATAGGTAACACATAATCTTTTCGAAAGACATATACACCTCCTCAGAGAAGCGTTGAGAAAATTGGAGTTCGAAAGTTTATGAATAGTTTATTACATTTCAATAAGTGTATCATGAATCAATAAAGCAAAAGTTAAGGACAATGAGCTCATTACCAAGCCAGTTATTGATTTTCAAGTTCCAAAATAGAATAGTACAGGAAGGATATAGAGTAATAGGATTTTTGTGATAACAAAAATTTTAAGTTATCTTAGGAGGACAGACCTAAAGAAATTATGACACAAAGTAATTTTTAGCAGCTACTTAAGATGTTTATTCAAGTTAATTCTTCATCTTTTGGTAATTAGAAATATGATTTGGTGTTTACTCTTCAAAATATCTTTTCAAATAAAGTCGGAGGAGTTTGCAAAAACTGAATATTATCTTTTATTGATTCATTTATTCTTTCAGTTTCTCATATATGTTCCTCTTTTGTGAAAAATCTACCTTATTAGCTGTCTATCTTGTATCACTACCGTCATCAGCTCAGGTTGCCCTAACAAAATACCAGACTGAGTGGCTTGAAAAACAGAAATTTTCTCACAGTCTAGAGGCTGAAAGGTCAAGATCGAGGTGTCAACATGGTCAGTTTCTGATAAAGGTTCTCTTCCTAGCTTGTAGATAGCCCCCTTCTCACTGCATCCTCACATGGTGGGAGCAGAGAGAGTGAGCCAACAAGGTCTATGGTTACGCTTCTTATGAAGTTTCTAATCCCACCATGAGGGACCCATGCTTATGCTCTCATTAACCCTAATTACCTCCCAAAGCCCCAGCACCAAACACCACCAAGTTGCGGGATTTCAACATATGAATGGGGGCATTTCAACATATGAACAGAAAAAACACTGGCTCGAAATCGTTAGAGAAGTAATACAGAAAAGAACAAGTCAGCTTGTTTCCAAATAATTGCAGTAGAAAGCTTCCCTTTTTCTTTTTCTTTCTTTTATGGCAAGCTAAGTAAGAAAGGACTTCCTAAAAAACTTACGAACATTAATTTCACAAAACAGTAACTTTTAAAAACCAAGGACAGAAAATGAGACACACATTATTTTGGTAAAAAACTGAGAAATGGAAGTATTAATTAACCAATTGGTATATTAAATAAAAACAATGTTTAATCATACCTTGTTCTTGTATCAACTAAAGATTATTTTAAAGATTTTATTTATTTATTTGACAGAGAGAGACACAGCGAGAGAGGGAACACAAACAAGTGGAGTGGGAGAGGGAGAAGCAGGCTTCCCGCAGAGCAGGGAGCTTGATGCGGGGCTCAATTCCAGGACCCTGGGATCATGACCTGAGCCTAAGGCAGACGCTTAACGACTGAGCCACCCAGGCGCCCCCTAAAGATTATTTTAAAAGATTTTATTTGCTTGAGAGGGAGAGAGAGCGCACAGAGACAGAGAGAGACACAGATTCCCCGCTGAGCAGAGCACCTGATGCGGGACTCAATCCCAGGGCTCCGAGATCATGACCTGAGTTGAAGGTAGAGGCTTAACCAACTGAGCCAACCAGGTACCCCTCAACTAAAGATTTTTAAACTGATTTAAAGCACTTGGATTTCCAAGATGTAATATAATGCACAATAACATTTCTAGATTACATTTTCACAGATATTATTAAAAGGAATAATAGCACATTGTTTTCACTCAGAATTTGGAAAACTGAAATAGTAAAACAAAATTGACAAAACGGTAATTGGTTTGTGTGGGATCTTACCTAATTTTAATACAAAGTTATTTTTATTACATACTTCATACATTTGAGGGTATAAGAAGTATTTTTTTTGAACAGAATTCTTCATGCAAAATACTTAAATATAGCTCTCTAAGAGCATTTCCACAATGACTATAAAGTGAATAGAAAGCATTTTTCAAGTTTTTAAGTGGAAGTGTATGGGAAAGCAGGACGAAAGGTGACTGAGATTCAGAGTTTGGTGACTTGGCAAGGCAAGGTCATCCAATTAACAGGTTGCAGAGATATGGATGGGACCCAAATTTTCTTGTCTGAAAATGATGCAGATTAGTGTATTCAAGAAGAGGAAGAACATCTAATTATAGATGAGATCATTTCATACCAGAAAACAACTGTAGAAACTAACTTTTAATTTTTCAAAACTCAATTAGGTGTGTGTATGGTCCGTTGGTGTCCAGCTGTAACACCTGCCTGTTCCCGTAAGTACCATGTTCCACCACAACCCCAGCTTCGGCACACTTGCTGTTGGCAGCCAGTTCTTTCTCACATAGAGTCACAAATTGGGAATAAAGTTCTAAGCCTTCTTCTTTTCCAGAGTTAGAGTGATACTGCATGTTTCTTCCTTTTACTCTCCCCCCAAGGGTGGCTTGAGGGATGATCAGAACATTGCCAGGTAGATCCAATATAGACACGTGCTTGCCATTTTCTGTTTCACTTAACTTCACATTTAACAGTGTATTAACTGGGTGGGGAAGAAAGGGAAAACATCTTGAAGTGAGAAACAATCATGAAGAAAACCAATAATCATCCAGTCATCAAATCTCATGTTTAAAATCTAGTTTGTTGGCTCATGCTTTTTACCCAAAATCTCTATTCAGATTTAAAGAACTGCTTCACTAAGCTAAATGATCTAAGCATGAAAAATAAGGCAAATTTCATGCAAAAAATGGTATGATGTTTTAAATCCACCAGACAGTGAAGATTTCCTAACAATAAATTCATGCAGTAAAGGACTAAAAACTGTATACCGAAACCTCAAAATATTGTTGCCCCAGGGGGATACATGAGAAAATTTTGCCTCTTTGTTCCTTTTTATATTCCATAAGCAAATCTCATTGGAAAAAGGCCATGATGAATCCTCCTCACACCAAATTCTGCTTTACAACAAAGAATATTAAATAGAAATCTTAGAGTAACTTAATTACCTAGAGTTCTAAGCTGAGACAAAGGTTCCAGGTTTATTCTGATTATAAACCAGATAATTTTGCGGTTTCATAATCTCAAAGGCACTATTTAACACAGTCTAATCATATGACAAATGTAACCCATGGGAGAAGAGTAAAGGTTAAAGCAAACATCATCAGAAATTCACTGTTACAACCAAAAAAGTAAGTCAAAAGGTATATTGGTATTATGTTCATATACACACAAGAAAACATGGTGTTATTATTTTTATGGCACTTACGAAACTATACTCTTGTAGCTAATAAGAACTGTCAAAAAGCTGTAAATATCTATGTGTAGCTAAAGATCTAAACTTAGAAAACCTTTACATCTCAACATTAGCCACTTTCAAAACAATAAACAAAAGAAACACATAATATGAATAGTCTTAAGGTTTTCTTGGCTCTATAAAGGGTATACATTTGTCAAAACCCATCTAACTACTTAAAATTGGACTATTTGGTTGTATGTACATTATATGTCTATTAAGTTGATTTTTAAAAAATAAAAACCTTGGGGTTCCTGGGTGGAAAAAAAAAATACAGAGTATAAGTAACTTCTGCTTATAAAGAATATTCCTCAGGGGAACCTGGGTGGCTTGTTGATGAAGTGTCAAACTCTTGATTTTGGCTTAGGTCATGATCTCAGGGTGGTGAGATCAAGCCCCCTGTCGGGCTCCATGCACAGCATGGAGTCTGCTTGAGATTGTCTCTCTTCTCTTTCTCTGCCCCTCCCCGTGCTTGCACACACATACATACTCTCTCTCTCAAATAAATAAAATCTTAAAAAAAAAAAAGAATATTCCTCAAAGGACAAATGGTAAAAGAAACTATATAGATCTCACACTCCTACCAGTAATTAGGCTTGAAAAGGTATGCTTTCTTGGGCACCTGGTGGCTCAGTGGGTTAAAGCCTCTGCCTTCGGCTCAGGTCATGATCTCAGGGTCCTGGGATCAAGCCCCACTTTGGGCTCTCTGCTCAGCGGGGAGCCTGCTTCCCCCTCTCTCTCTGCCTGCCTCTCTGCATACTTGTGATCTCTCTCTCTCTGTCAAATAAATAAAATCTTCAGGAAAAAAAAAAAGTATGCTTTCTAATAGGGTAGTCAATGGTTTCAAGTGCTGGAGGGTTTGTAGTAAATATTAGTAAGGACCCAGTATGGTTGTCCCAGTCTACAAATCAGGGAATTAATCTGGTAGAAACCTGCCAAGATGAACATCCAAATGAATTCCTAAGGTATGCATTAAGCACTATCAATTTTCAACTAATATCTATTTTAAAATACCTCTAATTTTCTCTATTACGAATAGGACTTTGCTATATAGCCAGCAGTGGTTACTGATTGCTTCTAAGGAAACTGTAACTCTCCAGAGCACTTCGTTCCAAGGGAAATATCTATCCAGCTATCCAGGCCTCAGGCTAGTGACAGACTAAGTAGACAATTTTGGAATAACAGGCGAACGAGGTAAGTACAATTTATTATACTTCCACACACCTCCCTCTACTGGCTATAACTGAGAATTCAATTAACGTTGTTGGTATACTAACATCAGTATGTAGAAATAAATATAATACAAATACAAATGTCGATAAGTAGAATTAAAATGAGACAATGAATTAATGGCATGTTGGAAACTCAAAGATCTTAAAACAGGTTATCAATCAAGTATCTCTAATGATATATATGGGAAGTTAAGCTTTGACAGGTCCCTGGATCTCAGTTCAATTATACTGATGATGAATTGAGAAAGATTCTGTACATCTTTATGTTAGCCACGTAACTTGAAACGTTATGGATATAACTGGTTATGTTCCCAAGGGGTACATGATTTGATTAGAAAGATCTGAATCCATGTAATAAGTATGAGGTGGGGTTTAAGAGAATCCCATCACACTGGCTTACTTTGCCTCCTGGAATAGAGGGAAGTACAAGCTAATGCTATCAATAATAGACTTTTTTTGTTTTTAACTCCCAGCAGAATGGGATAGAATCACAGTTCTTTACTGAGAATCATGATATATATAGTTTTGTTTTAGACTGTCCACTAAAAGAGTTAAGGTGGACCTCCTAATTCATCACAATCTTAAGGTATGTATTCAAAGTGAACTTAGACATACACGGAAACATACAGGATTTATTTGACTATAACACAAAATGTAGATTGGATTTGGTTGGTTCCTTTAATTTTACTATGGTTAAAAGTCACTTAAGAAAGCATGAACAACTTTAGGAGTCAATCTTAAGTCACAATGACAAAAATTCTCTTCCTGTTTTTGCAGACTTCTACTATACTTTTCTGGTTCATCTATCTGTTGCTATTCATTTTTACTTTTAAAAAGCAAACATCAAATACATACCCATTTTGGGAAGAAGTTCTTTATTAGCTCCCTTGAAAAAACACACATAGATTACTAATCCTCTCTGAACCTATGAGAAAGCAGCAGAGAAAACTCAGATTAGAAAAAAACTACATAGAGATACAGAGGTAAATGAATAAAATTACAAAACTGTTAAATGGAGATTAAACCCAAAAGAAGAGAAATACATTTTTATAACAGATTTGATTCCTTAAATATGTGAGAAAACAAAATCTTTTCCAATATTTAATCACCTTAATTATAATTTCTTGCAAAAATTAAGTTTAAGATATAACCAAGAGCAGTGAAGACCACAAGTTGTATATTCAAACATTTACTTCTAATCAAAGTCATTAACCTTCTCTCCCTTAAATAAGTTGACACTTAGAAATGTTTAGTTTGCAGAGCCCCATTTATTCAACACCAAATGAATTCACATTATATAAGATATGGCTGATGTATAAGCAACAGTGTGACTGGTGTCTTTTGACATCATTACTCTTTATTCCTCCAAATCCATTTACTTGCAGGTAATAAAACTAAGGGTCTGACTCTACTTCAATAAATTCCAAGAAACTGCTCAATTATTTTTTGTTATTGTCAATACTTTAAATCAACACAGTGATTAAGGCTTGATACTGCATTTATGATATTAAGTTCTACATCATGAGGTTGTCTGTTATCAGGAATGTAAGCTTTTTTTTTTTTTTAAGAGCGAGCACGCAAAGGAGAGAGGGGCAGAGAATCCCAGGCAGGCTCCACCTCCAGCACAGAGCCCACCTAAGTGGGGCTTGATCCCATGATCCTGAGATCATGACCTGAGTTGAAACTGAGTTGGACACCCAAACGGCTGAGCCACCCGGGTGCCTCAGGAATGTAGGCTTTTAAATACAGTGACTTGGATATTTCTTTATTAGCTCTTCTAAGATATATATGGAAAAGAGAGAAATGATAAATGACTCTGATTTTGCTGCTGAGTGAATCATTACATTTCTTATTTTGTAGATTAACCTGGTTGAGTCCAAGAGCTATTATAAAGATTAAATGAATTAATATTTGTAATGTGCTTAAAACAGTGCCTAGTTCACAGTAAGAGCTATATAAGTATTTATTAAATTAGTATATAAAAATAAATTTAAGGGCTGAAGCACAATTTATTTTACATTTTAATTCCCAAAGCACTTTACAGACATGATAGGGACTCAATTTATCTGTTGTTTGCATTTAAGATAAACTGTATCTTACAGGCTCTATGTGTTATCTAATAGTCTTCTATATAAACATAACTGCAGTTTTGCACTCACACTTGATTTACTGGAAAATAAGTAATTTTTAAGAAGTGAAAATGTGCTTCTGGAACAAGCAAAGGTCTCCAAAGCACACCCACAATAAGGAGCTGGCAGGATGAATGATATAGATATTTGCACCACTGTCACAGGCCGCTCCACTGGGATTGTTTTAGTACCAACCCAAATCTCAAGCATATTCAATCAAAAATCTAGGCATATTTGTATATGGACACTTGAAATGTCAGAATTAAGTATGTAATGATATGCAGAAATAGACACCTGTTCTTTCCACCCACCATACTGCCTCCTCAGTAAGATATTTTCTTTTAGTTTATTCCAATAATAGATCTTAAGTTGTGACCTACAAATTCCCCTGTTCAAGTCAGAACCACTTTTCTTGTAGCTTCTTTTGGTAGAAAACATTTTACATATATAAGAAATTACATATAATTCTCATCGTAGTTTTTTTATTTTTTATTTTTAAGATTTATTTATTTATTTTAGACAGCAGAGACAGAGAGCAAGCACATGCATGAGCAGGGGGAGGGGTAGAGGGAGAGAATCTTCAAGCAGACTCCCTGCTGCAGGCAAAGTCCAATGCAGAGCTGGATCCCAGGACTCATGAGATCATGACCTGAGCTAAAACCAAGAGTAAGACACTTAACCAACTGAGCTACTCAGGAACCCCTCTTACCATAATTTTTAAAAAAGTTCACCTTTCCGAAGAAAAACATTAGCCTGTGACAGCAAAGGTCCAAATGAATAAAACTGAGACAAGTAACCTTCAAATCTTTTGACAAAACAATATTTCTCTTAAAAAAATTATAGAATAGGGAAGAGCATGTTTGAGAAAGAGAAAAAAATTTACTTTCTCACTATCTACTTGTCAGCTCTTTATACTAACTTAGCTATGTGTGGGAGTGAAAGGGAAAGCTTTAGAATAGCTTTTAAAGTTTATCAACACAAACTGATAGTTTGGAAGGCTGCAATAAAATATCTGATTTTGCATAAGGAACTGTGGCATAAAGACTATAAAAAGATTTAAAAACGGGAGAAATCTAAATAATTACTAGTTTGGAATTTATAGTCCCAAGAGTTAACTATAAAAATGGGCAATTCTTCGGATAGGATGACAAATATGAAAGGAATAAAATTCCACAATATGGAAGAGAAATCAAGACCTCAAAAAAAGGGAGGGTACATAACAAAAACAAACATGAATTTTTGAGAAAGAAATGGGTAGGGGGAAATATAGGAATACTTATGTTTATAAATATTTCTAAATTAGCAGAGAGTAATAGATTCTGATTTAAGAATAACCACCCACATATCTAGTTTATGGGTAATATTTAACATAATGACTAGGGTTGTGTTAAGGAATGCTAGATCTGGGACCGAATCCAGCAGATGAGTGAAAAAGATGCTCCTACATTAAATTTTCGAGTATCTCCAAATGCCTTATCAACTAATTTTTTCTTCATTTTAACTTACTCCAAAAATAGGTCAGGGGCGTTAAAGAACATTTTATTTGTTTTTGCATAAACTTGGGACTGGCTCTTTTTTTTTTTTTTTATTAACACATAATGTATTATTTGCCCCAGGGTACATGTCTGTGGATCCTCAGGCTTACACATTCCACAGCACTTACCATAGCACATACCCTCCCCAATGTCCATAACCCAGCCACCCTATTTCTACCCACCCCTACCCCCCAGCCACCCTGTTTGCTTCGTGAGTTTAGGAGTCTCTTATGGTTTGTCTCCTTCCTGATCCCATCTCGTTT
>CM052896.1:69349445-69385169 GCA_028534135.1 Potos flavus
CTTAGCATAATACCCTCTAGTTCCATCCATGCCGTTGAAACTAGCAAGATTTCATTTCTCTTGATGGCTGCATAGTATTCCATTGTATATATATACCACATCTTCTTTATCCATTCATCTGTTGATGGACATCTAGGTTCTTTCCATAGTTTGGCTTTTGTGGACATTGCTGCTATAAACATTCAGGTACACATGCCCCTTTGGATCACTACATTTGTATCTTTAGGGTAAATACCCAGTAGTGCGATTGCTGGGTCATAGGGTAGCTCTATTTTCAACTTTTTGAGGAATCTCCATACTGTTTTCCAGAGTGGCTGTACTAGCTTACATTCCCACCAACAGTGTAGGAGGGTTTCCCTTTCTCCGCATCCTTGGGACTGGCTCTCTTTAAAGGGCAAATACTGAAGTAGAAGGAAATCCTATCAGTGTAAAGGTTTTAAACTCTCCTAATGAACTGTGTTCAACAACAACGCAACATTCTAATAAAAGTAGTAGTCTTTGTTTCTAGTTGCAAATACGTAAAATTTTTAAGTTTCATGAAAAAAGAATTGTTTCATGGTAAGTCTCATTTCTGTGGCTAGCTGCAGGCTATGTACGAGGGAATTGCAAGGGTTCTGGAGCACAAGTCAGAACCGGTCTTGAACGTTTGCAACTAATCTAACCTACACGCTGGAACCAGACCAACACTAAGGCGTGGAAAGGCCCTCGCTCGTCTGAAGCAAGAGATCTGAGACAATTAAGCCTCAGGTCCACCGAGCTCAGGTAGGCAGAAGGTGAGAGGAAGTTCAAATTCCCGCGGTTCTAAGCAGGGGACACACTTCCGCCCCAGGAAGAGGTCCAAGGGAGAATGGCCAGGACCGCCAGTGCAGTAATTCGCAGACCAGCGGGGCCGGCAGGCCTCTGCGGGAGGAGGTGGGCCGGCGGAGCGGAAGTTCGCACAGCCCACAGCCCGAGCCGGCGCCACGCACCGCCCGCGCGCGGAGGGAGACGAGGCGAGGCGAGGGAGCGAGGGGCGGTGGCCCCGGTGGCGGTGGCCCCGGTGCCGGGCGGATCACCAAAAGAACGCGGGGAGGCCCGCCCCTGCACGCGGTACCGGGAGTGGCGGGGCTGACGTTACCTCCACCCACTGGCTCTCGGCGTCTCCCTCTGCTGGGCGTACTTGCAGCCTGGCGTGCAGGCACTGCTGCAGTAGCGCCCGAGCCTGAGGTATCCGGCCGCTGTCGGCCATGGTTCGAACCTGCGTGGCAATCCGATAGGTTTGAGGATCGCGCTGCGCAGGCTCCGCCTCCAGCGCGCGGGGAGGACGTGGCGGATCGTGGCGGCGGGACGTTCTAATGGCGCGTGGCACCACCCCTAAATGGGCGGGGCTTCTGCCTGGCTTCTGGGTGACCCGGATGTGTGGTCTTCAAAGACAATGTACTAACTCCTACGATGAATCCAACTTTGTAGAAAGCGCTCAGCGTATACTTTAAAAGAGTGGGAAGACTCATTGGATCTCTTCCCTACACACCATTTAAAGAAACAGCTTTCAGTTCAGAAAGCTTAAATTTCCAGACGTTGAGAAATTTAAAATTTTAAGTCTTTATTATGCGCATTATGAAGGTAGGTAAATAGAATGAATCAATTGAATCACAAAACAAGCAGAAATGGAACTAAAAGGTATAAATCTTTCAAAAATTTCCTTCCTCCAGTCCATAAAACAACGATAGATCCTCTATCAGGAATGCTAGAAATCATTCTGATGCTGCCGTTTTGGAAAGATGTTGGTATGCTATGTAAATGCACATTTGGAGTTCAGTTCTTTAGAGAATATCCTCTCTAAAAATATTCTTATCCAAGAAAGTGTGTCATTGTTGATAAAATTTGTAACCTGCTGCTAAGATGAAAATAAAATGACATAGTCTGATGCACATAATGATACTAAATTTTGTGGGGTTTCCTGTAAGTACATATTAGAATGTAAATAAAATTAGACAAAGCCTTGATCTTCTTTCCCACACAACCTATTCCTTGAACATGCATCAGATTAGCATTATTTTTCTATGGGCTTGGAGGGTTTAGATGAGGAATAATAGTGTTACCATGATTGCATTAGTCAGGTCATTGATTTGGGCTCAGTTGACACAATATGCCTATACATTTGGGTCTGTTGTTTTAGAAGATGACATCACTGACAGTGTTGTTATCCATATAAAGTAGTGTGACTGAAGAAAATAATCCATGCATATTCAGCGGTCCTTTCTACACAAAATTGAAGCTGCCTGCTTGCTGGTTATCTTGCTGCCTGCTTTATAATTTTTGTGAAAACCGAAAAGCAAGATCTCACATTATCTCTGATTGCTGCATTGCAGGGGTTCCTGCGTTTGTTGACATTTGTCTGCAAAGCATAGACAAGCTGCATTGTTTGTGCCTTTATGTCATTATAACTATTGAATCTCTTTTCACTCTCAGACTCAAGTTTTACAGGGCTGTAAGAAACTTTGACATAAAGGCCTTTAGCCTTGACCCAGAGTAAGAGAGGACTATGATGTCCATTTGTATATGAGTACGGAAGACAGCAAGTTCTCTTGAAAATAGGATATATGGTTCCAGAAATCTTTCCACAGTGAAGGGACTTTAGCAAATTGGGCAATCCTTCCTGTGAATAGGTGGAGTTTGGTTGGTAATAATCTCTCAAAAGTCACCAGTTGCTTTATTTTTTTTTTTTTTAAGATTTTATTTATTTATTTGACACAGAGAGAGAGATCACAAGTAGGCAGAGAGGCAGGCAGAGAGAGGGGGGAAGCAGGCTCCCTGCGGAGCAGAGAGCCCGATGCAGGGCATGATCCCAGGACCCTGAGATCATGACCTGAGCCCAAGGCAGAGGCTTTAACCCACTGAGCCACCCAGGTGCCCCCACCAGTTGCTTTAAACCTTTCTGTTAGGTGAGAATGTCTTGGACACTACTGCAGGTAGTCATAGGTTGTGACTCGCTTATTCTTTTCTTCCACCTGCAGAGGGCAGTAGAGAGTAGGCACAAAGGTAGTCCTTTCTGTTTTTATTTTTTGACCTAATTTCTTTCCACAAAGAATTTAAGAAGGCAAGACATACATGCAATAAAATAGTAAAATGTGAATAAACATAAAGCACTAGAGGTAAAGAAAATAGAACTTTATCAGTAAGTCCCAGTGGGAGAAATTGAAAACAAATAGATAAACAATGGTTCTTGCCTGGAGGGCTGAGATGTTAGAGTATGCAAAAGTCTTCATAGATAGATCACTTTTTGTTATAAAACAGTTATCCCCGGGGCACCTGGGTGGCTCAGTTGTCTGCTTTCAGCTCAGGTCATGATCCCAGGATCCTGGGATCGAGCCCCACATCTGGCTCCCTGCTCCCTGCTTCTCCCTCTCTCACCATCCCCCCCCGCCCGCCCCCGCTTGTATTTCCTCTCTCATTCTCTCTCTCTCCATCAAATAAATAAATAAAATCTTTTTAAAAAACCCCAAAAACTCCTTAAAAAAAAAAGAAATAAAACAGTACACCCATTGTCAATCAAGAAAAAGAGTCTGTAAAGCAGCCAGGAGCATTTATTTTGGGATCTTAGAGATTACAATGCTGCAGCCACAGAGTGGACTGAAATTGAAAGTGTGTTCAGAATTGAAAGCAGAAAGTGCAGACATATAAAGGCAAAGCCCAGGAGGTTATATGACTTTCTTTGATTGAATTGTGATCGATGCTGACAAAGTTAAACTATCTAATAAACAATGGGCTATTTAGCTGATACAGGTTACATTATCTCTATTTCAGTCCAAAGTAGAAGGATGTGTTCTGGAAAGTGGCAGAGGTGCAATTGACAAAAGTCAAAAGTCCAGGGTGTTCCAAAAATTGAAACAGAGGTCCATATGCCTTGCTTCTTCCATACTCCCCTGACTCTGTTTTTGAATGACTCTCTTAGCAATGTTTACTTCACTTTGGAATTTTCTTTCATACCATCATATGTAATGTTAAGGTGGTGCATCTTGTACAATTTCCTTCAAGTTAAAAGTAAAAGGTAAGGCGAGCCTGGGTGGCTCAGTTGGTTAAGCATCTACCTAAGGCTCAGGTCATGATCCTGAGGTCCTGGGATCAAGCTCTTAAAAAAAAAAAAAGTAAAAGGTGAAGCGCATCATTAAGTTGGCTCTAGATGAGGGTGGTGGTTGAACAGGAACATAAGAGTATGCAAGAAATCACTGTCTGAGCAGGAATAGTTCTTGAACAGTTATAGTGCTAAAAGGGGGTTGTAGGGTTAGTGGGTTATGCAGGAATGCATCCTAGGCCCTCTGAGTTGGTACAATGATTGATTTAGAGTTTTGTGGGGTTTTTTTTTAAGATCTTATTTATTAATTTGATAGAGAGAGAAAGGGAGAGAGCACAAGCAGGGGGAGTGACAGGCAGAGGGAGAGGGATAAGCAGGCTCCCCGCTGAACAGAGAGCCCAATGTGGGCCTTGATCCCAGGACCCTGGGATCGTGACCTGAGCCAAAGGCAGACGCTTAACCAACTGAGCCACCTACGGCCCCTGAGGTAGATGTTTTAATCTTACAGAGGCTGGAAGAAATCTAGCCCCCCACTTGAAAGCTCCAAGATTTATTTTTTTTGGTGGTTAGTGAGGTGATCAGGTTCTGAGAAATTAGTTCACACTAACTAAAATGCACACGAATTGGGGGTAGAACCAGAATACTATGATTTATTCATTTATAATAAGAAATATTGCTGTGACACAGAGTGGAAGTTCTCAAATAGGGCATGACCGACACCTTTGCCCTGCGTTCAAGCATGTATACTAGGTCATGTTCAAAAGTCTCCTAACTAATTTCCTATGAGAGATAGTTACTCTTCTACCAGCACACAGGAAACTGAGGTTGGAAAGACCCTTATGGATTCTGGCTTTAAGATACTTGCCATATGCATTAAGACTGTGAAGAAAGAGGAAACAAGCATATTTAAATTAGAGCCTGAAACAAAAAGTCCAAAGGTAAATGCTCCAAACTGCAGGTCTATATTTTGTCATGGAGCCTCTTCTTACACAGGCAGAAACCGAGGCCAGGAATGTTAATCCAGTCGAAGCCCCTCTATGTGGAAATACGAGGCCTGGGAAAAAGACAGTTCACCACCTAAGAGCTGAGTCTATCTTTAACATGAATAGTTTGTACAACCAAGTAGAGGATGGGATTTAGAACTTGATATTGATTGTTCTTTTGTTCAATTTGCTTTTTTAAATTATTTCGTTACTGCACCATATGCTGGTGGGGTGCCTAGGTAACTTGATATTGCAAGTGCTTTTAACTCTAAGGCAGTGATGGATATCTGGCAGTCTGTAGGGTTTTCCCCTGGTAGGCTGATAAATTATCTTGATCTTTGGGCTATTTTTCAGTCCACAGTGTTGTGATAACTTAGCAAAGCATTGCATAACCCTTTGAATATTTGTAGAGTTGTGTTAGCCGTTTTGTCAAGTCAGGCCAGCTGTTGTAAGGGCTTTTTTTTTTTTTTTTTTTAAGATTTATACATTTATTTTAGAGAGAGGGGAGGAGCAGAGGGAGAGGCAGAGAAACTCAAGCCAACTAACTCCACAATGAGCAAGGAGCCCGATGCAGCACTCAATCTCATGACCTTGAGCTCACAACCTGAGCTGAAATCAAGAGTTGGATGCTTAACCAACTGTGCCACCCAGGCGCCCCTGTAAGGATGTTTTATAATTTGGACACCTGCATCCTTTGTAGGAAAAAAAAAAACTATGAAAGATTTTGAACAGGCAGAGAAGATTTCTAGATATCCTTTTAAGGCAATGCTGGAGACTCTGGGGATTCCTTTGGTCTTAAAGGGCTATTTAGGGGTTGTCTTGACTAGGCTGTCTTATAACTCTTTAGAGATAGAAGTTAACTTGTTGAACACAAATTGTAAGCAAATCATTCCTGTCCATAAAAATGTAAAATTTAACTATTACTCTGTGAATGCTTACTGATTTTGTCCATTTTGCGTCCCTTTGTAAATTCATTTCAGCAGTCCTTTCCTGATTATACATGTATAGCACCTTGAGTTTTCTCTCTCTTTCGAAAATAAACTTTAAATTTCATAGTAGATTTATATTTGTAGAAAAGATACAAAAATAGTATAGAGTTCCCCTCACCCAATTCCCCCTTTATTCACATCTCAAATTACTATGGTATGTATGTCACAACTAAGGAAACAGCGCTGGTATGTTAATTAAACTCCATCCTTTTTTCAGATTTTGTTAGTTTTCCCACTAAATCCTTTTTCTGGAATCTATCCAGGATACCACATTACATTTAGTTATCATGTTTCCTCAGGCTGTGGCTGTTTCTCAGATTTTTCTTGTTTTTGATGACCTTGGTGGTTTTGGGGAATACTGGTCAGCTACATTGTAGGATGCAATAGGAATTTGATATTTTGATATTTGATATTTTCTATGGGAATTTGATATTTTCTCATGATTAGACCAAGGTTATGGGTTTTTGAAGGAGGTTCATGGAGGTGAAGTGCCATTCTTATTACATCATATCAAGGGTACATGCTGACAACATGTCTTCTTTAATGATGATATTAACCTTGATCACCTGGCTAAGATGATGTTTGCGAGGGTTCTCCGGTATAAAGTTAAACCTTCCTCCCTCTTCCACAATATACTCTTTAGAAGCAAATCCCTTAACACAGCCCATACTCAAGGGGTGTTACTGTACACATTTTTGAGTGGGGGCTATCTGCATAAATTATTTGGAATTCTTTGTCCAGGAGATTTGAGCCCTCTTTTGAACTGAACATAATATATTACTGGTTTCTTCCTTAATGAGTTAAATATTAATGAAATAAAAACCTTTGACACATGTTGATTTTATTTATTTATTTTTAAAAAGATTTTATTTATTTACTTGACAAAGAGAGAGACAGACCACAGGTAGGCAGAGAGGCAGGCAGAGGGAGAAAGGGAAGCAGGCTCCCTGCTGAGCAGAGAGCCCGATGTGGGGCTCGATCCCAGGACCCTGGGATCATGACCTGAGCCGAAGGCAGAGGCTTTAACCCACTGAGCCACCCAGGCACCCCTAATTTTATATTTTTATGAGAGTTGCAACTTTATTCTTTTAAAACTTATCCTCTCATATTCCCCTACCAAGAAATGTTGTGGAAATTATCTTTTATATGGTTCTTTGACATCCATGAGTAAATGCCATACACAAATATATTATTTTGAAAAGAAGATACTGAATATTATTTATAGTCAAAGAAGAAAATACATTTTTAAATCACACTAACTGTATCAGTCAGGGTCTTATCAGGAATCAAATACATTCTGGATAGGATAACCTGGGAAAGTGTTATTTACAAAGGGACTATTTACAAAGGTGTGGGTGTAGGGGAACCATAGAGATAGTGTAGTAACCCAGGGCATGGTAGCAACTGATATGTCTGTTACCCGCCCCCTGGCCTGAAGGGAGAAAGGGAGGGAGTCTGGAATCAAGAGGTAGAGACTTACATAGACCCTTAAGAGAAGGAGACGACCTTCTTCCAAGAAGCTCAGCCAAATCCAGTTGACCCTTTCGGGAGACAGTTAGGGAAATAAATACCTGACCCTATTTTCCATCTCCCTTGCATTTCTTGCCAGAGCTCCCCATTGGCAAACCTCTACCAGAAGCTAGGAAGCAGGGGACCTATTGCCGACCTGGGCTCCAGGCCAGAAGGCAGGGTGGAGAATGCTTGAATGTGGATCCGGAAGGCAAGCAAAGACCCCAAGCTCACTGATAACACTGAGTTATCAGTGTAAGATGACCCAAGGCCCTTGCGTTACCACCACTGCCCTCCTACCCCTTTTTTCCAGTCATTGGAAGTATGGCTAAGACATCAGGGAAGAAAGTTTGCTGGGATCCTTGTCTTGGTGAAAATGGCCTCTACAGCCCAACTTGCATGGCAGAAAGAGATGGAGCTGCTGCTTCCAAAGGGTTTTACAGAATTGGATAAGAGGCATGTTATAGGGGACCATTAAAAACCCAAGTCCTTAGAGCTCTTATGGAATACTTTGCACCATGAGGGAAGGAACTTGGGATCAGATTTGATTTGATAAAGAAAAAAATAATGAACCATGTTTACTGTTTCCGAGTGTTTTAACTAAATAAAGTTCATACTGACTCCAGCAGGAAGTGAATAAATAATAGAGATTTCCATAAAGAATTGTTCATATATACCTAAATCTTCAATTGCATTTGCTTGAGATGGAAGAGGGAAAGCTAGTGTTCTCAGAGGGAGCACCCTGGTTGTTCTTTTTGACAAGTGAAAGAAATACTATAGATTCTTAGTTTGCTTAAGGAAGAACATTCTAAAAACCTCACAAATAGAATTCCAACTCCAGAATTAATTTATAAGTGCATGCATGTATTTTTCCAATTGTTTATAAACATTTATCTATCATGTTAGATACTAAGTTAGGTGCTGGAAATATATGAGGAATTAGATGTAGGTTTTACTCTCAGGGAACTCAGAATTTAGTGAAATGACGAGGAAAACGATGGGGCAGCATTAGAAAAACCGTTTCTCTTTCCACCAGTATGTTCTTTCCCTCCCAATTTGGGAAAGACAGGACTTGGAAGGGAAACCACTTCCTGGAAACCCCGAGTTAAACTAAACTGGGGTGACTGGCCTTAACTGGAGGGAAGATAAGGTCTTCGACCCAAACAATTTGGCATAAACTGGATTTTCTGGGCCATATCACAACTAGGCAACTTTTTTCTTAGTCACCAACTGACTCTCTTTGGAATACTTTTCCCTATACAGGAATTATGCGAACTTTACTGTCTGCAAAGTATACTCCGGGCTTGACCTCCAACTCAGAAGATTTCCTTCCTTTAGGCCACAATCCAAAGTCTAATATTCTTTTTTTTTTTTTTTTTAAGATTTTATTTATTTATTTGAGAAAGAGAGTGCACTCAGGGAGAGGGAGTGGTGGGGGGTCAGAGGGAGAAGCAGGCTCCATGCTGACCAGGGAGCCCGATGTGGGGGATGTAGGATGCGGGGCTCGATCCCAGGACCCTGGGATCATGACCTGAGCCGAAGGCAGAGGCTTAACTGACTGAGTCACCCAGCTGCCCCCCAAAATCTAATATTCTAAGTACTGTGTTTAGGTGCACTCTGCTGGGTGTGAGGCTGATTAAAGTAATTCCTATTAACTTGTGAATGAAGCGTAACCTTCCTAAAAGGTATATTTGCATTTTAATGGCAGTCCCTTAACACAAATTAATCTCTAATTAGTAGAATGTGTGAGAGTTACTTTTTTCATGGGAAGAAGGAGGTGGAATTACTCCTTAATTCTCCAAGTTTTAAAGATCTGCTACTCTCAGAGCCTCTGGATTCTCACCTCCCAGACACCACTCAGCACGATGCTATTTTGTTTCTCTTCCTGAAGCTAATAATTTTGAAAAGCTTTTTAGGTTAATTTCAATGGCCGTCATCATCTTTTGAATAGCTTTTATATTTGGGGAAATTGCTACAGTATGAACATCTTTTGCCCTCTCAGGTGGAAATCAGAACTCAGTTCCCCAGCCTCCATGGCAGCTAGGATGCAGGCAGTTAGATACCTTCACGCAAGATTAAACTTAGAAGTGAGCAATGTGAATAAACAGGCTCTGCATAGGGCTACCATGTTCCTCATGATGGTGTTGGCAGAGCTCTCGGGCACAGGACAGTTCAAGACTTGCTGCGGAAGTAGCATTGGTGTCAGCAGCAGTTGCAGTAAAACCAAGTTGCTGGTGCTCGACGCTGAGTGGGAGCAGTAGCAGAAGCTGGCGCTATTTACTGAAGTAGAGAACGCCAGTGATCGGATGCCTGGGTGGCTCAGTTCGTTAAGCGGCTATCTTCAGCTCAGCTCATGATCCCAGGGTCCTGGCTCTCTGCTCAGCGGGTAGCCTGCTTCTCCCTCTGCCTGCTCCTCCCCCTGCTTGTGTGCGCTCTCTCTCCCTCTCTCTCTGTCAAATAAATAAATAAAATTTAAAAAAAAGAAGAAAAAAAAAAGAACACCAGTGACAGATCCCTGATCTGGGCAGTTCTGTGGCAAAGTTTTGGGCACTGTTGTCTTGAATGTTTCTCCAGCCACTCCAATAATTCTGTGAGGTACTTAATATCCATTAATAAATCAGCTTGTGGTCAAACCAGCAGAATGAAATTTACTGTTGGCAAATAATTGACACAGGAGTCATCTTCAACTTTCCCCTCTCTTTTGACTTCTCAACCAAAAGAATTTACAGGACAAGACTCTCTGCTTTTCTCCATCCCCACTCTTACTGTCTTAGTTCAGGCCTCATCATCTGTTACCTGGATTACTCCAACCCTGTCCAGTTTGACCACTCACCTCCAGTTTTGACTTCTTCATCAGAGCAGCCAGAGTGATCTTTCTAAAATGAAAATTGAATTCTATCATTCTTTGGCTGTAGATCCTGTCGTGGCTACCTAATGCCCTGAGGATAAAGCCTAGGATCAAGTCCAAACTCCCTGGCAGACTTTCAGGCTGGGGGTCTAGTTGGCTTTTCCTGCTCATCGTGGCCATTCCTGCTTCTCACACCTATACTCCAGTCATACTCTTTTCTTGCTCCGAACCGGCAGTAATGGATCCCCTGGGATCCTGTTACAAATGCCGACTCTCAGGGTGCCTGGGTGGCTCAGTCCTTTTAGTGTCTGCCATCAGCTCAGGTCATGATCTCAGTGTCCTATGATCCAGCCCCGCATGGGGCTCCCTGCTCAGCGAGGAGTCTGCTTCTCCCTCTCCCTTCCTGGACCCCTCAGCCCCACTTGTGCCTGCACTCTTGCTCTCTCTCTGTCTCATGTTCTCTCTCTCAAATACATAAATAAAATCTTAAAAAAAAAAAAAGAATCTCAACCCTACTCCATACTCGGTGAAGCAGAATCAGTGTTTTAACATGATCATTAGGTGATTTGTGTGCATATTTACGTTTGGAAAGAGCTGCTTTAGGGCCTCATGCTCTTTCCCTGGGCTTTTATACATTCTGCTTCCTCCATTGTACTACATACTACAGAGTGTGTTTATGTGTTTAAAATTCTGTCCTCCAAGATCGTCTGGGAAAACTGACTGGTGAAAGCTGGGTTGGGGGCTTTGTTTCCCCAAACATGGTACTTATTCCTTTGTACCATAATGACCTTTTAACTTTAACTCCTTTTTCTGTCCCATGAAACAGGGGTTTTCTGTTCTGGTTGTATTTTAGAGTCTGCCTGAGAACTTAAACAAAAGATAGATTCCTGGGTCCCACCACTAGAGAATTGATTTGAGTAAGGCCTAGATACCGGTATTTTTAAAAAGTGTTCCCGTAAGGAAATTGCACATGGCTCGTGGGAATGTAATATAGCACAGCTGCTGTGGAAAAGTGTGGGTGGTTCCTCAAAAAGTTAAACATAAAATTGCCATATGACCCAGTAATTCGAAATAATTCAAAATAAATCAAAACAAGGACTCAAATACATGCTTGCGTATCAGTGTTCACAATAGCATTATTCACAATGGCCAAAGGTAGAAACAACCCAAATGTCCCTTAACAGAAGAATGGATAAAGAAAACAAACAATGGAATAAACATACAGTGGACTATTATTTAACCATAAAGAATAAAGTTCTGATATGTGTTATAACATGGCTGAACCTTGAAAACGTCATGTTAAGTGAAATAGGCCAGACACAAAATAAGAAATGTACGAATCCACTTACATGGAATATCTAGAATAACAAATTCACAGAGACTGAAAGTAGGTTGGAAGTTATGAAGGGTTGTGGAGAGGGGAAATGAGGAGTTATTAGTTAATTACTATAATTAACTAATCTCTTTGGGGTAATAAAAATTTTTGGAAATAGTGGTGGTGGTTGCAAAACACTGTGAATGTAGTTAACACCACTGAAATATACATTTTACGATGGTGAAAATGGCAAATTTTATGTTATATATATTTTACCACAACAAAAACAGTAAAAATAATTACATTTGCAACATCACCCATTGCTTGCTTTCTTACAGCCCTTTTCATATTCATTGATCTAGCCATGGTACAGCCTAGATGTCTCTCTAATACAGGGATTATATTCTATAAAAGCAGAGGGTACATCTCTGGTGGTATAATTGACTAAGGGTCCATTGTTTCCTCTGGGTTCCAAAATTTAAATGTAGGCTTCTGAATTTAGGTTTTGTGTCCTTTCTGCCAAAGAGTCCTCACTGAATGTTGACTCAAACAGAGCAAGAATGGATTTCTTGAAAACATTTTTGAAGTTCTCCCCAGTAAACAGGTAGAGTGTAGGAGAAAAGAGAGCATTGAAAGAAATGGTTATCACTGTAAGTAGTTGAGTCACCTGTAAAAGGACTGATTGGTGCTCAGTGAGAAGTAAGCCCTGGTGTACATGGTAGGGCATCCAGCACACAAAGAAAGAGAGAATGGCAGTCACCATGACTTTGAAGGGCTTATTGGATTTAAACAGGCCCCTCTCTTTCATCTTGTTGGCTACTCTTTTGTAACAAAGGGTGATGATAAAGAAAGGCAGAAGAAAGCCCAGAAGGAAGCGGCTGATGAAACAGGCTACATGAATCCCTTTCCCTAATGTTTGCATCTTTTTGCTTTCCCAGTTAGGAGACACAGCGTAGTTATTTTGACAGGTCACTCTTCCTTTATGGTCATCCTGTGTCTCCCTGAAAACCAAATAGGGCATGCCGAGGGCAGTGGAAGAGAGCCAGACTCCCAGGACGATGCCGGTAGCCCAGCGTGGGGTTCGGTGCAGCTGTGACCACACCGGGTGAAGAGTGAGAAGGTAACGGTCAATGCTGATGGCCGAGAGGAAGAAGATAGAGGCGAACATCCCTGCCGACAAAGTGGCATTGAAGACCTTGCACATGGCAGTTCCAAAGCTCCAGTGATTGTCCTGAAGGTAGGTGGTGGCTATAAATGGTAGAATCAATGTTGAAATAAAATAGGAGAGAATGAGATGAAAAAATAAGAGCGTATTGACAGTCTTTTCCATCTTGAATTTTAGCACCCACAGGTAGAGACAATTGGTGAGGGTACCAATTATAACTGACATGCACAGCAGAAAGGCAATGATCACATTCGAGGCAGGAACTGGAAAGTGAGTGGTGTTTCTTACTAAAGTAGAGACACTGAGCAAATCAGTAAAGTTGACCAGATCCATATTACCTGTAGAGAGAGAAACAGAAAACGACCACAAAAAAGAAGCAAAAATAAATAAATAAATAAAAAATTTAAATATGGAAATATAAACAGTAATTTTTGCATAGTAAGAGTCAAAATGACACTAATTTTAAAAAGGCAAACATAGGGGCCCCTGGCTGGCTCAGTTGGTAGAACATGTGACTCTTGAATTCAGGGTCTTGAGATCAAGACCCACATTGGGTGTGGAGCCTACTTAAAAAAAATTATAAAATGGCAAACATAATATTTCCACAATAATACAAATCAGATATTTTCCTAAGCTTTGTATTTTTATTTTGTATGAAGAATTAAGATCATATTAATTTGAACATCCAAAATAGAAACACTACAGATGAAATTAATGTGAAAGAGAAATAAAGTTTGGGATATTTTGACTTGAAATAATGAGCTTAGGTAGCTAAACATCTTCTATTTAGAAATGAACCATAAGTCTGACCCTCCTTCATGATCATAACTTCTTGAATAAGGCAATGTAGCATCAGTTTCACCTGACTAAGGCTTGGTCAGGGCAAATGTTGTTAATGAAATTGAGTAGCAAAATTAACAACAGTAACAGTAATCAAGTAAACAGAGCTATAATTAGTTTTCTCCCATAAGCTAATCATTATATGTAGTAAATGCTAGTATTTTAACAGTCAGCATGTGATAAGAACTGATATTCATTTGGGAGCCCTAGGCTAGGGAACCATAAATGGGTGACATGTTGGGGTGCCTGGGTGGCTCAGTCATTTAAGGATCTGACTCTTGATTTTGGCTCAGGTCATGATCTCAGGGTCGTGAGATCAAGCCCCACCTCGGGCTCTACTCTGGGTGTGGAGAGCCTGCTTAAGACTCTCTCTTTCCCTCTCCCTCTGCCTCCTCCCCCCCAAAAAAGATTGTAAAGTGCCTTCAAAATCATCAATCAAAGAGGAACATGTGCTGTTGAGTATAGTGGTAGTTCTTACTTGGAGAAGGAAAAGAGAGAGAGAGGTCAAGGAATTGATATTTATCTAATACTTTTTATATGCCAAGAGCTTTATAAAAAAGTCATTTCTTTTTTTCCTCGTAAAGACAAATATTTAAACAGAAGAGAAAGTGAGGCTTAAATTTCTTATTTATCAACATTTCCTGTGCCTCCATTGTGGCAGGTGGGGAACCCCACTAGTGTTTTATGTGACTTCTTTGAAAACTGGTAATTTATGTGTAGTGTTTTGATAATGCTCCATGAATCAGAGTATTTGAAGATCCAAACTAGCCCATTTCTTGGATAATGATTCCTATAGTATTGAAAATATGAACCTGAGAATGTTTTGGAAAATAGCTATTATATATAACAGTCATATCAACAAATTGGTTTTTGATAAATTGAATAAATTGCTTTAATGGAAATTGCTAATGATTTTTTTTCGCTAAGCAAAAACATCCTAAGAATATATGGAAAGCAGAAATAAAAAAGTTGCTATTAAAACCACAATTGCTTTAAATTAATTCTGCCTTCTAAGGAAGTTGCAAAATTTTTCTCCAAAGTAGAAAAAATGGTCCTCTTTAGGAAAATACCTTAGTAGTCTGCTTTGAATAAAAAGTGAAGTCTAAGCACATGGAATGGGTGGCAATGGTGAGTAGAGGAGTGGGAACCTGGGAAAGAGGCTGTGTGAAGGCCCTGGGACCGTGAGTAGAGGGAGGAGGGATTTGATCTTCAGAGAGTGGGGCACAGGAAAAACACTGCGGGAGGTTAGGAGGCTTGAAGAGGAGAAAAGTTCAATGAGATATTCTGAGAAGCAGAAATGACGCAGACGGTTTAAAATGAGAAATTGTCTAATATCAATTTTAATCCATTTGCTATGCTTTGACATGGTGTAATGTCCCTTCTCATTAATTACAACTGTCTTGTATTGGTGGTTGCCTTGGGGAATCGAAAGAAAAGAGCTTGTGTTCCTGATTTGGGATGCGGTGGGATGGAGAGAACAGACCAGCAGCAGGAGGTGAGATGTGCATGAGATGATGAATATGGTGGAAACCGGAGAGACATTGGGGCATGAGCAGAAAAGAAGAAACAAAATCACATGGAGAATTGCTGATGCTGTGTGTGGATGGCCTTTGCGTGTCTATCTGTGCATGTGTGTCTGTGTCTGTGTGATGTGTCTTTGGTTTGTCTCTATCTGTTGTGTATTTGTCTGCATGTGTGTGGATATATAGTCTTGTGTGTGTCTCTGTGGTGTGCGTTTGAATCCCTGGGGTGTGCATGGAGGGGTGTGTGTGTGTGTGGGTGTGTGTGTATCTGTGGTGTAGTAATGTGTGGCCTCTGTGTGTATGGTGTACAGTGTCTGCAGTCTGTGTGCATTTATCTGTGTAGTGTGTGTTTATGTGGTGTTTGTATGTCTGCAATGTATGTGTGAGTGTGTGTGTGTGTGTACATGTGGTCTTTTGGTGTATGTGCATATAAAACACTGGAAACCTGAATTATAGGGAAGTGTTTCATTTTATTTTGTTTTTAAACAATTGTGTGGCTGAGCTCTAGAAGGTCATCTGAAAGTAATGTAGGACTTGAACAAAATCAACATGGGTAGTGGTTCTGAATAGAATACAAAGCTTCCTGGGAGCTTTGATTTATTGCACAATAACCAGGAGGTTTCTTCATTCTTAAAGAGCTTTTAACATGGTCTTAAAGTAATTGAGTATAAATTAGTAGGGCAGAACCTGGGCTCTGGCATCCCACTGAACTGGGTTTCCATTCTCTCTCAACCACTTACCAGTTCTGTGGACTCTTAACTCTGAGCCCCTTTCACTTTCTAAAACCCAATGAGTATTTATGAGGATAGAATGACACAGTGTATATAAAACACTTAGCTCACTTCATGGCACACATTAAGCACTCAAGAACTTTTTACCTATTATTTTGCTCGACTTGTTATTTGAAGGCTAGCAAGTACTTCATTTTGCCCTTTTAATACTGCAGGCCACATTCCTCTCCTCCTCAAGATCTCCCTACTGAATTTCAGAGGACCAGCAGTGAGTTCTGAAAAAAATCTAAATGTTCATCTATTGGGGGAGAAGTTCTCAGACTTGGAGTTATTTTGAGACCTTGCTATAGTGACACCTTTGACACAGATTCTTTCAGGTAGACCTCCCCCGCCCCCTCCCCTTGGGAACAGTGTGCTCCTGTGGGGGTGAGCAGAAGAACCTCGGGAAGTTGATCTGTGTTAATTTAGAAACTTCATTGTTATGTCACAGTACAGTGGTATGTTCTTTTTTTTTTTCTTCCTTTTTTTTTTTTTTAATATTTTATTTATTTGACAGAGAGAGCACAAGCAGGGAGAGAGGTAGGCAGAGGGAGAAGCAGGCTCCCCACTGAGCAGGGAGCCTAATGCAGGACTCAATCCCACAACCCTGGGATCATGACCTGAGCCAAAGGCAGACACTCAACTGCCTGAGCCACTCAGGCGCCCCTGTTCTTCCTTAACTTTTCTACCAAAGCTCTAAAAACTTTGCTAAGAATTAAGCGAATTCATTGAATGTTCTCCTAGTGTGTTCATCATTAACAATGGCCTATCCCATTTAATGCAACAGCATTTAATTAAAAAAAAAACAAAGCCCTGGCCTTCTCCCAAATACTTTTCCTTTATAATGCTCAAATCTGGAGATTTTTGATACATATTGGAGGTCACAGTGTCTGTAGGCCCTGCATCTGGATTTCCTGTTGAGTTCCTTGCTATGGTAGGCACAGTCTCCCCCTCACTGCCCATCACAGGGACTAGAAAACCGTACACTCATTTCCCCAAATTTCCTTGCAGCAAGTGATTCGCTTTTTTTTTTTTTTTTAAGATTTTATTTATTTATTTGACAGAGAGAGAGAGATCACAAGTAGGCAGAGAGGCAGGCAGAGAGAGAGGGAGAAGCAGGCTCCCCGATGAGCAGAGAGCCGGATGCGGGGCTCTATCCCAGGACCCTGAGATCATGACCTGAGCTGAAGGCAGAGGCTTTAACCCACTGAGTCACCCAGGCGCCCCAAGTGATTCACTTTTAATCATCAAGTGTTTCATGTGATTCAGCGAATCATAAGGAGATGACACCTGTGTAGTTTCTGGGATCGGAAAGCTGATCTGGAGTAAGCCTAGAGGATTTATTCAGATGATAGCACCAGGATAAAACCTGCTGGCCCAGGGAATCTTACCTTGGAGTTATATCTGCATGTCAGGTGGTCTTAGGTGAGCCAGAGTGACTCTAGGACAGCAGTCTTCTCTCCAGGGACAGAGACAAAAATCAGTGACACTTTGACTTCATTTCATCTGCCTTTCTTCTTGCTGATCCTATTCCCCAACTTTGAACCTACTGTTTAAATATTCCGTGAGGTCTTCTGGCTCTTTCCCAGTTCCTTTTTCTGTGAAATGTATGCTTAAGGGGAGGTAGAGAAAGGACTACTTCTTCAAATCATTTCTCCATTTTAAGAAGAGATTTAAAAAATTCCATGAACAAAGTCATTCTATGTAAGGTTAATAAGCTCGTCGCAGGTGTTAGACACTGATGAAAAATGACCTTCTCGTATGTGGTCATCCCACCAGGCACCCACTCGGCCTTGAGTGGAGCATGGTCATTAGCATATGGAGCATGGTGCTGGGTACGTAGGGAAGTGGTAAATATCAAGCATGGAAAAAAGTGAGCCTGGAAATGAGCTACCTAATCCCGCTGGAATGAAAATGGTCAGGAAGAGAAGCAAGCACTGAGTTTCGCATTAAAATGAGATGTGTGAAGACAGGGGAAAGATTAATATTATTTAGTTGAGAAAGATGAAGACTTTTTTTTTTTTAAAGATTTTATTTATTTATTTGGCAGAGAGAGAGAGAGAGAGAGAGAGATCACAAGTAGGCAGAGAGGCAGCCAGAGGGAGAGGGGGAAGCAGTCTCCCCACTGAGCAGAGAGCCCGATGCCGGGCTTGAACCCAGGACCCTGAGATCATGACCCGAGCTGAAGGCAGAGGCTTAACCCACTGAGCCACCCAGGCGCCCCAAAAGATGAAGACTTTTATTTCTCATTTGGATCCGTACAATTGTTGAGAATGGTTGGAAAGAACACAGAGTTGGGTACCATATCATGGAAATCTCATTGTAAGGAAATCCTGCAACACAGGTAATATATTTATGAACCAAGTCCTGCATTTCCTGTTTTCCTCTCTGTAATCCATCTTGACATTTTTTAGGATTAGCTTCTCTGCTGACCTCAGTGTCCTGATTTCTCTCCTGCTCAGTTTCCTCTTGATCTCTGCACTGCCAGTAGAGAAAAAGACCTCAAAACCTCTGTGTGGCTTCAGTGTTGAAGCTCAGGAATCAGTTATCTAGTTGGTGTTAGAATTTTAAAGCTTTCATTGCTACTGTAGCCTTATAGAAATAGGCTTAAATTTTAGTTCTTAATTCATTTGGGACTATGACCTTCATCCTAAGAACTGATCTTCTTTGCTTCAGGATAAGTCTTCAAACTTGCCACTGCATTTTAAGAGTGAGTTCTTGCTCAGTTTTCATGCCCTTTGGGTTAATTCATATATCTGGAAATGATCTGAGATATTATTTGGTTCAAACCAGCTAATTTTGAAGATTTAGCAAACTGAGATGCAGAGTTAAGTGATTCATAGTTATTTTATTTTATTTTATTTTATTTTATTTTATTTTATTTTAGAGAGAGAGCATGAGAGAGCACAAGCAGGGGGCGCAACAGAGGGAGAGAGAGAAGCAGCCCCCACCCTGAGCAGGGAGCTGGGCTCAGGGTTCGATTGCTGGACTCTGGGATCATGACCTGAGCCGAAAGCAGACACTTAACCGACTGAGCGCCCCCACAGTAGTTTTCACTAACAAAGTAACAAGGGCTCCTTTCACTGCCCTATGCTGTTTTATTAATAAAAAAGGTTGGAGGGGATGTGGACTATTTTCTCCTCCTCTCTCTTTCACTCTGTATTTTCAAACTTTACAATTAATAAAATTCATAAATAACAAATATATTAGGAACTAGTGTTTAACATCCCCCCAAATGCACAAGGGCTAGTACCACCATTAGATAGCCTAAAATTTAACTCTTCCATAACTGTCCTCAGAAATACTCTAAATAGTGAGCATTTTCTTTGAATAGGTAGTTAAACCAGTGACATTAACTCTGCTGGGAAATATGCAGACTGTGTTTGAGGAAGTATCTTCTCTTCTGTGGCTTTGGTGATGTGACTTCATTCATTTCACTTTTCATATTTCAAGTGAAATCAGGTGATTTCAAGAAAGGAAGTCATGGAAATGGAAACTGTTTTATGTTGTTTTGATATAAACACAGTATGAAACATGTAGAAAAGCAGAAGCAAATGATGTTGTAAAATCAAATGCTCAAAGGTCTAGGAACTCCTATTTCCGTATAGTTTTTAGAGCTGGAAGAGGCCAAGGAATTAATTTCGTCTAATTCCTGATCCTGTAGGTGAAGATAGTAAGACTTGTAGAGATATTTGAGAGCTTCTTCTGGGTTCCGTTATTAATAAATAACTCGGGGCAGAAATAACGTACACTAAAAAAACTGATGCACTACATTGATTGCACGAGACAGTATAGGATAGAAAAAAAAAACGCTAGATATAAATTTCAACTCTGCTACTTACATATGTATAACTTCTCTGAGTCTCTTTTCTCATTTGTAAGTGTAAAGAAAGAAAGAAAGAAAGAAAACACCTCTTCTGAAGTATTCTTTTGAGGAATAAATGAGATATTATAGGTAAGGACTTAGCATAGTTCCTGGCACATGGTAAGTGTGAAATAAATGATAGCTATTATTAACATGTAAGTTGTAGCAAGCCCAGTGGGCTGGAGCAAATCTCTGAGCAGTGTGATTCAAGATACATTTATTGAGTATCTAATGCATCCTGGGATGTTCGAGACTGGGGAAACAAAATAAATAATTCAAAATAATTGCCTTTAGTGTTTATAGTTATTTAAGAAGATGGTTCCTGAACTGACTAGCTTAGAAATGTTGAGGAGAGCATATACTAGATCTTGGAATCAGTGTGGTTAAAAGTCTAGCAAAGGAGAGCAATGCTTTGTTTGTTTGGCCTGGTTTTGCATTTTTCAAGATCACTTCTCAGCGCCCTCTATGTCCCAGCATAGTTGGAATAACGAGGCAGGTATTAGCCCAGTGGTTTCCATTCTGGCTGATGTCAAAATCACTTGGAAGTCTTTAAAAAAAAAGCAGAGTATCCCCAAGATTTAATTCATTTATCTAGTATTTATCAAATACTTAATGTATTTGAAGGACCGTTCTTGCCATTGGGGATATAGAATAAATGAGAAGAGCTTTGTTCCCATGGGCCTTACATTCTAGTGGGGAGAAATGGACAAAATCTAGTTGATAAAGAAGTATTAGCTAGCACTACAGTATTATGCAGAGTATAAAACATGGAGATGTGATGAATAACTAATTGGCTATCTAGATAGGGCAGTTGGGGGAAACTTTCAGTAGATGACATTTAATGGGATTGGAATGATATGAAGGAGCCAACTGTGCAGTGATTAAGAGGAAAAGCAGGGTGGGGGGATGGGTGAAATAAGCAAAAGAGATTTAAGAGGTAAAAGCCTCCAGTTTTAAAATAAATAAGTCACGGAGATGAAAAGTACAGCATACGGAATATAGTCAATAATATTGTAAAAGTGTACGGTGACAGATGGTGACAACACTTATGGTGAGCATTGAGAAATGTATAGAATTGTTGAATTGCTGTTGTACACCTGAAACTAAGATAACATTGTGTGTCAACAACACTTCAATAATAAAAAAATTTTAGAAAAGGAATATTTTTCTTTTTATCCTTTATGTTCTCTAATGTCCTTTTAAGTGGATAACTTTTCTTTGTAATTACAACCATTTAGACCACCAGTTTATCATTAAAGTTATAAAAGACCATTTCCTCAGAATACTGTTTTATTATAGATCTAAGTATATCGGACTCTGTATTAAAATGTGAACTTTTTTATTATTTAAATAGACAGACATATGTCATTACATAAGGTAACACTATCCTATTTTATTCTCATTTTATTCAAACAGAGCACCATTTGTTTAAGAAAAGTTACTTTTAATAGATTACTAACTGGAGTGGTTTATTTCTCTGTTAGAGAAATGCATACTGCATTTTCTTTTTTGTACCTAATGGCTTTTCAGTGATGGTGATGGTGCTTTCAATGGTTTACTTTTTTAAAAAATTAATTCCGGGTTTCAAATGTTGAACCATCAAAAAGCATTAAAAATTACCATTCTAAAGAATGCAAAAACACTAATTCAAAGAGATTCATGCACCCTGATATTTATAGCAGCATTATTTATAATAGCCAAGACATGGAAGCAGCCTACGTGTCCATCGATTGTTGAAAGGAAAAAGATGTGGTATACATATATATGGAATAGAATAGAATGGAATATTATTCAGCCATAAAAAGGAATGAAACCTTGCCATTTGCAATGATGTGGATGGAGCCAGAGTGTATAATGCTAAGCAAAATAAGTCAGTCAGAGAAAGATAATTATCATATAATTTCACTCATATGTGGGATTTAAGAAATAAATGAGCAAAGGGAAAAAAGAGAGAGGGAGAGATAAACCAAGAAACAGACTCTTAACTATAGAGAACAAACTGATGGTTACCAGAGGGAGGTAGGTGGGGGATGGGTGAAACAGGTGATAGGGATTAAAGAGTACACTTATGATGAACACTGGGTGATGTATGGAATTGTTGAATCACTATATTGTAACCTGAAACTAATATAACACCGTATGTTAACTGGAATTAAAATAAAAAAAACTTATAAAACAAAACAAAACAAACAAACTTAAATAACTATTCCAAACCAAAAAAAAAAAAAGAGGAAGAGCATTACCATGGACCTAACTTACATCTTTTTTTTTTTTTAAAGATTTTATTTATGTATTTGACAGAGAGACACAGCGAGAGAGGGAACACAAGCAGGGGGAGTGGGAGAGGGAGAAGTAGGCTTCTTGCCAAGCAGGGAGTTCGATGTGGGGCTTGATCCCAGGACCCTGGGATCAGGACCTGAGCCGAAGGCAGACGCTTAACGGCTGAGCCACCCAGGCGCCCCACTACCTTATGTCTTGCTTCTTGTGTGTTGTTTCTATATTGGCCCCTTTTTATTTCTTATCTGCTCTTGCTCTCCTAATTGGGTCTCTCCATTTATTGGAATCTTTGGCTCACGACCTTTTAACTTTATTCTATGGTTTATGGCTTGCATTCTCCTCCTTGGCAGGGTCCTTGTTATGACAGCATTCCTGGAAACAAGAATTGAGCTTTATTCAGGAGACTTCTGGGTTCTGCTTCCAGCCTGTTAGATGCCATTCACCTCGTCAGGCTCCAGATCCTCTCCATGTCTGGACTGCATTTCCGGAACTCCAGGTAGGATGTATCTGGAGTAGAAGCTAAAAGTGAGGTTGGGAAGTTGGCCCAGATACTGATTATCAAAGGACATGGTTTCAGGTTCAGTCTTGGGGAGAAAAGTTTGGGGTTTGGAGCACGAGTGGAGAGAGAGGTTTTCTATAGGAGTGAAAGAGTTAAGACCTTGGATAGATTTGTAACCCTGCGAATTCAGCCCCAGGGTAATCTGCTGAAAGTGAACAGAGGAAGGATGTTGGGAAGTGATGAAGGTTTAGAATTTCCTATGAAAGTAATGAGATATATAAAAAATAATGGGTGGTGTTAAGGGTCTATTTGAGGTTGGGGACCACTCATTTGTGGATCTAGCCTCCTGGGAAGGGGGAAATTACCTCATTGTGCACATTTTAAATTCTGAGCAGTAGTTTACTGCTGTTACATTTACTTCCAGCCTGGGTATAGAAGCTGAGGCAGATTGTCAAAATATTCAAGGCTAATGGTTTCCTCAAAATAGTTAGGGCTGGTGGTTTCCAAGCTGACACCAGGGAAGGAGGCCAGTAGAATGAACAGTGCCAATAAGAGAGCAGTGGAAGTGATGTTGCCGGGGGTTCACTAGAACAGGGAGCGTGCAAAGCCGTGATCAGTTTGATAGTTGGGAAGAAAGGATTGAGGAACTTGAGGGCTAGTGCTGGCAGAGTAGTAGTGTTTGTATGAGGAACAGAAGATTATGGCTAGAGTGTGAGATACTGGAACTTTCCATATCCAAGGTATAACAGTTCTGTGTGATGGTAACGTCTCTAATGTGGCAAAACTCATATGGTAAAGCAGTCAACGGAATTGATATCAAGAAACTTGAAACTAAGGTACTAGATGGTCTTTCTCCTAAGAGTGGTGGGAAGTTGAGAGATTTTTGGTAAGCAGTGATATGGTCACAGTGGCAGTTTAAAAAGATAACCTGACTTTTGAGATGGAGAATGGATTGGTGAAAGGTGAGAGTGAAAGTAGGAAGACCAATTCACTTAGTTTGGGTTCTGAAACAGGATTCTAGGGCAAGTAGTTTATTCACAAAACAATCCCAGGAAACCTGGGTAAAGGGAGGCAAAGAGAGATAGGGAAGGGCAGAGCAAATAAAAGGTGAATTATTAAACAAGATATAGCTGTGGGTATCCTAACATATAAGCCCACTGTAGAACTCTTGTAAATGGTGTAGAACACATAATGCTGGGTTACCTCATCCAAGGACAAGGAGCTGGGGTATTTATACACAAACTCCTGTCAGTTATTGGTTGAGGATTCCTCTCAGGAGATGTTAATTTCTTGGTACTTTCTCTGCCACACACATATAGGAACAGAGTGGGATCCTGTGGCCAGAGAAAGCTTTGGGGGAAAAAAAAGTAGAAAGTAGATTTTGGCAGAAGGAAGTCTGACATGGGGCTCGATCTCATGACCCTGGGATCATGACCTGAGCCGAAGACACTTAATGGAGTGTGCCTCCCAGGCAACCTTCCCCTTTTTTTTAATACAAAAATTATTAATGAAGTAGTTTATAGTCTTGTTTTGTGCTAAGTCTTTAAAATCTGATGTGTATTTTACAGTTCATGTACATCTTAATTTGAACTAGCCACACTTCTGGCACTTATTTGTTGCCATATTGGACAGTACAGGTCTAGGGTATGACTTATTGAAGAAATGCATTCTTTCTTTTTTTTCTTCAAAGATTTCACTTATTTGTCAAAGAAACAGAGAGGGTGAGAGAGCACACACAAGCAGCAGGAGCTGCAGGCAGAGGGAGAAGCAGGCTCACCGCTGAGCAGGGAGTCTGATGTGGGGCTCAATCCCAGGACCTTGAGATCATGACCTGAGCCGAAGGCAGACACTTAACTGACTGAACCATCCAGGCGTCCCTAGATAAATATTTCTTACAGTTCGCCATTTGAACAGGAAGTCCTCTTTAAGTTATTGACATCAGAATCAGCCTTTTTACAGCTCATGGTCCTTTCACGTCTCTTAGGCCCTCTCTTCCTTTCCTTATTTCAAAACCACAATTATCAGCAGATAATATAAGGCTGGAATTCAGAGCTTGTTGTCTTATGAATCACATTCATGTTTCTTTTCTTTCTCCATCTTCATTCTGGGAATGGGAAATTGCTATTGCCAGGTCAGTGAAATAACTTAGGACAATATAAAATGATCCTTGAATGAGATTATGACCTAATTATCAGAGGGCCAGAGATACTGAGATGAATAGGATGAAATATTTCAATATATTTACACATGTACAACTGTATCCTTTAGGATACTTTTATGACAGCGCCATGGTCAATGTGGTTCATTTATGTTTTTCTCCCAATTTGTTCATATAGGCAGTATAAAAATGAAGGCAACTTAGGCCTAGAGTGGCTTAATCGACATTAGGAGTCATGATGGCTATACCTAATTTGGAGATGATAAGTTTACTAGTTATAAAAATCTCATTTTCATGAACTCTTTAGAAAGTGTGCAGATTTTCTTATTTTACAAATGAAGGATTCCCCTGAGAAGCCTAGGCCACCTTGTAAAGGGTGGCTAAGGAAGTAAGCTAACAAAGCATAAAAAAAAAAAAAGCTTTGGGTCTTTGGCTTCAGGTACACCTGGACCAAATCCTGGCTTTACTTTTTATAAGATATGGCCTCAGTTCTATTACTTAGATTCTCTAAGTTTCAGATGTCCCCAATTTATCTTAAAGAGCTTTTTAAAAAGGGTACAACTCACTAGATTCGTTGCTGTGATGTATACACCTAAGTATGTATATATATTTCTATAAAAATGAGACCATATTGTGCATCCTGTCTGGTAATTTTTCGCAGTTAATAATATGTTATAAATGTTTGCCATATCAATAAACTAGTATGCTAATCAATATACATCTATATCATCATGCAATGGTCCATTTCAAATTACTTTGAGGATTAAATGTGATAAAATACATGAATGTAACTGTTATATAATAATTTAAAAACAACTACAGAATATACATGTTATTGAAATTCAGATTTCATCCAGTCGCCCTGGTGGTTGGCCTTTGCTAGCCAGCCACCATCCCTCAGGTGGTCTCCAGCCACCTTAAAGCAAGAGCTCCACACAGAATTGTTTCCCACGTCAGAACCAGGATTCATGTGTCTCAGATATCACGTAGGCACCACAACGAAGGTGGCTCAGGGGCCAGCATAGAAGATGTTTGTATGTCTGAAGGTAATAATGGAATAATATTGAGGCTCTTTAAGGAAAGAAAATATGTACTATAACTAGTTCAAGACATGGAAGGCCGGCAGACCCCCAGAGGTTTTCTCAGACATTGTTCCTCAGAGCAGGAAGTTAATTTTCATTTCTGTGAAGTCCTTTATTTCTATCACCCTGGAAGTGTTTGTTTCCTTCCTTATGGAACAAAGCTCAGTTAATGACCTTCCCACTTCAGCAAGATCATCAGAACATGAAGAACACTCCAGATTTCTATTTGAAAATATGTCTTCCTCCTATTACGTTTCTAGTTTTAAAATACCCTCTTTAACATTCCAAGAATTATTTTTGTAAATGATCTTGGCTGCAATTCAAAACACTGTATGTAGCATTTGCTAGCCTAGTTCCTAGTCCTCCTCTGAGTACCATTTTATAGAAGCGCTCTCAGATGGTCTGAGATAGAGACAGATCCTGGGGCCTGAGCTCTATCATGTTTCCTAAGTCGTATGGGGCTGGATCTAAGAGAGAAACTTTGAGGTCTATTGTTAGCCATTCCTCCTTTTAACTATATTTCTTGAGAAGCTATAAGTGCTGGTGAAAATAGAGCCTGAGGGAAAGAAGGGCTGCATATTTGGCATCTGATGGTACTGTCCCAGTGGCTTCTCCAACTCAGCCAATCGATGTCTCAATTCCTCAACAGACATAGTTGTAAATACTGAAAAAGAGAACCTGTCATATGGTCAACTAATATTTATGTCAAGGACCGTGCTGACACTGTAGATAGAGAAGTAAACAAGATGGGAGTAGTTCAGTTCTTGTGGACCTTCCGAATCAGAGGAAAAAAAGGAGATATGAGGCAAATAGTGACAACTGTGTTTAGAGGAAATTGCCCTAGACCAGATTCAAGGAGATTTCCCTGAGGAAGTGACATTTGAACTGAGACTTGAATTTAGGCAGGTAATGGGAGTGGGGGACTGGCACTTCCAGCAAAGGAAACACCTGTGAGAAGTCCCAGGCGTATATGAGAACTGAGAAAAGTTTGGTAAGGCTAGAGGGAAGAGAGCTAAGGAGAGGGGTGGGGGTGGGAGATGTGCACAGGGCCAAATCATATAGGGCTTTATAGGCCCTGCATATTACACCACATTTTATTTTAAGGGCGAGAGGAAGAGGGAAGATACCATATGTATTAGTTTGCTAGGGCTACCATAGCAAAATGCACAGGCTGGGTCGCTCGAACAACAGAAATTTATTTTCTCACAGTCCTGGAGGCTGCAAGTCCAAGATCAAGGTGTTGGCAGAATCAGTTTCTCTGAGGCCTTTCTCTTTAGTTTGCAGATAGCTGCCCTTTTGATGCCTCATCATATGGTATTTCCCGGGGTGTGTATGCCCTGCGGGTCTCTTTGTGTGTGGAAATTTCCTCTTCCTATAAGAATACCACTCAGATTGGTTTGGGGCTCACCATACTGCCGCATTTTAACTGAATTGCCTCTTTAAAGGCTTTATTCCCCAAAGCAGTCACATTCTGAGGTGCTGGGGATTTGGGCTTCAATATGTGAATTTCAGGGGACACAATTCAGCCCATAATACTATTAATGTGCCTGTAGTGTGGAAAATAGATTGGAGAGGGTCAGTAGTGGAGACCCATAGGAGACTACCGAGAAGAATGATAGTGGCCTGACCAGGGTGTGTGCTGTGAATAGAGCCAGGTCAGCAGGTCTGAGAAGCATTCTGATGGGGGATTGATGGAATCTGAAGGTCAGAGAAAGGGAGGAGTCAAAGATGACTCCTACATTTCTGACTTTTGCATCTGGCTAGATGGTGATGCACTTTATTTAGATAAAGAACAGAGCGGAAATAGAAGGGTGGTTTGTGGGAAAGATGATGGGTTTGGTTCTGCTCATGTTGAATTTGAGGGGCCTGTCCATCAAGTGGAGATGAAGAGTAGTTTGTTTACTGGAGAGGAAATGAACCTTTGTAACAGACAGAGCTGATTATTATAGACACCAACATCTATAACAGACAAAATTGTTCTTACCTGGCCTTTATTTTATTTTCTATGGAAAACACTGTAGCCTTTTTCAAAAAGGTTGTCTTGACATCCTTAGAAATTTGTTCTCAAAGTTTGCTAGACTAGGGTTCACTAGCTTCTTATTAGTCAATATTGTGGAATATTTCTTTAACAATTTTTCTCGGCTTGACTTGTGACTTAACGTACTTAAAGAAATTGCCTGATGTTTATACCCTCTTCTTGAGGATAAAACAAATCTTTTCATTTCCTTCCCACATGCCAGAGCTTAGTAAAGGATGAATCTTACATTAAAAATGAAGTCTGTGAAACTCTTTTTAAAAAATATTTTATTTATTCATTTGAGAGAGAGAGAGAGTGTGTGCGGCAAAAGGAGAGGGAGAAGCAGACGCCCTGCTGAGCAGGGAGCCCGACTTGGTACTCCATCCCAGAATGCTGGGATCACTACCTGAGCCGAAGGCAGAGGTTGAACCGACTGAACCACCCAGGAGCCCCCAGAGTCCATAACACTCTGATGTAGATGGTAGAACAGAGAGACTTTTTGTGGCAGCATAAAGTCCCAGGCAGTATAGCTTGGTGGGGACTTGGAGGCCCCTCAGTGGAAGCAAGGGAGTTAGTGTTAGATGGGGAGCAGAAAGACAGGGTCAAGAGGTAACATGGGCTTTGGCACCAGAGTCACGGTTAGTGGTATCCTTGAAATGAAGGCTGAACTTTGGGGCAGCCGGAGGCAGGCTGGAGCTAAATTGGAGGTTGGGGAAGAGCTGGGTCAGTCCTGGTAAAAGACAGGATTTCGTTGCGTGCCCTTCCTCACATCTCTTCAAGGGCCAAGGAGGAGATACCATCTTGCTAAAAGGCAGCCGTAAGGAATTAGGGTGACCAACCTGCCTGGTTTCTCCAGGCTGGAGGGGTTTCGGAGGTGAGAGACTTTTGGTTTTAAAACTAGGAATGTCCTGGGAAGACTTCTAGGAGTTGGCTACCCAGTGAAAAGATTGGAATAGACCTAAGTTTCTCATTCCTTAAATGGTCTTAGAAGAAAAAACTTTAGGGTACAGCAAATAAAGCTGCACAACTCGCTCATCATAACCTTCTTAGTAAAAGGACTACTACAATTTGCTTTATGTTTTTAATAAATCAAATAATTTATGTTTTTAATAAATTGGAGATCATTAGAGTGACCTAATTCTAGTTTGCCTGGGATGATTCCAGTTATGCCTGTTGTCTTATGTTATTAACAGTGTCCTTTTCAGTCTCAAAGTGTCCTGATTTGAATGACAAATTATATGGTCACTCTATCTTTAATAAAATTGTCTTTCTAATTCTCAAGAGTAATGTTTTGTGAATCTTGGCAAAGCAGGCCAATTTTTATATCATTATGTTTGACAGTGTTCCTTTTAAGATGATTCACTATTTATTACTCCTAATAAATTAAATTTTAAAAATTAAATTTTTCTATTCAGAAGTACTTGACCATAGTTCCACCTCTGAAATCAGAATTTATTATACACTCATATATTCTCTCTTCATCTCACTCACATTCTACCATCTCATTATTTCACAAAGTATCATGAATTTTAAAATTTACTTCTAAATAAACAAATTTTTCATAACATTTTATAAACAAGAAATTAGAATTTGAAATGGGGAAGATACTAGTGCAAATTAAGCAAGGGAAGAGGGAGAAGGATAATCCTATTAAGGAAAAAAATTAAAACAACCTAGTGATGTGCTTATTACTAAAATATATTAGATAATTTGGTTGAAAATCACATTTTTATGAATAGGAAATTAATTATACAGAATGTCTAAAAAATGATTACTATGAAATATAAATATTTTATTATTCAAAGAATATAGAGAGTGTGGATCTAAAGAAATTATATCTCAAATAAACCTCTTTTCGGATTATAAGACATAGATTTGAATAGATTTCACATTTGTTTATAACAAAATTGAATGTTCATTTCCACCTTTTACCCACATCTAAGATCGCCCTTTTCTGGGTTTCCATTTCAATGAATGTTATTGACCACTAGAGGGAGAAACAAGAAAAGTTTTGAAAATTTTGACAAATTGAGAGATTAGTTGTGTGCCAGTGGTAAAATGTATTAATTTTAGTGAATAAGGATTCAAGGAAGGCATTAACAGATACTGTTGGTTGTTGCAGATCTGTCAATTCTATTTCCTATAGAAATAATGTAACAGAAAGATGATGTGGCTTCTTTAAAGCATGAGAAACAACATATTCTGTGGTTGACCAGCTAAATTATAGTTTTGTTCAATGTGTACCTTAATCCAAACAGTAACTGCCATAAATAAACATATCTAAGGATGAATGATAAGAGGATTAGCTGCTTCAGTCTTCACAGGTGGGGAAAGTGGCAGTAAAGGAAAAATACTATTATAACTAAAACAATTTCCCTATATTTTACATTAAGTGAATTTGACAATTAATACTTAAAATTATAGTTAGATATGTAGAACATAGTTGTTATAAAGTGCTGAAAATCTAATCAGCTAAAGGTGTGGTTATCTCAAACTATTCAATACATGAATTTATCAAGAGACAATTTCTTTTTTTTTTTTTTAAAGATTTTATTTATTTATTTGACAGAGAGAAAGAGATCACAAGTAGGCAGAGAGAGGCGAAAGCAGGCTCCCTGCTGAGCAGAGAGCCCGATGCGGGGCTTGATCCCAGGACCCTGAGATCATGACCTGAGCTGAAGGCAGAGGCATTAACCCACTGAGCCACCCAGGCAGCCCAAGAGACAATTTCTTAAACTCTTACTTCATTAGAAAATATCTTTGAATTATTTGTTATCTAAGAAATTACTGGCTCCTTAATTATATGGAAAAGATATAAAATCTATTAATTTAACCAATATATGTTGAACATCTACTCAATGTGAAATACTCAGGAGATTCAATACTGACTTGGACATGAACTCTTTTCTCAAGAAATTTATAGTGTAAAAAACCTATTCATAAAAATCTGTAAAACAAGGTAGATGTGGGACATGCCATTAGAGAAGCAGAGCCAGGCACTATAGGTATTGGGAAGGAAGGGTTACTCCTAGTTTGATGTGTCTGTGGGGGGTAGTCAGACAGGAGGAATCAGAAAAAGCTTTCTGAAAGATGGGGTATTTGAGCAAGGCCTGAAAATATTTAGGATTTAGAAATGTGGCAATTACAGGAAAAGTATTCCAGGTACATGGAACAGCATGAGCAAAGGCATGGAGGTAAAGTCCTGCTGAGCAAATGCAAAATCTATAAGCACACAAACATAAAACAGAGAAAAGGACAGATAATCTAAAAAGACATAAATCCAGTCCTACATGTGAAATATTCTTGGTTTGTACTATAACTGTGATGGTTAATTTTATGTGTCAACTTGATTAGGCCATGGGGTGCCCAGACATTTGGTCAAAAATTCTGGGTGTTTCTGTGAGGTGTTTTTGGAGGAGATTTAATTGATTTAACAATTAAATCAGTAGGCTGAGTAAAGCAGATTGCTCTCCATAATGCGGGTGGGTCTCATCCAATCAGTTGAAGACATGATTAAAACAAAAGGTTGACCCTACCTCAACTGAGAGAAAGTTCTGACTGATGGCTTTTGGATTTGAACTGGGACATCAGCCCTGCTAATTTTGGATTTACCAGACTCCATAACATGAACCAATTCCTTATTTTTAAAGTTTTATTTATTTATTTGAGAGAGAGAAAGAGGGAGAGAGCACATACAAGCAGGGAGGAGGGGCAGAGGAAGAGAGAGAAGCAGATTTCCTACTTAGCAGGGAGTCCAAAGTAGGGTTTGATCGCAGGACCCTGAGATGATGACCTAAGCCAAAGGCAGACACTTAACCAACTGAGCCACTCACGCACCCTGCCAATTCCTTATAATAAAAATCTCCTTCCCTTTCTTTTTCTTTTCTTTTCTTTCCTTTTTTAAATTTTTTTTAAGATTTTTATTTATTTATTTGACAGAAAGAGAGAGAGAGAGCACAAGCAGGGGGAGTGGCAGGCAGAGGGAGAGGGAGAAGCAGGCTTCCAGCCAAGCAGATAGTCTGAGTTGGGGCTTGATCCCAGGACCCTGGGATCATGACCTGAGCAGAAGGCAGACGCTTAACCAACTGAGCCACTCAGGCGCCCCAAGTCGTGTAATATTAAGTATGGATAGTTAAAAAATATAGCAGATTTCCCTTTTGGAAGCTAACCGAATTTATTTTAATATATTACTTTGTAAGAATGCTTCTTTAGCTATTACACTGGCATCCTGTCATTTATAGGTTGTTCCCCCAAACTCTCAATTATTAATAATAAGGCTTAAAAGTGCACTCATGATTTAAGCTTTACATGAAGGCGTAAAAGGAAAGCAATTTTTTTTTTCTTTCAAGTAGCCTAGAGGATCTTTTGGTAAGCTATAAATATTTTATTCCTTTTTAAATTTACTAAATATTCATTCAGTTGGTGTCTATGGCAGTCATTTCACATATTGTTATGGTCCAAGTGGGATCTTATGATTTTGGACAGCAGAGGCAGTGGCTGCAGATTCTCTAATCCTTTACTCCCAGGCTTTGACATAAGGGTAGCTCTAGGATATTGTATGAGGCAAAGGGGTGAGACACTAAGTCATCACCATGTATAGCTTTGCTCACATAATCCCACCAAACTGAATATATTATTTATTTATTCAAGTATAATTAACATACAGTGTTATATTAATTTTAGGTGTACAATATAATGATTCAGCAATTCTATATGTTAGTTAATGCTCATCACAAGTACTCTTAATCGTCTTCAACTGTATCACCCATCCATTCCCACCCCACCCAAGTGAATTTAAATACCCTTCAAAAGAGGGACAATTAATACATAAAAATAAGTGACACTTTGGTGGTACCATGTACCCAGTATATTGAATCAGCTTGATTCCCATCTTCTTCCAGAGAAAGGGCTGGCGATAACTGATGAAGGAGTCTTTTCCGTGCCCTTTCGATCTGTTGCTGTGTCTGATTGCTCCAGACCAGCTACCACCTGGTATGCTATTTGGGCTGAGAAAGAGCTTTTTAAAAGTCTTTTAGAGTATTAAAAAAAATAACAGGTAAAAATATCTGAGACATACTGGTCTGTCCATCAATATTAATTATATCAGAACTTGCATTGGAAAGGCTTGTTCAGGGAAGTTTGCAAACTTGCCATTTAGGCCACTGTATTTTATCCAGAGCCCATGGCAATGACATTTAACTTCCAGCAGATACCCGGGGTCCTAGTTAGGGCTACATGCCACTTGAAGCATCCTGATAGCCATGTGATCTCATGCTTTTATACCTTTTTATGTTTTGTCTCACTTGCCTGGAATTCTGTATTTTGTCCTTTGGGAGTTTGCATGAGTTTGTGTTCTCTTATAAGTGCTTTCTGACCACTCCCATTGCAGCATAAGTTAGGTGCCCCTTGTCTATATCCCCAGAACATCTTGTTCATAATCATGTTATTGAGCTCTAATGTAATTGATTTGCTTACCTGCCTGCCCCACTGTAATTTCAGGGGCGGCTGCAACTGTGTCTTATTCATCTGTGGCCTAGCAAAATACCTGGCTCAGTAGATACTCAGAGAGTATTTGTTGAAAGGATGAAAGCAGTTGAAGTTTATCTTTGGAATCCTCTCATCTCCCTACTGGTTTCCTTTCTTTTCCTTTGTAGTGCCCCAGTTGCCTCACTCCATCTTATCATTTTTATGTCTTTACTCATTCTCTTCCTGACTTGCTACTGGCTCCTATTACCGGCTCCCATCTGGGTTAGGAGAAAAGGTTACTTATGTCAGAAATTACAAGCTGTTGGAAATTGAGAAAGTGTTGATCATCCATTCAAAAGGGTTGAATCCTTCAGTAATTAGCAGAATGATTTTCATGCATTAGGTGTTTATTTAGATATAAAAATGTATTGCTTTTATCCATTCATAAAAGTAATATAGTCATGTAGAGAATTTTTAAAAATATGGAATATCATTAATAATAAAAATCACATCTCAGTCACCTGTAGATAAGCACCATCAATACTTTGGTCCATTGGCACATATAACAATTTTTTCCTATGCATATATACACTTTTCCTTTTTGCAAAATTGGGATCATACTTTATAAGCTCTTTTATCCTACTTTTTTCATTTAACATTATATCATGAGCATTTTACCATGGTTTTAAGTATTCTTCTAAAATAATCACTGATTTAATCTTTTTCTTATTTCTGGGCATTCAGATCCATTTTTTTCCTTTTATAGACAAGTCTGTGATGAAAATTCTGTGATAAATCTGAACATTTCCAATTATTTCCTTAAGGTAAATTAGTAGAATTATTTGATTGGGGTGCCTGGGTGGTTCAGTTGGGTAAGCATCTGACTCTTGATTTCAGGTCTTGATCTCAGGGTCCGTCTCTGAGGTGAGCACTGAGTGTGAAGCCTGCTTCAGATTCTCCCTCTCTCTCTTCCCTCTCCCTCTCTCTTTGCCCCTCCCCCCTCGAAAAAGGGGAACTTTTTGATCAATCTGTGTCAGCATCTTAAGGTCTTGATATTTATAGACAAATCAACTTCTAGAAATGTTACATTATCATTTATTCACTCTCTTACATATTTAGCAAGCCTTTACTATGTGCTTGATATTGTGTAGGGGCTAGGGTTATCATGAGGATAATGTATTCAATGTCCTTGACCTTAAGCTCCTAGGGAGAGACAGATAAACAAGTAAATGAAAAAAGATAAAAGAATAACATATTGTTAGTAGTGCTCTGAAGGAAGCTCTGATAGAGTAGGACTCTACTTAGGTTAGAGTGTTGAGGGAAGGCTATTATGAGAGATCTCATTTAATTTGAAACCTGAAGCACTGAGAAGGCACTAGTCATGGAGGTGAGGGTGGGGTCTGTTGGGAAGAGGAGAATGGCAAGTAATGAGGTTGAGAAGGTAGGTAGGGCCAAAGGGCCAAACCATGTTTCTCTGTTAGGTGATAGGGAGCTACTTAAAAAACTAAGCATGAAAATGTGTTTATAGGTATCAGCAGGTTAATGTGTTATCAGTTTTCCTGAATACATGCATTGTAACAGAAGACTCCTAGAGAAGTCTCCTTAACTCAAAGGAATGCCCCACTGGTGGAATTTGGGGTACTATGATAGGTGGCCTCTCGGATCACATTTTACATTGGGTGGCCTACATTTCCTGCATTAGGGAGTTCTTTCCCAGGTTGTATCTGCTTCCATCACTGTCCAGGAGTCTGCAGAGGTGTCTTGGCACGTCTAGCAGCCATGCATGGACCATGGCTCATCTCTCCCCTTCAGTTAAGGTTAATAAAAGCTACCCAGGCATGACTTTCTTGGATTGATTGTATATGTCTACAGCAATGGAATTTGTTAAGATGAGTTTTTAAATCTTTAATTTAAATATGTTTGCCACATTTGTACTCTTTGTCTCTGTACAATAATACATATTAGAATGTATGTATACATTTATTATAGGATTATATATTCCATATAATTATTATATTAGATCTATATACAGATAATGTATATTAGATAATAAGAATAATCTTTTGTATAGAAAATTAGGAAAGAATTAATTTCCAAAAGCCTTATAGTTGTGTGTGAGATAGAGATTGAGATTCAACAACAGGAGTTGTTTCAAATTCTAAATCCTTGGCTTTGATTAGGTGGTGTTTATATTAAGAGTCGGGCTCTGCACTGAATGAGAAAAATATGCAGCCAAGAATACTATATCCAGCTAGGCTGTCATTGAAAATAGATGGAGAGATAAAAAGCTTCCAGGACAAACAAAAACTACAAGAATTTGCAAACACCAAACCAGCCTTACAGGAAATATTGAAAGGGGTCCTC
>CM052896.1:69385669-69479184 GCA_028534135.1 Potos flavus
CTGGGCGAGCCTGGTGGTGGGTATTGAGGAGGGCACGTATTGCATGGAGCACTGGGTGTGGTACATAAACAATGAATCTTGTAACACTGAAAAAATAAAATAAAAGTATTTGGGGAAAATAAAATAAAATAAAATAAAATAAAATTGGACTGTTTTTTTAACTATTGAGTTGTAAGTGTTCTTTATATATTTTAGATATAGCCCCTCATCATATATAATTTGCAAAATTTCTTCTCATTCTGTGGTTTTTAAAAATTTTTCTTGTTTTCTGAAGCATAAAAGTCTGTAATTTTGATGAGGTACAATCTAGCTCTTTTTTCTTTTGTCGTTTGTTTCTTTTAGAGTCTTGAGTTAAAAGGCTTTGCTTAACCCGAGATCATGATTTGCTCCTATATTTTCTTCTAAGAGTTTCCAGTTTTACCTTTTATGTTTAGGTCTTTGATACATTTTAATTTTTATATATGGTGTAAATTGAGGTCCAACTTCATTCTTTTGTATGGGGCTATCCTATTGTCCCAGCACCATTTGTTGTAAAGACTTTTCTTTCCACCATTGAATTGCCTTGGCATTCTTAGTTGAAATCAGCTGACCATAAGTGTGAATTCTTACTTTTGGATTCTCAATTTTATTTCATTGATCTGCATTCTCATGCCAGTACCACACTGTCTTGATTACTGTAGCTGTGTAGGAAACTTTGAAATTGTTGTGTGAATTCTCCAACTTTGTTCTTCTTTTTCAAGATTTTTTCGTCTGTTCAGAGTCCCTTGTATTTCCATGTGAATTTTAGGACCAGTGGTCCTGCAAAGGACCAGCTAGGATTTTGGCTAGAATTGCATTGAGTCTGTAGATCAATTTGAGCAGTATTGCCACCTTAATGATAAGTCTTATGATGTATGAACATGGGATGTCTTTCCATATATTAGATCTTTAATTTGTTTGAACAATGTTTTGTAGTTTTCAGAGTATAAATTTTATATTCTTTAATTGAATTTCTTTCTTTTTTTTTTAAAGATTTTTATTTATTTGACAGAGAGAAAGAGAGAGAGAGAGATCACAAGTAGGCAGAGAGAGAGGGGGAAGCAGGCTTCCTGCTGAGCAGAGAGCCCGATGCGGGGCTCAATCCCAGGACCCTGAGATCATGACCTGAGCCTAAGGCAGAGGCTTTAACCCACTGAGCCACCCAGGCGCCCCAATTGCATTTATTTCTAAATATTTTACTCTTCTTCATGCTATTGAAAGTGGAATTGTTTTCTTTTTTTTCTTTTTTCTTTTTTTTTTTTTTTATTTGACAGAGAGGAGAGAGATCACAAGCAGGCAGAGAGGCAGGCAGAGAGAGAGAGGGAAGCAGGCTCCCCGCTGAGCAGAGAGCCTGATGCAGGGCTCGATCCCAGGACCCTGAGATCATGACCTGAGTTGAAGGCAGAGGCTTTAACCCACTGAGCCACCCAGGCGCCCCTGGAATTGTTTTCTTAGTTTCAATTTGGGTTGTTTATTGATAATGTAGAGAAATATAATTGATTTTTTGTATCCTGCAATCTTATGAGTTGTTTTACTATCTCTAATAGTTTTCAGTAGATTAATCAAGATTTTCTATATATGAGATCACATCATCAGCAAATAGAGATAGGCTTACTTTTTCCTTTCCAATCTAGATGATTTGTATTTCATTTTCTTGGCTACTTGCCCTGGCTAGAAATTCCAGGACAATGTCGTACAGAAGTGGCTGAAGTAGACATCTTTATCTGGCTCCTGATCTTAGGGAAAAAACATTCTGTCTTTCACTATTCAGGATGATGTTAGCTGTGAGTTTTTCATGAATGCTCTATATTGGGGTGCCTTGAAAGAGAAGAGGTAGCAAGGAAACAATGGAAAAATAGATATTGGTGGGTCTGACATTGAAGGTCTTGTGCCCTCCCTTTTGGACAAAGCCTTAAAGAGAGAGTAAAACTATCTGAGGCATTCAAGAGTAAAGCCTGACTATGGCTCCATACGGATAGAACTAGGATTTGAAATAAAAATGCAGTTAAGTTGTAGAAAAACAAACTAAGTTGTATTTCTTCCTCATCGAGATTGGAAACTGGCTCTAATCACTGTACAATTACTAATCATGGAATAGCTTTTATATAAGGTGTTTTTTCACTCATAATTACTAGTAGGTATATGTAATAATAATTTCAAGTAATGTACTCTTTTTGGATGCCAGTCCTGTTCAATATGAATCAATCTAGCGAATAAAATTAGTGAATAAAATTTTAAAATGCTAAAACATTTTTTGGAATTAGCATTGATTTGTTAGGGAGTCTCCTGTGGATATAGCAGGGTATCTTTAATTGATTTGGAGTCAGAGAATAATACATTTATAGAAAAGATAATTTCATTTTACACAGAAATCAATGACATTTTAGCATGTAAAGACTGTTGGAAACCTAACCGAAGATTTGAATCTTGCCATGTTCCCTTCTACACATTCAAAGGAAATATTTATTCATCTGTATAAAATGAGAAATTATACTTTCTTATTTTGTAGGACTGTTGTGTAATCAGAAGCAGGGTTTCATGCAAAATGTGGACATACATTATGATTTTCCTAGCAAGATAATTACTACACTGCATTTTAATTAAAGGAAAAATCCATCTAAATTCTTGAATTTGGCACTGGAATTCAAAACAAAAAAATACTTAAAATATTCTTTTCCCTACTTTTTCATTTATTTACTCATTTTAAGAAGCATACATTATTGTATCCATTTGAGTGTTTATTTCATTTCTCCATTTTGAAAATTTAGAAAAGCACTGATATTTTTGCTTTGTCTCTACCATATACTCACTCAATATCATTCCGTCCTCTAGCTTCAAACCCTACCACCTCACTGAAATTGCCCTCTTAGAGCTGGCCAATGACTTCTTGTTTCTAAACCCAACAACTCACCTGGGTCTACTGCCTATCCTTTCCTCCATTCTTCCTTACTTTTGTGGCATAGTATCAAACTGCTTTTTCTACTTTTCAAACTATTCTCGTTTCCTCTGTCGGCTCCATTTCTTCTTGTTTGTCCCCTAGGTATAGACATATTTCATCATTGTGTTCTTGGATCTCTTTTCTTGCCTACACATGCTCATGATTTCACTTGATTTCTTTCTGCATATATTCCCTGTAGTTAGTAGCTGTTATCATGATCGGATACTTATTCTCCTTCAGTATCCATGGACTCATTAGGGTAGCAGAAGAGATAGACCTGGCTTGCAAAATCTTAGAAAAGTTGATCATTTTCATGATGATTTCTGGCTCTATAGGGTCCAGGGATGTGATGTAAATATCTAAGACAGAGTCACGGAATTAACTTTGACAATGGTTTATATTTCCTACCTCAATAAATTACAAACCCCATGAGGAACTCTCTATTATATCCCTATCATTTAGCAAAGTGCCTGGCACATAATGCATAATAAAAGAAATAAATAAAGAGTAGCACATCTTCAACACATTTTCAGCCACTTCTCAGTTCTGTCTCTCTTATACCATACTAAGTTTCATGCCACAATGAGTTGGGGCCTGGGGGTGGGAAGAGCCTCCCTGTAGATGATGTTCATCCTGAGTGTTTTCTTGAGCTCTCTTGGGATATTATGACATATAGCATCCACCCGTGAACCCTGGAAAAGTTCCTTGATGGCTGCAGATACTTTCGAAGTGAAGCCATTGCTTTCCAACTTTCATCAAACTTCAAAATTCCATAAATCATAACAATACTATCTAACTGTGGTACAGTTCCAAAAGAACTGTATATAAAAATATACAATTTTATTAATATACAGTTTTATTACAATAAATAAATTGTAATAATTATTTATTGTAATAAAAAGGAATGTAGGGGAGGGTCTGTAAGGAGCCTAGAAGAAAGGGAGTCAATGGGTAAAACTTCAGTATCATGTTTCTATCTCTGGGAAAACAGATGATAGGTGACCAGGAAGAAGCATTATTGTCTCTTGGCAAAAGTCTTTCTGTGGCTTGATGAATGCATGAGGCTAGTACAGTTATTGACATTGTTCAGCTCATTCTCCTAGCTTTTATTCTGTGATAAGAAGGAGTCAGATATTCTACCTATCCTACATAGACTTGTCTACAGGTATTAACTAAATAATGCGAACTCTACCATTGAGTTGGTAGTTTATGTTTGTCATTTTAAAATTAAAATTCTGGCTTTCCATCAGTGTGTACTTTTAGCATGAGTTAGTTGTCCCAAATTCAGTCATCTCTGGATACACTGACAAAATAGAATTTCTTTGATCTGAAAAACTGGAGGTCATACAGGGGAATCAAAGAGATATCACTCTGTGAACAACAATAAGCTGACCCCTTCGACAACGTGTCTGGCTCTCCTGTCTCTGACTCTGAAATCTTTATTTCATATCTCCAGCTCTAACTTTTGAGTTTCAGTCATCTGAACACCTCCATCTGGATATCTCAGGTCCATCTCAGACTAATTTCTAAATGCAAATTAATCATCTCAAACTCCTAGTCTGACATTTCTGCTTTGGATTTATTCATAGGACATCTAGTCTTCATAGCATTTAATTGTTTTACCTACTGTCTGTCCTCCACCAGAATATAAGCTCCACAAAGGTAGGTGTTTTTGTATGTTTTGTTCACTGCTGTATTCCCACTACCTACAAAAGTGTCAAGCATGAGGTGAATATTCAGTAGATATTTGTTGAATGAATCTTTATGCCAAATTTGCTCCTTTCCTGGACTAAAGGTCTTACAAGTGTTCATAACATTACAATTTCCTAGTTTATTCAGACTCAGATCCTTGTGGTCATTTTTGACTTTTCCCTATTCTCTTCTTATATCCATTTATTAGACGAGTCCTTTCCATGTTGTTTCCAGATATCTTCTAAGTTAGTGTTATACTTTCTGTTCTCCTTGCCACCATTGTAAGTTAGATGCTTGAAAATCCTGACTGGGACTATGAAATAGAGATTTACTGAGTCTCATGTTCTCTAGGTTTTTGTTACCCTAATTAATCTTACAAATCACTGCCAGATCAATCTTACGTGGAGCTCAGCTCTCATTATGTCATTCGCTTACTTGAGGCTCAGCACTGTTTAAATACAGAATCCTCAGCCTGATGTTTGGAACTGCCACAATATGACCCCAATCTGTCGCTTCAGTTTTATCTCCTACTTTCCTTTACAGATTCCTTATGGCACAAACAAACAGGCAACTTGTTCTTTGAATACTCTTTGAACTTTCCTATCTCTGTACTTTTCTCATGCTATCTACTTCAGGAATGTTCATTACCAGCTGTTTCTTGTATTATTTGCTTTTGTAAAGCTAAATAATATCCATATACTACAGTCTTTTTTAAAAAAGTTTTATTTATTTATTTGAGAGAGAGAGAGCGAGCGAGCAGGGGGAGGAGCAGAGGGAGAAGGAGAGAGAGAATCCTCAAGCAGACTCCCCAGTGAGCATGGAACCCAATGTGGGGCTTAATTCCAGGACCCCAAGATCATGACCTGAGCCCAAAATCAAGAGTCAGATGCTTAACTGATTGAGCCACCCAGCATCCCTATAATCTTTTGATTCATCAGTTTTAAAAACTGACTTACTGTGGTAGGCGAGGATTTAGCGCTTTTACACTATCACACTTAACCTCTGTGCCATGTATCTCCTATTTGTCCCTCCAGTTCTACCAACCACCTGCTCTCTCTCCTAGGAGTCTCATCTGTATAGACCACATATACTGGCTTCTTGCTGGGTTTGGTCAATAGAGGTCTGAGGGAGGGAAAAGAAAGAGATTTGGGTATTTATTACTCAACTTCCTTCCAGTATTTCTCAAACAAATGTTGTTTTTTTCAGTGTGGCCTCCTCCCCATACCCTTCTTCCTTTAGGTTTTGGTAATGGCTCCCTTCCTCCTTCCTTTGGGACTAAGGAGTCTAACATTGTGATTCCTTTACATTCTGCCCACATCTGTGTGAATAATCCCTTTATAAAGATGTCTTTCCGGTTTATCCTAATTTGTGTGTACCATTTGCCTCCTGTTAGGATCTGACTGACAGGTATACTCTCCTTGCATCCTCTCAATTTAAATAAAAATTTCTGGTTAAGTCAAAATTTATTGTTTATAATATTACGATATTACAAATATTAGTATTCCCTAAGTATATTTTCTTCCTGGCATAGCCTTTTGTTTTTCCACAAGTTGGTTATTATCTCATTATCTCATTTGCTTAGTTTCTACATAATTTTTGCTAATTCTTACCAGGAAGACATTGAATACATCAGACATTCTATAAATTCTATTTATTCCTGGAAACCTCCCTCCTGAGCCTTACCATCTTTCTGTTCAATCATGTTTAGGAATTGTCCGGAGCTGTTATCAACATCTCCAAAATGCTATGAATTTCTCTTTCTTGGTTTACTTTTTTGGTTTTCTGGAGCATGTGCTCTAGTAGCTTCCTAAGAAATGATACATGGGAGGTATTCCTAAGAAATGATACATGGGAGGTATACTTTAAGAGGCTTTGAATATCTAAAGAAGTCTGATAATTTGGTTGGGTATAAAATCCTTGGTTAAGAATGACTTTTCTCTCAGAATTTAGAAGGCATTGCTGTATTCTAATTTCTTGTGTTTCTATTGAGAAGTGCAGTGTCAGATGTATGGGAGGAGCTCATTGTATTTCTGTTTTACTGCTTTGGATGTGATATGAAAGGGCATGTTGTCACTTTAAAATTGTGATAATTATCTTTTTTATTGAAAGGTGACAAACCTAAGGACAAAATGCCAAAATACTGAGAAATGGGAGAGTTGAGTCAAAGCACCAAATCTAGAAGAGCCTACCTCCAGACTTCTTGTTATATGAGATAAATACTTTTATTACTTTAGCCACTTTTTGTTTGGTTATTTTTTCAGCTGTAGCCAAGTGACTTCTAACTAACACATATTTCATTGATAAGTTTTTGCCCTTCAACTTCTCTATTCTCTTTCTTGGACTCCTATTAGTTGGAGCTCCTGGATTATTATTATTATTTTTTTTACCCTTCCCCTCCCCCTCTTTTTTCTCCATCCCTTTTTTCACTGTTCTTATTTTCCAGGAAATTTCCTCAATTTTAGGTTTCAACCATTCTGTTGAGTTGTTAATATCAGCTATTAGATCTTTAATTTCCAAGACCTCTTCTTCTCTGATAGTTCTTGAGAAATTTATCTTGTCTTGGTTTCATGGATATAACGTTCTTTTGTAAATATGAGGTTGTTAATGATTGTTTTGAAAAGTTTTCTTCTGCTACCTGCATTATCTCTGTTTCTTCTGAGTTACTGTTTTCTGTTTGTTGCCTTTTGGATTGGAGGCTTTCCTCAATTGTAGGATGATACTAGGTTGTCTTTTTATATTTGCAAAAGGTCCTAAAAAGTTGATTGGAAGCTATGTGTGTATATGTGTGTGTGTGTGTGTGTGTGTGTGTGTGTGTGTGTGTGTGTATTCTGTTATAGGGTGACTGGGCAGTAAATAGGCTTAAAAATTTTTTTGAAGATACCCTAAAGTAGAAGCATCTACAGATATTTTACATAGGATTTTAATTTCTCCAAAGAAGGATCCATAAAAAGGTATGCATACTGGCAAGCATTATAGGAGGTGGGGTGGTGGTGCTGGTGAAAGTGATTATGGGTCCCACAACTCACTACTTAGACTTTCACTTAATCCTTCTCAGTGATTTGCTGGTAAATATTAGCAACTAGGTCTCTGAAAGAAAAAAAAAGCCCTGATTTGTAGCACTTGCCAATATTCGAAGTGTAAATATTCTCACTATGTCCAATTTCAAGGTACTAACATGATATCACTAAGAATTGGGAAGATATGCACATTAGCTCAGCATTATATAGTATTTCTACCATACAGATACAATAGATGTAAATAACTTCAAGAGCATAGATAATAGTAAAATGTAGTAAAAATAATTAGGAAGTTATGAGCTTTGAGTAACTATTATGTCTGTTTGATACAATTTATTTAGTTGTAAGCATATATAAATTAATTTTAAAAGATGGCTGTGTTTAACAATTGCCTTGCAAAATTCCCGAATATTTAACAATCAGTTTTGGTGAGCTGGTACAAACTAGCTCTGGAGCATCACTGCTGTTTCCAATCCTAGGCCCACTTACTGTGTCTGTTTTTTTCTGATTCTCTATTGTTGATTTTCTCTTGAAAGACTAGTTCTAGTATCCTACAAGGGGATGGTGGAGGATGAAGAGTGATGGCCTATTGCATGGATTGCGAGTAAGTAAACCTAGGGATCTTCAGCTTGCTATACAGGCTTTCAACAAATCCTAATATTTTCAGTGCCACACATAACTCTTCCTTTATTGCTAGCTGGTGCCACGAAGTCCTAAGCTCTCTTTGGCTCTGCCAGCAAAATAAGCTTCTCTGCTAGTGTTTAAGAGTAGATGTTTGAGGGGCACCTAGGTGGCTCAGATGGTTAGGCATCTGCCTTCAGCTCAGATCATGATCCCAGGGTCCTGGGATCGAGCCCTGCATTTGGCTCCTGCTTGGTAGGGAGCCTGCTTCTCCTTGTCCCTCTACTGTTTCCCCTGGTTGTGCTTTCTTCTTCTCTATGTCAAATAAATAAATAAAATCTTGCCAAAAAAGAGAGTAGATGCTCTGGATGACTGGGTGGCTAAGTTGGTTAAGCGTCTACCTTCAGCTCAGGTCATGATCCTGGGGTCCTAGGTTCAAGTCCCAGGTTGGGCTCTCTGCTCAGAGGGGAGCCTGCTTCTCCCCTGCCTGCCACTCCCCCTGCTTGTGTGCTCTCTCTCTCTCTCTGACAAATAAATAAGTTAAAAAAATAATAAGAGCAGATGCTCTGCTCTCCTGAGGCAGTTGCTGCTGTTCCATCTGCTTCCTATCTTCTAAGAAGATGTTGACATAACTTGTTATTATCTTCTCTCCCATTTTCTTTGTTCTTATGGATTTACAACTTTTTTCACCCTTTTTGGTGGGAGCAGATAAATAAGAGTGTTCAGTTAGGTCTTTTTTTTAATTGGAAGGGGAACTCAATAAGTATTACATTTAAAATTTGTTGAATTGACTTAAGATTCCTGGATGCCTGTGGTAGCAACTAAACGTTGTCAATTGATAGGACTTCATTAACCAATGATTTATTTAATGTATTATTGTATTCTAGGTTATCAGATATTCACTTTGATTTTTCTTCTGTTCTTTTTTTAAAATAAATTTTAAATTTTAGAATAGTTATAGATTTATGGAAAAGTTGCAAAGATTGTAGAGTGTTTTCATATATTCCACACCCACTTTTCTTATTACAGATATCTTACCTTTGTGTATTACACTTATCACAATTAATGAAGCAATATTGATACATTATTGTTATTTAAAGATTTATGTATTTTAGAGAGAGTGCATGCAAGAGTGGAGAGAGGGGCAAAGGAAGAGAGAGAGAAAGAGAAACAGACTCCCCACTGAGTGTGGAGCCCAAAGTGGGGTTCAGTCCCACCACTCTGAGATCATGACCTAAACTGAAACCAAGAGTTGGATGCTTAACCAACTGAGCTACCCAGGCACCGTGTATTGATAAATTGTTTTGAAAGTCCATACTTTGTTCAGGACTTCTAAGTTTTTACCTAATATGCTTTTTCTGTTCCAGAATCCTATCCAGGATATGACATTATTTTTTTATATATTTATTTATTTATTAAAAGATTTTATTTATTTATTTGACAGAGAGAGAAAGAGTGCACACAAGCTGGGGGAGCAGAGAGCAGAGGGAGAGGGAGAAGCAGGCTCCTTGCTGAGCAGGGAGTTTGATGTGGGGCTTGTTCCCAGGACCCGGAGGTCATGACCTGAGCTAAAGGTAGACGCTTAGCTGACTAAGCCACCCAGGCGCCCCTAATGACATTATATTTAATCATTTTGTCTCCTTAGGCTCCTCTTGGCTATGACAGTTTCTCATACTTTCCTTGTTTTTGATGACCTTGACAATTTTAAGGAGTACTAATTAGCTGTTTTATAGAAATTCCCTCAACTGGGTTTTCTGTGATGTTTTTCTCACAATTAGACTAGGGTGATGGTTTTTGGGAGGAAGACCATGGCGATAAAGTGCCATTTTCATCACATCATATCAAGAGTATTGCAATATTGCAATATAGTTCTGTTCTACCTGGAGTCAGCACAGACTCCGGATTAAGGGCACAGTCCCAAGCAAGAATGGCTCACATAATTCAGGAAAGAGCCTACTTACTTAAGCGTATACTTACAATTATAGTTTTATTATAGAGGATACAAACACAGAGCTTTTATGCCCTTTTGCTATGGAATCAGGGTGTGTCACTCTCCTGGCATGGCATGTGTTCACTAACCAGGAAGGTCCCCTGAGCTTTGGTGTTCAGAGTTTATACGGGGGTTTCATTACATAGGCACAATTGATTGAATCATTAGCCATGTGATTGAACTCAATCTCCAGTACACCTCCCCTCCATGGAGGAGGTTGGACTTGGCTTATCTTACCTGGTCTAAAGCCCCAACTCTCTAATCACATGGTGGTCTCTCTGGCATGGCCAGCTTCCATCATAAGTCCTTTCGTTAGCATAAACTCAGGTGTGGTCCAAGGGGCTTATAGATGACAAAGATACTACTACTCGGGAAATTCCAAGAACTTAAGTGTCTCCTCTCAGGAACCAGGGATGAAAGCCAGTCAATTTTTTTTTTTTTTTAATTTCACAACAAGTTATATACTATCAACATGACTTACCACATTTATGCTGACTTTAATCATCTGGCTAAGGTAGTGTTTGTCAGGTTTCTCTACTGTAGAGTTTCTTCCTCTCCACTCTTTTCCTAGTGTACTCTTTGGAAGAAAGTCACTTTGTGCACTTAAGGTATGGGGAGTTACGCTCAACCTCTTTGAGAGGGAAGTATCTACATTAAATTATTTGAAGTTCTTTGACAAGGGAGATTTCTTTTCCCACACTTAATTATTTATTCATGATTTACATCAGTATAGCTTTATGCATATTTTATACTTTCAATTATAATTTAACAGTACTTTATTTATTTTACTGCTTAAGTTATTTCAGCTTTGGCCTTTGGGAGCTCTTTCAGTTGGATCCTTTGTCCCCTTTGACATGCTCCCATCATTATGCTATTTTTGGTTTTTTGTTTTCTTCAAAAAGTACTTCCTTACTTTCTGACACTACAATATGCTCCAATCTTATCTTGTGTATTTCCTGTATCAGTCCAAGCATCAGCCATTTCTCCAAGGATTAGTAGTTCTTTTTTATTGGAGAATGATGTTACCTACATTCTTTTAAACCATTTTCTTTTCTCCTGAGTCCTTGTTTTAACTTTATTTTTGGAAATAGTATTATCAATCAGTGCTCATTCCCATTTTGATTTGGATGAGATTACCAAGATCTGGAAACTCTAAATCAGAGCCTCTCCATTCTCTTGCACAGGAGATAAAAACAGAGCTTTAAGTAAAAATTGCAGTTGTAAGGACCCTGAATGCTTCCTATTTTTAAAAATTTAATTTAATTTTTTCAGTGTTCCAAGATTCATTGTTTATGCACTTTTTGGTAACATTCAGAATCCCTGAGGATGGAATTATCATATAAGACAGAGAAGTGAAGCTCAGGGAACTGAAGGATGAAGCTATGGAAAAGAGCAAGAGAAAACATGATTTTGACTTTATGATTTTTTTGTCTTAATTTGTATTTTGGAGATATAACAGTGGAATTCTCTCTGGAAGGCCTGGGATAGCTTTTCTTCTCACCAACACTTTATTATGAAAAATTCAGACATATGGCAAGGTTGAAAGAATTTTAAGAGTAAAATAATTTTACAGTGCAATCTATTCACACTACCTAGGTTTTACTAATAACTTTTTATTCTATTGCTCCACCACATATCTGCCCTTCTAATCACCTCTTTTTAAATCCATCTTATTTTTTGATGCATTTTAAAGTAAATTGCAGACATCATTATACTTCTCCCTAAATACTTCAGCATATGTATCAATAACTAGAGTTTAATACGGTTGTTAAAATGTAAAATTTACATATAATAACATGTGTAAATCTTATGTGTATATTTGCTGAGTTTGACACATACGCATGAGTAACCCAAACCACTAACGACAATGTAGAACATTACTATTACTCTGGAAAGTTCCCTCATGCCCCTTTCCAAATAATCCCTACCTCCACCTCCTCCAGAGGCAATGACAGTTATAATTTTTTCTCTACCATGGGTTAGTTTTGTCTGTTCTAGAATTTCATATAAATGAAATCATACTCTCATATGTTAGGTTTCTTTCACTAGCATAATGTTTTTGAGATTTATTTATGTTGTTGCACATTTGTTCCTTTTCTTGCCTTTTATTTATAAATACACAACAATTTGAAAATCTTTTTTTCTATTGATGTACATCTGGGCTATTTCCAGTTTGAGGCTTTTATGAATGAAGCTGTTATGAGCACTTGCATTTGAGTCTTTGTGGGCCATGTTTTCATTTCTCTTGGGTAAATGCTCAGGAGTAGAATTGCTGGTCATAGGGTAGGTGTATATTTAAGTCTTCCAATGTCAGACTATTTTTCCAAGTGGTTATACCATTTTAAATCTCCACAAATAATATAAGAAAGTGCCTTGTCAATGTTTGGTTTTGTCCTTCCTTTAAATTTTAGACATTCTAGTGGGTATGTAGAGACTGATATATCATTGTAATTTTAATTTGCATTTCCCTATTGGTTAATTATGTTGAGCACTTTTTTTTCATGTACTTATTGGCTAATTGTACTTGTGTACTTATTGTCCTTTTATGAAACATCTTTTCAAACCTTTATTTTCTATCAGATTGTCTTTTTATTGTGAGTAGTATTTCTTTATATTCTAGATGAGTGCTGTCCAGTGGAATTTTCTGCATAATCCAATATGTTTATTGTGAAAAGTGGCCAGTGCAAATGAGGAAGTGTATTTTTAATTGTATTTAATTTTGATTAATTTAAATTGAAATAGCTACATTGACTAATGGCTACCATATTGGACAGTGCAGTTCTAGATACCAGTCCTTATCAGATATATGTTTTGTGACTATTTTCTCTCAGTCTGTGGCTTGGCTATCCATTTTTTAAAAAGATTTATTTATTTATTTTAGAGAGAGAGAGTGTGCACACGAGCAGGAGGGGGAGAGGGAGAGGGAGAGAGAATCTCAAGCAGACTCCAAGCTGAGGGCAGAGCCCAACAGGGGGTTCAATCTCATGACCTTGAGATCATGACCTGAGCCCAAACTGAGTTAGCTGCTTAACTCACTGTGTCATCCAGGTGCCCCCTGGCTCTTCATTTTTTTTTAATGGTATCTTTAGATGAGCAAAAGTTTCAAATTCAATCAAGTCTAACTTTCAATTTTTTCTTTAATGGCTATTTTATTCTATGGCCCATTTAAGAAACTTGTGATTACTCCTAAGTCAATGGGTTTATGGTCAGCCTTGATGATGTGCAATGAGAGTCACAGTTATTTGAGTAACACTGTTGAAAAGATCTTTGTTACCTGATTGGATGCTTTGGCACCTTTTTGAAGAACAAAAAAACCGTGTAAGGGTAGATCTGTTTCTGTCCTCTCTATTCTCTTGTATTAATCTATTTGTTGAGCCTTATGCTATTACTACACTGTTTTGTTTACTGTAGTTTTATTGTAAGTCTTAAAGTTAGAAGTGTGAGCCCTCTGAGTTTGTTCTTTTTCAAGATTGTTTTGAGTATTTTAGGTCCTTTGAATTTCCATATAAATCTTAGAGTCAACTTGTTAATTGAGATTATGACTGGGATTTTGATGATTTAGTTGTGATGAAAGAAACATTCGATATATATTTTCTTAAGATTTTATTTATTTATTTGACAGAGAGATAGAGAGAGAGCACAAGTAGGCAGCGCGACAGGCAGAGGGAGAGGGAGAAGCAGGGTCTCCACTGAGCAGGGAGCCGGATGTGGGGCTCAGTCCCAGGACCCTGGGATCATGGCCTGAGCCGAAGGCAGCCGCTTAACCGACTGAGCCACGCAGGCACCCTAGCATTTGATATTTTTGATATATATATATACATTTTTATTTTTTTATTTTTTATTATTATTTTTAAAAAGATTTTATTTGTTTATTTGACAGAGCGAGAGATCACAAGCAGGCAGAGAGGCACGTAGAGAGAGAGGGGGAAGCAGGCTCCCCGCCGAGCAGAGAGCCCGACATGGGGCTCGATCCCAGGACCCTGAGATCATGACCCGAGCCAAAGGCAGAGGCCTTAACCCACTGAGCCACCCAGGCACCCCTAAATATACATTTTTAAAAAAAGATTTTATTTCTTTGTCAGAGAGAGAGAGGAAGCACAAGCAGGGGAAGCGGCAGGCAGAGGGACAAGTGGGCTCTCTGCTGAGCAAGGAGCCAGGACTCAATCCCAGGGCCTTGAAATCATGACATGAGCCAAAGGCAGACACTTAATTGATTGAGCCACCCAGGTGTCCCTATTTTTGATATTTTTGAAAATGGATATTTATATAGGTTGACATATTTTAATACTTTGTCAAAAAGAAATATAGGGTCTGATCAGTCTTCTATGACCTAGGCCAGAAGAGAATCTATAATAATCTGTTTCTTCCATTTTGTATTGTTTACTTAGAAAGGACTTTGGACAATAATTTCTTTGGCAGAACCTGTGGTTAGAGTTGCAGACTCTCTGAAGCATGAGCAGTCAAAAATCTAGGTCCCAAGAAACAGAAAAGAAACCACTTCCAAGATGAACTAGTGATTCTAAATGTGAAAAACCCCTATATAACTCTTTGATTTATGTCCTATTTAAGGAAGGCAATAAACTTTGTGCTTTTTCTGGTCTTCAGCATCTCTAAACTATTTTGCCTTGATTTTCTCAAAATTATTTTGGGAAAAGTGAAGTTACACAACCTTGTACTATTCAGTATGAGCTTGGAAAGTAAATCTACAGATTGTTTAATCTTTTCATATTGTATATGAAGAAATAGAGAGTTACATGATTTGTCCAATATCAGATAGTTATTTAGTAGCAGAGTTCTGACAATATCCCAGGCTTCTCAACTTCTCTACTCCACTAATATTTCCACCATGTATTCTGTGATAATAGCTAACCAGTTGGTAACTCCCATGTCCCTATATGTGCCTGGCATGAGGCTATGTATAGATGATATAAATTACCATTATGATATAGCTCTGGTTCTCAAATACCATAGAGTCCTGTGTAAGAGAAGTCACAATTAGAAAACAGTAAAAGGCAATATATAATTATGTTACAAATTGGATAGATTTTAGGATAAAGTGGTATGGATGTACATAGAAGTAATATTGTGCCTTGTTCTAAATAAACATGGCTGTGTTATGGCAATATTGAACTGTAATTGAGAGCAGGCTGTGTAAGGGAGACCTGAAATAGGCTTGCTTTGCTAACTTAAATGTATAAAATGAAAGCAATCAAATTTCACCTTAAATTCATGCTCTGTTAAAATGTTAACAACTGTTAAGGAAGGTAAAGATTAATACTTGATGAAATTATCAGAGAAGGCTTAATGGAAGAAGTAGGGTCTGAGAAAGAATTTCAAGGAATGATAAAATTATGATGGGCAAAGGATTATAAACTATTATAAATGGGACATGAACGATATTTTAATGAAAATTTGAATACCTTATAAATTAAAATGTGTTTCAATGCAGTTCAAGAGAAGGCCATTAAATGTGTTTATGGGTCTCTGAAATAAATTATTTTTAACTAAAGCTAGTGAAGCCCAAATTTGTATGGGAAGCTTAGAGGTGGAAATGCCTACTGAATTAGTCAAGTAGGTATCTAGATTTCTTCCTGCAGAGGTGGTGCCAGTTTGCCCAGGTGCTTCTCCTATGATAGCTGGTCCATATGGAATTGTTTTTTTTAAAAACAATATTCCTGTAAAGGTAATGAGAGACCTGTTTTTCCATTTTGCTTTTGACAATTTGTCCTAAAATAAATAAACTAACATCTCCAATATCTCATTTCCTTATCTAGAGATGGGACTTATAATAACTTCCCTGCCAACCTCATGGCAATTGTGAAACCTGAAAGGATAATATCTGTGAAAATGCTTTGAAAATCTTTCAGGTATAAGATTCAGTAAGTAACAATAATTGTAGGGGCGCCTGGGTGGCTCAGTGGGTTAAAGCCTCTGCCTTCGGCTCAGGTCATGATCCCGGGGTCCTGGGATCGAGCCCTGCATCGGGCTCTCTGCTCAGCGGGGAGCCTGCTTCCCCCTCTCCCTCTGCCTGCCTCTCTGCCTACTTGTGATCTCTCTCCTGTCAAATAAATAAGTAAAATCTTTAAAAAAAAACAATAATTGTACAGATATGGCTCAATCGGGATTCTATGAAAAATTTTTAGGGATAAATTCTGCAGAATTCTCTGACTGCAGAGACTTGGCCTGTCTCCAAAGATTCTAATAGGCATTATTATATTTTTCTTGGGGTGTAGATAACTATGATTTATGTAGAATATGATTAATTGAATGCCTCATATGTACTGAATCATCTTTCATCAACTGGGCTGATTTACAACTTTGCAATGAGCTGTTATTTAGGATATCCTTGGAAAATTCTTGTTTGTATTACTTTTTATTCCTACATTAAGTACAAAAAATCGCTTTCTTTATACTTGCATCCAGATTAGTGCAATTATTTAAGAATGATGATGAACTGCTAATGTAGATAATGAAGTTGCAACTCTAATTTCTTACATAACTGAAGAGAAACTATTTTGATCATTGAGAGGAGAGCAAAAAGAGTAGAACTGTAACACTATCTAATTTTTCTTTCACTAGAAAGTGAATTCAATTGTTATCAAAAGTGGGTTCAAGGGGAACCTGGCTGGCTCAGTTGGTAGAGCATGAGACTCTTGATCTCAGTGTCATGCGTTCAAACCCCATGTTGAGCATGGAGCCAACTTTTAAGATAAAAGGTGGGCTCAATCGTTACTAAGAAAAACAGAACTTGATTTGTGAAGCAAAGATAGTCTTCAATTCACTGCCTTCGTGTGTCTATTCTCTAGTATCGCATATTAAAATAATATTTTATGAGGTTTGATAATATAACTATTAATACTAAAATAATAACACTTAAAATTCTAGACATAGGTTCAAAATACACAAAGGATTTAATTTCTTAACAAAATATGCATATTTTTATATGGCAAAAAAGAACTGCTATTATATGTCAATTATATCTCAATTATTTAAAAAAAAATGCCTACAAGAAACTATACCTTGACTATATTATTACCAAAATCTGGGTTACTGAATATTAGTTATCTATTGCTGCATAACTAATTACCATAAACTTGCAGCTTAAACAACACACTTTTTTTTTTAAAAAAGAGATTTATTTATTTGAGAGAGAGTGAGCGAGAGAGAACATGGGGAGCTGGGAGGGGCAAAGGGAGAGAGAGAATCTCAAGCAGACTCCAAGCTGAGCTCGGAGCCCTATGTGGGGCTCGATCTCACTACCCTGAGATCATGACTTGAGCTGAAACCAAGAGTTGGACACTTAACCAACTGTGCCACCCAGATGCTCCAAAGAACACAAATTTATTATCTTACAGTTTCTATGGATCAGGAATCTGGGCACAACTTAACTGAGTCCTCTGCTTCATGATCTTTCATAAGGCTGCAAACAAGGGGTCATCCCGGGCTGGAGTCTCATTTGAAAGCTCACCTGGGAAGCATCTACTTCCAATCTGGTTGTTGGCAAAATTCAATTCCTTGCAGGCTGTTGGACTGCGGGCCTCAGTTCTTTGCTGGCTGTTCCTTGCCACATGGCCTTTCCATAGGCAGTTTATAACTTGGCAGCTTGCTTTGTCAAAGCTAGCCAGGAGGTCCCCTAGAAAGCCAAAAGTTACAGTCCTACATATTATAATTACAAGAGTCACATTCTATCACTGTTGTTGTATTCTGTTGGTGAGAACAAATTTATAGGTCCTGGACACACTCAAAGGGAGCGGGTCACAAAAGGGTGTCAATACCAAGAGACAAGGATCATTTGGGCCATCTTAGAGTCTGTTGAAAAAAAACTGATTAATGTGACATATAACATAAGCTACAAAGAGAGAGGTGCCCACTAAGAGATCATTCTCAATTAATTCTATAATCCAGAAGGAATTTGTAAGATTAGCTTAAGAGAATTTCCTGTTAACTATACAGCATCATAAACTAGTAAGTGCCAACTAATAAGCACATTATTTTCTTCTTCTACTATTCTGCTCTTTGTCCAGTACTGTCAAATATGATAAGAGATAGCCCTATATCAGACCCTTGAAAAGTTGCAAATAGTACTTCAGAAAAGGATTAGAGAAAAATATAATTATATGTGTATACATTTCATCAGCAAAGTGTACTTCATCAGCAAATGGTGTTTATTTTGTTATACTGGTAACATATCTATTGAAAATGTCATTCTCAACAGCACATTGCCAGCATGTTCCCTCACATTAATGGCCTCAGTTAAATAAAACCCTAATTCTTGCACATGATTAGAAATTTGAAAAAGAGATTCAATGTGGCATTGATATAATAAAGTCTATGACTTTGAGAAATTGACAGAACTTCTTTTGGTAATTAAAAGAGCTCTTTGTATTTCTAATCAAATCAAAATACCAGTTTTTAAACTACTTAGAATAATTACGCCCCAAATGAATATTTTCTATGCAAAAATATTTTTCTCCATTTTAAATACTAGCAAAGACTGGAAAAGCCTGAGATGGAAGAGATTAGTAATTATTACTTCAATAGTGTTTAGACTGTTGTGTTATGGGTAGTAGATGGCCTCTAATAAGAATGAAAGTAAATTTATTAGCCTGAATCATGGGTTGTCAGGAAAATCCTATTTTGTTTTTTATTTTTTTTTGAAGATTTTATTTATTTATTATTTTAAGAGAGACAGATAGAAAGAGAGACAGAGAGCATGCTCAAGTGGGGGGAGGGGCAGAGGGAGAGATAGAATCTCAAGCAGACTCCACACTGAGAACAGAGTCCAATGCAGGCTCCATCTCACAACCCTGAGATCATGACCTGAGCCGAAATCAAGAGTCAAATGCTTAACGGACTGAGCCACCCAGGCACCCCTGGGAAAATCCTATTTTAAGATGCAGTGGAAAATGGACCCAAATACTGCCTACAAGGTTGTTCGGTATGAATTGGAGCATTTTAAGCAGCTGAAGAGCTGTGTGGAAGGTTGAAGACAAAGATAAACTTCAGACTTTGAAGTTTGTCTGTCTATCCTACATCAGGTTGATATTATAACCCTTAATGATGGTATTTCTACTTTATTGCTCTAAATCAGCATGCAGATGTATTTTGAGAGATTATAGTGGTTTGGTAGGAGCTCTTTACTTTTATAAATGGATTGAACAAATTTTTTGCCTGCAATATTTATAACATATCATGTGTAATCCCTGTATCTATGGTTAATAAATCCTAAATAGAAAAGGTTATTAAATGAATTGACAAGATTTGGTATCAGAACACCAAGTAGACTAAGATATTATGTAAGCCAAATGATTATAGAGGACATCCTCACATTTTGGTGGCACTGTACAACAGACAAAAATCTACATTATCTCCTTTTCCCTGAAGAAAATAGAACTTCACATTAGCCGATGTGGAGGTTTGGTATCTTGATGCAGCTCTGCTTTGTCATTGTCCTTGGCGTGTTCTGTAAAGTATACAGGAAAATTCTCTTCTGAATACAGAATGAAGTAAGGTTTTAGCAAAGTCTTGTAGAGACTTAAGTCTTCTAATCTCTAGGATAGAAATGAAGAGTAGGAAAGACTTGGCTGAATGAATACAGGTTTGGTACTTGGAGAAAATGAAATAAAAAAGCAAAAGCACAAGAATACTAAGGCCCTGTGTGTAGCTACTATTTGTCTTGGGTGACAATACTTTTTCTAAATTCTGATTGTGTGGCTTCTGTTTCAGGATAGGATCTTCTTTGAAGCCTTAAACAGTAAATAGAGAATATATTCAGCTATAACTCGAGCCCGTGACCTTTGTCCAAGGATTCAGCTCAATCTTATAAATCAGAAATTCAAATGTCAAATCACCCATGATTTATTCAGCTTCGAATATTGGCATTTAGAAACCCATCCTGTCTCATTCTAGAGGTAGATTTTTAGTCAGTGGGAGGTCTATTCTCAGAAAACTATCTAGTCTAAGGATATACATACATTTGCTTTATGTAATTTTTAAAAATAAGACTGGGGAGTTTCTTTGACACCACCTTAGTTTATGTGAGCTAAGGTACTAAGTAAGTGTTTGATATGGGAAAACTTTCTAGACCAGGTTTCCTACAGAGAGACTGACTCACTGAGAAGCTATTTACCTAAGCAGAAATACTTTATATTTCAATGTGAAAATTTGTATTAGATATAGCTAAGAGACAGTTTCATGTTTAGTCATGAGCAGAGATATTTGGAAACAAATCACACCATAGGACAAAGTAGGGGCAATTAAAGGGGCTGTCATTTAGACAGGTCCATTGATGGGGTGAGGTTTTCATTTCAGCGAGCCCTTTGGGCAGGATAAAAGGTTCAGTTGGGGACAACAACCTTAAACTGAAAGAACTGGCACTAGTTTCTAAGCTTTAGTTAGTATATTTAACAGAGACAGGAAACTGTAACATTCTTTTCTTCTTTAGTGAGTTGAGCAAAGGAATGAAGCATGTTCTCAGCTGATAAGTGAGGCTTATGGATAGCGGATGAAGCAGGCACTGCTTCTGTGTGGGAATCTGAACTTTCAGGATGTCCATGGTTACCTGAGTAACTTTTTTGGGGGGGTGGAGGGAGGGAACCTAGCAGATACAAATACATGCTTTCTTGAAAATAATGCAAAGTATTACTCTATTCATAGTTAGGAGACATTTAAAAGAATCCTTTTTGTTTTGAACAGTACTTATTTGTTAATTTCTCTCAGGGTGGTAGAAACCAGGACTGTGCCTATGTAGTGTCCAGATGTCCCCATGGTGATGTGACCTTTAATCCTTAAGGTTTTTATCTATTTAAACCTCAAGGTCTTTATTTATCAATCAAGGCATTGATTGAGATGCCACATCTTTAACCGTGCAGATTGTTGCCAATCTGCAAGTCTTCCCTTATTCTTGACCTTAAGTTCTCTTTAAGATCAGCTTTTTCTCAGCCACTCTTGCAGGAGCTCTCTCAGACCATCTGCCTACACACAACACTCAACTATTTTTATTCTGTAGTCCTGCCACTACATTGGTAATGGGGGCATTGATTCTATTGTCCTTATATCCCTTACACTGATTTGGGGCTTGGACGTTCCCCCTCTTTGCTGAGATTCAGTAGGAGAGAGGTAATCACAGTGTATCAGGTTCTTTCTTTGACTCTATAACAGGCACTAATTATTTTAACTTCAAATAACAAAAGTTCTAATCAACAGTGGTTAAAACAATTAATTACCTCACACAACAAGAGCTCTGGAGTTGCAGTTCAGTACTGGCATAACAGCTTAACTATATGACCAAGAATTCATCTACCTGACATATTTCTACTTCATTAACCTTAGCTGTTGGCTTTTGTCATTGTATCTGTTATCATCGTGCTTCTCATGTTCATCAGATGACCGCCACACCTCCTGGTGTCACATCCATGGTTAAGATGGGAAAAATAAATAGCAGCAGTTATGTTCTATCTTATAGCAAAAGCTTTCTCAGAAGCTCCTCCAGAAAATTTCCCTTACACCACGTTGTCCAGAACTATACCATACATGCCAAGAACTATGTCTAGAATTAGCAAGTGAGACTAGGAAAGTAAGTATTTGGATTTCTATCCTCTATAGTTGTATGATGCAAGGAAATTGGGAGTCGAGAATGTTATCTGGCTTAAGAACTTGTGGATATCTAAGTTCTCACTTTTCTTCTGTCTTGATTCCCCATAACCCCACAAAATTTTATGTAGTCTTTCTAGGACAGATGTTGAGTTGGCTTATTCAATATCCATTTCCAATCATTTTTTTCCAGTGCTTTCCTCTAGGTTAAAGATATGTAAATGCTTGGTTTCTCAGCTTCTCTTGCTTTTAGGGGTGGTCATGTGAACTGGTTCTAGCTAGTCTGGTGTGTATGTGGCTTCTCTTCTCTCCTCCCCCTCCAAAAGGGCAAATACTCACTAGAGAAAGCTTTTTATCTTTGTCATTCTCTTTTCCTGTGTGGAACATAGCCTTGATGCCTGGAGGTGCAGCCACCATCTTGGGGACAAAATAAGGGCAACAAGATGATGGAACCAAAAGAATGAATTTGGCACATAATAATACAGTGGAGCCACTGCATGAGACCTGAATAGTCTACCGTGAACTTTTCATATGAGACTAATATATCCCTACTTATTTAAGACAATGACAGAGTTTTCTGCTACTTGCAGCCAATGTAATCCTAATTTACATAGGTAAGAAACCATGTTTTTATATCATGTATTTCTCCCAAAGGTATTGTCTTTGCCAGAGCTGTCCCCATTCTCCTTTAAGGACTCAATTTTCAAAATTCAAAACCAAGAAAACAATTTATTTTCTCTAATATTTTTATGTATCATAAATGATGCCACATAGTTTATCAAAATGGGGAAGGGCTATATAAGTTACAAGGAATTATAGGGGGAAAAGTCTTGATAAATAGGACAAAACATATCTTACCATAGTTATAAGTACACAGAAACACACCCAAATTAGGCAAAGGCAGAAGAAAGAGAATTTATTGGATGGCTGTAGGTATATCTCATGGATCTATGAATAGGAAATATAGCTTGAATCTCACTGTGGACTACAACCAGGAATTGGAGAGCTATTATGAATCAGTGCAGTTGTTCTCCCCTCCCTCTCTGCACACAGGATCTCTTATGGTCCGCTTTATTCTTCTCTCTTGGCATTAGCTTTTTCTGCTTCTCTGTGCACAAAGAAGAAATTAGTCACTTCAGCCTTACCAGTTCCAATGCAAACCAAGATTGAGTAATGTCTCTTGTTTTAAAGTTTTCTGGAAAAAGACTATTGGTCCAATTTTGTTTTCGTGTCAATCTTTAACTCAATTAGTGACCATGGGATGGGGTCAAATGGCTTAGAAATTCTTAGGAGCAAAGGGAGAAGAGTCTTTTGAGAAGGGGCCATGGTGTGTGTGTGTGTGTGTGTGTGTGTGTGTGGCGCAGTGGTTGTTGGAGAAGAAATAATGGACATCTCTATAACTCTTCTGATATCCTATTCTGCTGAAAGGTAAATCAAATTAATGATTTATTCATTCTACAAACATTGATATTACTTGTTCCTCCGTTTATGTTCTCTCTCAGAGAATGTTAGGACCATTTATCTAATTGCCCATGTCATAAACTTCTACATAACCAATAAGCATCACAATAGCTAACATTTATTGAATATGTATACTTTGTGATAGGTATTCTACATGCATTATTTTATGTATGTATATATGTATGTATTTTCTACATGCATTATTTTAAATTTAACCTTGCAACAACCCTACAAGTAGGTATTATTATTTTATAAGCAAACATTTCTCTTGGATTACTACAATAACCTCCTATCTCCCTAACTCTGGTCACACCTCTCCCAATTTTTTTTTTTTAACCTGGTAATCAGTAGTATTTCTAAAACAGATATCTAAGTATGTTATTTTCTCACTTTAAACTCTTCTGTGGTTCCCTTAGGATAAAGTGCAAATTCCTTTAAATGATATATAAAGTCTTTTATGATCTATGCACTCTTCATCTTTGCCAACTTCCATCCTCATCTCTCTGCACCTTCTTGCACCTCACACTCTATCTGCAAGCCTTAAAGATTATTTGAAGTTCTTACCAGTTCATTTCCTACCTCTGCACAACAACTCTCTAGCTTTTCTCCCAGCTGATGCCTACACATTACCCACATTAAGGATTCATCTTAGAGGTTACCCTATCCAGAAGACTTCCCTGAATGATTTAGGTGCTCCTTCTTTGTAATTCTGTATCTCTCAGTGCTTTTTTCCTATACTTATTACACCATGCTGAACTGTCAGTTAACTTATTCTGTCTCTCACACTGGTTGGTAAAGTCCTTGAGTGGAGGGACTTTATCTGGTTCAGTGTTGAAAACTCTATGATTAGGGTAGTACTTGGTGCATAGTAGTTTCTCAGTAAATATTTGTTAAATGAATGTATCTTCATAAGTCTAGAACTTGAAAAGCTACCTGGACAGAAACAGATATTTGGCATTTCTTGCTTAGTGAATGGATTATTCTGACAGCCATTCTCCTTATCCTTATTGTTTGGGCTTATAATTTATAAAAATTGAGCAGATAAAAATGGATAAAATTAACTGAGAAAACATATTGCAAAATATTGCATATTGCAATATTGCAAAATATTGCAAAATAAACTTATCGCTATCAAGCAACAATGTGAGATTGGGGGAGAAAAAGCAAGGAACTGAATTTTTTTTCAGAGCTTATTTAATTAAATGTACTTGTTGGTAAATCTAATCCTTACAATAATTCTTTGAGACTGAAATGTTATGCCTGTAGTAAAGACAAGAAAATTAAAGACCAAAGTAGAGCAAAACAAACTGAATGATTATATAACAAATTCTCTACAGATAAGAAGCAAAGAAAAGTAATTAAAATCAACCTCAGAAAATATTATGGAGAATATGCGAGAGTAAGCCAAACTACACCCTAACTGATCCTTTTGATGGGTCTGGGTTTCTGTATCAGCTTTCTAGCTTTTCTTATACCTCTATTTCCTTCGCTCTCATCCGCTTTGGATGTAGGAATACTTCATTCCTCATACAAAATAAATTCCACCTTCGCCCTCAAGCTTTGTTTCACTTAACTTTCTTCATGAGCGAAACTTGCTTCATTAGGCCTGCTTTCTGATTTAACTAAACTTTTCTGAGTCCAGCAAAGCACCTGACTTCTCTTTCAGGGAATTGTAAGCAACACAGTAGTAAATAAAAATAAAAATAAATAAATTAAAAAAATATATGTATATACTATTATTGTAGATCAAGAGGGGTGGGGGGAAGGAAGGTAAAATTCTTAGCAGTGGGAATGTTTAAGTTACCATATTCTGCGCAGTGAGAACCCGGACTCATTTTCAAGTTCTACAATTCTCTACTTCTTTTCAATCGGGTCAAGTCGCTAGACTTTAAGTCTCATTTCTTACTACTGAAAAGAGAATACTAGTAAGAGGCTCCCATCTACCTACCCGAGGATTTCTGTAAGGACCAAACAGATGAGGTATGTGAAAACGCTTCACAAACATTTGGTTAAACTCCGTAAAATATTTGTACCTGGCTACGAAAGAGACTGCATTAAGTTGGGTTCCCCGGCTGGAGAAACTCAAAGACCGCCTGTTTCTAGGGAGAGGAAGCCGAGCGTTACTACGTGACGTCATCACCCCACGCCGGCCGCGACGGTTTCCGGGCTGGGCTTGAAGCAGTGTTCCGCGCTATGGGGTGTTGGCGGCGTTTGTTGATATTTGGCGGGGTATCGCTTTGGGGTGGTGGCGGGGTCCGTGTCTCGCTTGGGGGAAGCCGAGTGTTGGTCTGTCGGCGCCAGGTTCGTGGTGCTGCTGGACAGGGGGAGGCGGGAGGGACGGAGATGCTAGGGCGGCAGGGCCGCAGGTGCCCTCGCATAACTTCTTGCGGAGGACTCACCTCATACCTGAACGGGTCCCTGCCGACTCGGCGGCAAAGTGAGACCCCGGTTGGCTGGACGTCCCCAGTTTCCAAGCCGGCCCCCAGTAGGACTTGGCCGAGGCGTGGCGGAATATGAAACAATTCTAGAACATCGATGTGTGACTTGTGCTTTGTTTTCTCTGTTAGTTTATTTAGAAAATAGGTTAAAGAGAAGGAAACACATGGAGAATTTAACCGTGAAGAGGCAGTTTATTTACTTTCCATTTTTAACGTCTGCGTATGCTGGCAGGTGAATTTCAGCTTAAACAGTGTATTTCCACGACTGTGATCAATAGCAGTAGGATAGTACAAAAATCCTAACAAATGGAGATAAAAATTAACCCAGAAAGGAAGGCCCTCTTATAAACTCTGAATTTTTTACTTTAACAGTATGATAATAGAAATGACTTATTTTAAAACTTTTTTTTTTTTTTTTAAGTTATCTGGCGCTGACAATGAGACCTTAAAACAAAGAAGAACACAAATCATGTCCCGAGGACTTCCAAAGCAGAAACCAATAGAAGGTGTAAAACAAGTTATAGTTGTGGCTTCTGGAAAAGGTGGAGTTGGAAAGTCTACTACAGCAGGTATTATAGGATATTCTGATCTCAAGTAGAAATTTATGCCAACAGGCAAGTGCACAGCATTAAAATTATAGTTTTGATTTTTAAAGAGTTATTTGTGAAATTGCTAATAGCTGATTTCGTAGTATCAGAAGTTGGTAGTGATTAGGAACTTAGATTAAAAGTTTCAAAAAGCTAGGTACGTAGCCAGGTCTTTGACTCCTTAACTGAGGAAAATGTGGTCAGATTATCCATCAGATCTTCAGTTTACTTAACTGTAAATGACAGTGATGATAACCCTTTTCATAGGGTGGCCATGTAAATTAAACAAGCTAGCCACTTAGCTCAGTGTCTCCTACATAGTAAGAGCTCAATATTTGGTTGCTGTTATTATTTTTTAAACATTTAATAACTTCAATACTAAATTATTTCTGTTCTTTGATGTTCTCTTCCAATCTATGAATGCACATATAGCTACGCAGTTGCAATGAGACTTTTTACATAATTACGACCTTTTTCATTTAACCATAATGTAATTTTCAACATTTATAAAATAAGCATTGATCTAATATTGGAAAATGCTTGTAAAGGTTTAGCATTGTTTTAATTGTTTAAAATACCACCTAATCTTTATATTTTTTATATTAATACTAGAGCAGAAAATTTGTTTTTGGTGGCTTTTTTTAATTGATTGTAGGTTTCATGGTGCCTGAAATGCTTCTTTCAGATTCATAGGAGAAATGCCACCAGAAATAGAAGAGTTACCATCCAAGACTAATAACTGGATATTCCCAAAATTTTTCAAAAGAAATTTTTAATTTTCTTTAAAGATTTATTTATTTGAGAGAGGGAGAGAACAAGCAGAGGGAGGGGCAGAGAGAGAAGGAGTGAATATCCTTAAGCAGATTTCCGGCTGGGCATGGAGCCTGATGCCAGGCTCTATCCCAGGGCCCTGAGATCATGACTCAAGCCAAAATCAAGAGCCTAACCAACTGAGCTACCCAGGTGCCCCAGAATTTCTTATTTCTAAAAGGATTATTCCAGTGTAATAATGTAAAAGGGTGATGACTTCCCTTCTTCCAGTCCTGCACAACAGAGGGAACTTGTATTATTAATTTGGAGTCATAACCCCCCTTTTTTTTTAAAGATATATTTATTTTAGAGAGAGAGAGACAGACAGACAGACAGAGCATGAGCAGGAAGGGCAGAGGGAAAGGAGAGAATCTCAAGCAGACTCTGCACTGAGTGCAGAGTCTGACTCAGGGCTTGACCTTACAACCCTGAGATCACAACCGGAGTCAAAATCAAGAGCAGGTCGCTTAACTGACTGCACTACCCAGGCGCTCCTGGAGTCATAAAACACTCTTATTGTTGCCTTGTATTTAATTTTCAGTCATTTCAATAGGAATGGCTGCTAATTCAGGTCTTACCCAGTCAATCTTTTTTGCAGGTAATTTTTAAAAAATGACTTTTATTTGTTGATTTAGGTGTAGTTCTAGATTGTCAAGATCTTTTAAATTACACTTTTTTTTTCAGACTATTAACCTGAAGTTGGGGGATACATGTACCTTAAAATTCTTCAGTTCCATTGAAATCAATGATATTTTGAAATAAGGGCTAGTACAGAGTTTTGTGACTAAAGATCTTGTGTCTTCACTTAAAAAGCCATTTTTAGTAATTTCCTAGTATAGCAGTTTTATGATCGTACAACCAGCTACAAATCCAACTATATAGTTTATTAGCTTAATTTTTTTCTCATTTTGACCTGAAGGTAACTGTGGAAGAGTTTTTCAGATGTTTTGAAGAAAATGAGACTTACCAAGTATTATAGTTATAATAGACCTCTAATATTATTACTGTTTGATAGATACTGTATTATTATTTAAAAAAGATTAGTGATTGTTCCAATGCTATATGCTACACATTTTTACTTTCTTTCCTAAGGGCCTACAATCCATCTATTTAATATTTTGTTTTTAAAATTTAGAAGCTTTTAGTCTTTGATTCTACAATCCACCTGTTCTTGTTTTTTGAAAATTCAGAGTACATTTATTCGTTTTCAGTAAAGTGAATTCCTTTGCATGCTGTGTGATTACTTGGATTGGTTAAAGATGGAAAATATTTTCATGATGATACTCCTAAGTTCTTCGAGTTTTATGCAATATTATTTGTTGAGTCTGTAGGCTAGTACTTGTTTAAAACCTTGTTTTTGTTTTTGGTTAGCAGATCATCTATTGCCAAGCAATGTGACAACATTTAAATAGGAAAATATATGAAAAAATATGCAGTTGTGACATATAGTAGGTATTTCAGTAAATGCCCCTTCCTTGCTTTTTTTCTTTGTTAACATTAAACCATCTGCCCCAAAGAACTGGCCTTTACTTTTTTTTCTAACAGCTCTATCTGCATATATATATATATATATATATATATATATATGTGTGTGTGTGTGTGTGTATATATATATATGTATATGTATATATATGTATGTCCACACACACACATATATATAATGTTTGAAAGTAAATATATGTTCCAAACTATCTCAAAATTCTTCCCATTTGAATATGTATGCTAGAGATTTCTTTAAGTTGTAATGATGATAGATGGTTAATACAAACATTCTCTGTGATTCTATTGTATAAATGTGAGAGGACCCTAACAATGAAATGAAGTATTCTCTAAAAGTTTCTGTTTAATAGTTAGATTGTATAACCTGTAATATACCTGAAATTCAGAATTATTTGATAATTTATAAAAATTAATTTGTCAAGTGCCACGTCCTAGTCTAAGTACTTTATATCAGTATTTCATTTAATTCTTACAACGGTTATGAAATAGGAATTATCTTCATTTTATAGAGGAGGAAAATAGATTTAGGGGTAAAATATCCTACTCAAGCTTATGTAATAGAACGTGGTAGAAGGAGGATTTGAACCAGGTCTGCCTTGAAAATTTATGCTCTTAACTACCTTAAAAGAAATAATCTCAGGATCATTAATAACATTGCTCTATTAAAGGTGTGTGATTCACAGTATGAAAGTCTGCTTAACAGTCTTGGAATTTTGTTACCTTTGGACCTCTCTTCATCTCAGATGTAACATATCTCTGTTGCTTGGCTCAAGGTGGTTTGGGGACTGCATTGCTTCTTTATGTCTTTGGGATTCACTAGTAATAGGCAGTTTTGGGAACATGTTTTAGTACCTTACCTTTGACCCTCTTCCCTTTCCTCTGCACAGTGGTCCAGCCTTTCATACAGGCGTATTTGTGAGTTAGGTACTTGGAGTTCCTGCATTATCAGCATTTATGTTTAAAAGGCAATAGGATCATATACATTTTTATTTATTAAAAGGTATATACTTTTTTGGCAAAATGTTTTTGAAAATAATTGATCTATATATACCAGTAACATTCTTTTTTAAAAACTAAGTAGATTATTTAACAAAATTATAACATTATAAAAATGAATCATTTAAAATGTTAATTGTAGGGCAGGCATCTATTGCTTATGTTGGAACGTTACTGTCATTTTTTGTCTTTTTTACTTTCTGTATTTTCTCCATGTCTTTATTTTTTATAAGTAAAGGAGATATATTAAAAATTTCTGTGCTTTGGTTATTACATTGAAAATATTAGAAGGCAAATTGAATTTTAGTAGAAGGAAAGTTACTAAGTTTAATTACTTTTTTGTTTCTTGCAGTGAACCTTGCACTTGCACTGGCAGCGAATGATTCGGTAGGTGTTTATTAATATATTAATTCATTAAAATGTTTTTTAAGGAAACGATAACATGTTTTTCATTTACTCTGTCAGGGGCTAAATAGCGTAGCTGTAATCCCTTGCATTTCTTTAAGGAACTAAGAAATCTGCCGTAAATACTGAGTACATCCAATGATAATGATGAAAATGGAAGGGGTCAAAGAATTCAGGCAGTGTTTAGAAGGTAGAGAAGGTAAGGAAATGGATTCTTCCTTCGAGCTTCCAAAAGATATGTAATTCTGCCAACACCTTAATTTTAGTTCATTGAAACCCATTTTGGACTTCTGTGATAATTTCTCACAGTAGAAGTAGGAAATAAATACAGACGGGAAATCAGATTTCTTAGTTCTTAAATTTCCAAAGATGTCTTTATTTTGCCTTCGTATTTGATTTGACTTTGATTTGACTACATGTAGAATTCTAGGTTCAAAATAATTGCATCTCTGAACCTTGTAAAGAAAATTCCTTTTTCTTCTCTCATGCTAATGAAATGTCTGATGCTAGTCTGATTTATATTGCTTTGTAATAACCCGTGTTTTTCCCCTCAAAGCTTTTAGAGTTTTCTCTATGTCTTTTAAGTTTAGAAATGTCACAAGTATGTGGCCAATTGTTGACTTTTTACCTGGCTGGAAATTAGCCAGGCAGTATCAAGGTTTGAAATTTCTTCCTTGATTACTTTAAGTGGTGTGTTTGTTGTGTCTCTAGAAATCAATTAGATAGATATTAACCCTTTATGCATGTTAATTTTTCTCTCATATTCTCCATCTCTTTATCTTTTGCTTTATGTTTTGGAAGATGTCTTAGACTATTTTTCACACACTTTGTTGGGTTTTAGTTGTTATTTAGCCCTTCTGATTTTTATTTTTAAATTCAGGAATTGTATTTTTTCCAGGTTTCCAGAACTCTTTCTTATTTTACAAATATTGGAGAAACAATGGCTCTATCATTCGTTTGAATCTCTCTGAGGATGCTAATTAAAACTAATAAAAAAATTCTTCCTTTTAGTGATCTATACTTACTTAGCATGATGGTTCTTATAATGTGGCCCTCAGACCAGCAGAATCATTATCACCTGGGAACTTGTTAGACATGCAAAATCTTGAGCCCACCCTAAACCTAATGAATCAGAATCCATGAAGGTGGAATTCTGCAGTCTCTGTGTGTGTTTTTCTCTACAGCCTATTTTTAGCTTGATTTAATTTAATTTAATTTTTTACTGAAGTATGTTCAACTTACAGTGTTATATTAGCTGGAATCTGTGTTTTAACCAGCCCTCTAGATGATTTTGATGCATGCTAACGTTTGAGAATCATGGATCTAGAGTTTCTGAAAACTCTTGTCTGCTGATGGCATCCTTTTTTGTTTTCTAGTGTGGTTATGTTTTTTATTTGGTTTTAAACCATCTTTTCTCTTGTTGTTTCAATGGGAATTTGGAAAGAAGAGAGATAATCATGTGTGTTTAGGCAGCTTATTGAAGTAAGAGCCACTAATATATTTTTTAAAATAATTTCTATTAGGGCACTTAGTTACCCTGGAGAAGAGACCCCATCTTCCTTAAAGAAGGAAGGAAACAAGGAAGAGTCAATGGGTGGGAAGGTAGATAATTTGTAGATGTGGGGATTTTTTTTTTTTTTTAAGATTTTATTTATTTGAGAGAGACACAGCAAGAGAGGGAGTACAAGCAGGGGGAGTGGGAGAGGGAGAAGCAGGCCTTCAGCTACGCAGGCAGGCCTTTGTGGGCTCGTGGGCTCGGCTGGATCCCAGGACCCCAGGATCACGACCTGAGCTGAAGGCAGATACCTAACGACTGAGCCACCCAGGCACCCCATTGTGGGATCTTTTAAGTTGGTTATCGTTTTAGCCAAAGCCTTCAGTCTTAAGTCAGTGTGAAGCAACTATGTAATAAGGGATCAAAGGATGAAAATAGTTAAAAAGGGCGCCTGGGTGGCTCAGTGGGCTAAGCCTCTGCCTTCGGCTCAGGTCATGATCTCAGGGTCCTGGGATCGAGCCCCGCGTCGGGCTCTCTGCTCAGCGGGGAGCCTGCTTCCCCGCTCTCTCTGCCTGCCTCTCTGCCTACTTGTGATCTCTCTCCTCTCTGTCAAATAAATAAATAAAATCTTTAAAAAAAAAAAAAAAGGGGGTTGATTCCTTCATGTTAAATATTGCTAGTCTTTTTTTTCTTTTTTTATTAAGATGTTTTAAATTTATTTGATAGAGCACACAAGCAGGTGGAGCAGCAGGTAGAGGCAGAGGGAGAGGAAGAAGCAGGCTTTTTGCTGAGCAGAGAGCCCGACCTGGGGCTTAATCCCAGGACTCTGGAATCATGACCTGAGCAGAAGGCAGATGCTTAACTGACTCAGCCACCCAGGTGCCCTAGATATTGCTAGTCTTGATGAGATGGTAGTTCAGAAAATTTTTCTTTTTGTTTCTGTGGTTTTGTTTTGTTTTGTTTTTTTTCCTTTTCACTTCTTTCAGGGAGCGGGGTTGAAGGCAGATTCATCTTTAGTGCTTTATATGTATGACAGGGAAATTGGCAACAAGAAAGGAAAAGCAGTAACACTTTACCTGGCTCATTTCTTCAGAAGCCTTTAGTACCCTTAAGTGTTTTTAAACATGTTTGTAAAATCTTCCTTAGGAAGGTCTTTAGTATTCTGTGATCCTGTTGAAGGAGTTTTTTGTTTTTCATTTCTTGATTTTTTCTTTTTTTTTAAGCAAAGTTAGTGTTTTTGATTCAGGACTAGCAGGTTTGGTTTAAACTGTGCTCTGCCAGAGGACAGCTTGCATATAGAAAAGAAGAGCTACTGTTCTATATGATTTATATGTATCTGACATAGTTTTATACTCTTTTATGTCCCAACTTAAGATTTTATTAATATTACACTTATTTGGAGGACATGTTTGGTCCTCAGGGGAAACTCATGGTTCTTCCCAGCCCTTCTCTTTGTCTGAGTTGATATCGATGGCCAGAATATGTCTCTTTATGGGGTTAAAAACTCCAGTTAGGATGGTGTCTTTGGAGCCTCTCCAGTAATTCATTCCCAGGAAGTCTTAATTCTGTGGAGTTTGTATTACAAAAGGGGTCTCTGATTTGCTTTTCTATAGTCCATTTTTGTTCAAGACCTTGCTAACTTTTACCTCCTTTCTTTTCCATGGGTTGGTACTTGCCCTTTTTCAGCATTGGAATAGAAGATCCAGGTCCAGGAAAGGGATATAGGACCAGGAAGCTATTCATTTTACTTTTGATATTGATTTTAATAATCTCTAAACTAGATCGTGTAAACCCCAGGGGTGTGTATAAGATGGTCCATTGGGATGTAGGAGGGAAAATTTTCTTTCCCATTTGTATTAATTTTTATCTTTTAAAATTTATGTTTTTTGTGTATGCTTTATTATTTATACTGTGTTAGTATATATAGTATATATAGTAGCTGCAATGTAATTTATAAACAAATATATTAACATATATTAGGGATATATGCTTAAACATTTTTTACTGATTGGAGTGCATGATCAGAAAATTTCACTATGTCACTAGCCTAGGCAAAAGGAATTTCTGGGCTGGATCAGATGCCCAGTTTAAAAGAAGACTACTTTATAGATTGAGGTAAAGGCCTTATGGGAATAGGTTGTGGCTTTTCCCTTTTCCTTGTCTTTTGTACTTTCCTTTGGGGGATGTAGAAGGTAGTATTGCAGAGCAGAGTTTGAGATCATATGTGCTATGCATCTAAATAATGCATCCAGTGATTTGTTGGAGCTGGCTCATGTTTGTTTGTGAGGGCCAATTGTTAAATTTTCAAGAATTTGGGAACTAGTTGATATCATGTTGTTATCATGAAATAGGCCATTGTGGGAGTATTTAAACCATGGAAATTGGCAAATATTGAAAATCAGACACCCCACCCCACCCTGAGCCGTTTGTTAAACATTTCCTGGCACACCACAGATCATATATATTGACAATCATATTTTTTTATTTTTTTTTCAATCATTTTTTTTTTTAAGTGAGGGAGAGAGGGGCAGCGCTTGGGAAGGGGCAGAGAGAGAATCTTAAGCAGGCTTCACACCCAAGACAGAGCCTGATGCAGGGCATTATCTCACAATCAAGAGTCTGGTGCTTACCCGACAGCCACTCAGGTGTCCCCTTTTTTCTATCTTCTTAACCGTATTATGGGTCTCATTCTTTTATAGTATAAATTTAATAAATAGTGAGAAGAGCACTGAGACTGGGAGAGGGAAACGTAAAGACTACCAGAAATCATTGATAAGCTCTGTGAGATTTCTGTCAGTTAGTTCATTTTAGTCCAACAAATATTTGAGTACCTATAACACTCATTGCCAGACACCCTGGGAATATAAAGAAAAGTAAATGTGCTGTGGGAGTTCACAGCCTAAGACTACACTCATAAAACAGTGTTGTGTATGTATATATGTGTTTATATAAGTGTGTATATATTTCTGTGTATCCGTGTGTGTGTGTATTTTGGTGATGTATAGATGAATTAGGTTCAGTAATCATTTGTGAGTAAGAATGTGCTAATTAAGACAACAGTTAAGGTTTTATTGTGCTTCATAACAGTAGACACGTTGTGTACTCTTAAAGGTTTTATAATCCTGTGAACACAAAAGGAAGATAAATGTCTTAAAATGAGGAGATATATTCAAGGTCGAATGTGGTAGTGTATCCTTCTAGGATGAGTAGCTTTTATCCCAGAGAAAAGCAATCCTTTTTTCTTTTTTTTCCATAGAGCATTGTCATGCACATAATTGTATTTGGTTCTCACAGAAACCTGTAATGCAATGTCATAGTATTTATCAGTTTTACAGTCTTTATTGATTCTGCCCTATCCTTGCCACATTACATCAGTCAGCAAATACCCTTGTTTCTGTCCCTGCAATGTTTTTCCAATATGTATCTTTCTATTGTTACTATTCCCACTCTGACTAAGGCTCACATTACTATTTGGCTCTTTTATTCATTTATACTTAAGTTACTGAGTGCCTATTCTATCCTAAGCACTTTGTTTGGAGGATACAGAAAGGAATGAGACACTCGGTCCCTGCCTTTGAGGAACTCAGACTAGTAGACCACTGCGGTGGTCTAATCCGTTACCTGCTTATGCTCAGATCCATTCAGTACATAATGCCCGATTACTCTTACTAAAGCACTATTGGAATTACATCACTCCCCTGCTTAGTGTCACTACTGAATGCCTTTGCTCGTATTCAAGATCTTCAGCGATCTGGCTTCCATCTGCCTTCATAGGTTTGTGTTCAGCTTATCTTCTAAATGGTCTTCATGCTCTGGCCAGTCTGGGTTACTTGAAGTTGCTTGCCAATTTGGGCTTGGATATACTGTGTTCTTGCTAGTGTACAGCCTTTCTTGTACATTTCTACTGGAGTATTCTCTTCACCTTTCTTCAGCTTACATGCCCTATTTTCCAGGCTGCCCTTTATGGCTGTGCTGGATATATCATGCACAAGGGTGCTTGTCAAGGAGGTTGAGTAATGATAGAAATCCAGACTACCCTCTTCTTGTACAACTGTAGGCTGCATTTTGTTTTGTTTTGTTTTATTTATTTATTTTTTATTTTTTAAGTAAGCTCTAGACTTTGCTTGGGGCTTGAACTCACAACACCAAGATTAAGAGTCCCATGTTGTACCTACTGAACCAGCCAGGCGCCTCTGCAGGCTGCATTCTAATTCACACAGAAGCACTGTATGAGCCAGCTTTGCCCTGAGGGGCAGCTTAGTGAAGTGCTCCCTGAATTCCTTTCTTTTTCTGTCTTGGGAAATCCAGTAGCACTATTTATTTGTATGATTATTGTTCCCATGCAACCATTCTGGTAATTTTCATAATGACAAATGATATAACTAACATTTATTGAGCATTTATTATATGTCAAGCACTGTTCCTCATGACATGGTTCTTAACTCATTTATGTTTCATAGCAACCATATGGGAATAGATACTATTATGATCCCTTTTGTAGATAGGAAGCAGAAATATCTGAAGGCTGAGTATTTTGCCCAGGGTCACTGAAGAAGTAAATGTCAGAGCCAAGATTTGAATGCCATCCTAGATCCTTGCTCCTAACCTACTTGCTCAACTGCTCCTATCTTAGCTAGATTCTTATAATTAAAGATTGTGTTGTCTTCATCCTTGGCTACCCTTAGCAACTAGCACAGTGATTTGGAAATGATTGATTTTGGAAATGCACAATAAATGTTTGCTGCATGGATGAATTAAGTATATAGAATGGTATGTCAAGTACAAAGTTTGGTTTTGTTTTTTGAGAAGTGATGTGGGATTAGAGGACTTTTTATGGCTTCATGGGCTATTCACTGTTTTTTTCTTGCTTCTTAAAAGATGGTGCATTCTATGATTCCACTTAACCCTTTTCTCATTTTATAGTCTTTAACTGCTAATCTCATTTTTCCCCCCTGCTCCAGTTACTACTGATGTGCCCTTGATTCCAAATTCATTACCAGCCTGGATCTCTCTCCTGGGTACCAGACCTGTCTATCTAGTTGTCTCTGTAGACATTCACTTGAATGCAGGCATTCAAGCTCAGTGTGTGTAAAACCAAACTCTTTTTCCCTATAACTGTCTTTGTCCTGTTGGGTCATTTGGTTCCTGCCCACCTTCAAATTAGTCACCTGTTCCTGCTGCTTCTACTGCTTAAAGTTCTCTAAATTGTGTCCTCTCCTTTCATTCCTTAATGCTGCTGCTTTATTCAGACTCTTAACTCTGTATCTTCTGTAAGGTGATCCCTGCTCTCTATTTTCTCTGCTATGATGTTTTGAGGAAAGGACTAACACCATATTATTTTAGAAGAATTTACTTGTTTATCTCCTATGCTAGTCTGTGAACCTTTTAGTGTCAATGGTTTTGGTCTTATTCCTCTTTTTTTTTAATCCTCAGTGCTTAGTGCAGTGATGATATATAGTAGATTTTTGGTAAATGTTGGTAATGACTGTGGAACATATTAAATGAAGAGTGGTTGTGAATATATATATACACATACATTTATATTTCATTTCTGGCAAAGTCTAACTGTTGGATAAGTTGTTTGATTTGTTCACCGCTAAATTATGCCTTTTTTTCCTGAGGAAATGAAATAATTAAAATTTAAATGGGATAATATATGTGAAGAGTTTAGCACACTGGCTGATACATAGTAAGTTCTAAATCACTTTTTAGGTATGGGTGGCTAAATAAAAGCTTTTTGTAAGTAATTTTCAAAATAAAAGCTGATACATGTTTTACTTACTTGACTGTTTTCGCAAAACGTATTTTAGGTTTTTACTGATTTTCCATTGCTAGAATGAATTATTAATTAGAATTTTAATTGAACTTAAAAATGGAAAATGAAGCTGTATTATCTTCGAAGAGGTTGTGTTTTTTTGTTTTTTTTTTCCATTGATGTTTATCTTAAAATATTTTTTTCCCATGATCTCATAATGTCTTTACACTTAATCTTTCCAGACATACTTCTCTTCTTCACAAATTATCACTAGTGGTTCTTTAAATGTAATTAAAGCCTTAAGCCTTTGAAGTTCTAAGATCATGTTAGGAAAAATTTGGAAGTTTTAGTTCAAGATTTACTTCAAGATTTAGTTTTGGTTTTTGAAAAGCTCAGCGATCTTATAACATGTTATGTACCACCACTTAAAACACTAATTTTCTTCATTAATAGTTACATGTATAGCAGTTAATAGTTATGTGTATAGCTTTTTGATATACAGAACTGGGCTTGATTCTGGCTCTGCCTCTTGGAAGCTGTATGACTTTTGCCTGTACCTATTTCCTAAGGTTATAAGTATTAAAGGAGGTAATGTATATAAAGCATGAAGCACAGTGTCTGGCATGTAATAAATGCTAATAAGAGCTATACTTATTAGCTATTATAGTACTCCACATGCCAACGTGGACATGTTATTATAATCTGGATTACTAGTTACGATGTAAATTTGGATTAAATATAGATGAACTGTGTTTCTCACAATTTCCTGAAATCCTGATGTATACTTAGTTCAAGTTCATAAGGTTGGGGCTCATCTTTCCTTTAATGCCAGTGTTGTGAGGGGATTGCACTATTATTAAATTGACCTGTTCTTAATGTTTTTTTAAAATTATAGTTTTGTGGTATATGTAACAGATACATTTCTTATAAAAAATATTTTGTTTCAATATTATGGTTAGCTATTTTGGAGGAAGGGTACACTATTAGTGTTCGAAGTATAATTACTTTAAAGTTAAAGGGAAACTGGGGCAAGAGATCCAGAAGGAACATTTGCAAAACTATAATTTTTTCTTCTTTTTGTTCTTCAATTCAAAGGTAATTCTTGGTTAGAAGTGTGTTTTATAAGTGCATTTGAATTAATGAATTTTGACTTTTGCCAAGGAGAAAGAGTCTCCAAAAGTATATTTGCAATTAGAGCAAAAGACTTTACTAAAACTAAGAATTTCTTTTGGTAAAATGGAACTATTGATAATAATTGATGACTTTTCTTGCAAATATTTGATAATTGTGATAGGTACACATATTCATAGGTACATGGGGGATTATCACTTTATAATCAGTGAAAAAAATGAATAGATTTCTAATGAATTACTTTTTCTTATTCCTTCATATATAGATTTGTTCATTCATTCATCAACCATCCATTTGAAGGCCTATCATCTCCTAGGTGCTCTGCTTAGTGTGGGGATACAGAATTGAAAAAACCCTGTGTCTGTCCTCATCTTAGTTAATTTATAGCCTGAGTGCTGGGGGATTGTCATTTCTATTCAGAGCAGGGATCTCTGTATGACTTGATGATTCTTGTTTCTAGTCTTTTTTCTTTCCCATTTACCACAGATGGCTTTTTCCACTCTTTAGCCTTCTATTCCATTCCAGTTTCTTCGCTCCCATTCCACATGAAAAATGGACTTTTCATTGGTAATGTATTTATTATTTTCTTCCTCTATCTAGTGTATCTTTATATAGTCATCATGATCTTTTGTCTTCTGCCTCAGAGAAAGAGATATCACACCTGATATCTTTATCTGGACTCTTCATCCTTCACTTCCTACCTTTTCTAAGACTTTGATTCATTAATTCCTTCTGGTTATCTTCAGTTTCTATTTACTGATTCCTTCCTTTTGAGCTATAGATCTACTCATTTTATTCATACACTGAAAAATATAAATGTACATTTTTTGAGTTAGTAAATAAAACAGCAGATCGTCTTTACCCTATTTCCCTCAAGCTTCTGTGCTCTGTTACTTTCCCATTATAGGACTACTCATACTGGAGAGAGTAGGCTACACTGGCTGTGTCAGTTTACCTGATTCCCATTTATTTCTCTACTTCTGTAATTCGACTTATCACCATACTATTGAATTTCCTCTCCTAGTTAACAGCTATCTGCCAAGTGTATTTGTTCCCTTTCTCTTGATTCTACTTGATTTCCTGCTGCATGTGATACTGCTGACACCTTAAGAGAATTTATTTGTTTGCCTTTCACAGCATCCTTCTGTCTTAATTCTTCCCTCTTTCTCTGACCCTTTCAGTTTCCTTTTCATATTATATGGAATATATAATATATATATTATATAATACATATTATATAATATATATAAATATTATATTTCATATAATATTTCATATTATTCCATTTCTATAACTTATTCTCCCTCATACATACATGTCATCCTTTTGTTTTCATATACTGCTTCTTCAGTTTCTATCTCTTTTTGAAAATCCTTGTTTTCAGTAGTTTACTCAAGATCTCCATTTTGTCTTCTATAGATTATGTCAGATATATTTATTTATTTGTTTATTTATTCTCCAAGATTCAAGTTAACAAATAGCGTAGTATTAGTTTTAGGAGTAGACTTCAGTGATTCATCACTTACATATAACACCCAGTGCTCATCACAACAAGTGCCCTCCTCAGTGCCCATCACCCAGTTACCCCATTCCCCCACCCTCTAGCAACACTCAGTTTGTTCTCTCCAGTTAAGAGTCTCAACCTTCTCTGTTTTTATCTTATTTTTCCTCTCCTTCCCCTGTGTTCATCGTTTTTTTTTTTTTTTTTTTAATTCCACATGAGTGGAATCATGTTATTTTTCTTTCTCTGACTGACTTATTTCACTTAACATAATACACTCTGGTTCTATCCACGGTGTTGCAAATGGCAAGATTTCATTCTTTTTTGATGGCTGAGTAATACTCCAGTGTGTGTGTGTGTGTGTGTGTGTGTGTGTACACACCACATCTTCTTTATCCATTAATCAGCCGATGGATATTTGGGCTCTTTCCATACTTTGGCTATTGTTGATAGTACTGCTATAAACATTGGGGTGCATGTGCCCCTTTGAATCAGTATTTTTGTATCCTTTGGATAAATACCTAGTATTTATCTAAGTTTATTGCCTATACCTAGTAGTGCAATTGCTGGATTGTAGGGTAGTTGTCTTTTTAACTTTTTGAGGAACCTCCATACTATTTTCCAGAATGGCTGTACCAGCTTGCTCCCACCAACAGTGTAGGAGGGTTCCCCTTTCTCTGCATCCTCGCCAATATCTCGTTTCCTGAGTTGTTAATTTTAGCCATTCTGCAGATATGTCAGATTAAAATGATTGAAATGGAACCTCTTTCTCTACAAACCTCTGTTCCTATATTCCTTAATAATTCACGTATATGTTACCATCACCCATTTCAGTTACCTATTGTTATGTAACAAGCTACCCTAAAGTGTGTGACATCAAGCAACAGCCATTATGTTCACAGATTCTGTGAGACAGGAATTTGGACAGGACACAGCAGGGATGGCTTGTCTTTGTTCTACAATGTTTGAGGCTTCACCAGGGAAGACTCAAATGGCTAGATCTGTGTGCCAGATCACATGCCTAACACTTGGATTTGAAGACTGAGCTCAGCTGGGATTGTTGATTGGAGTGCATTTCCATGTTAGGTGAGCTTCCTTACAGCATGGCGGCCTTAGTGTAGTAGTTTGACTTCTTAAATAGTGGCTCAGGGCTCCAAGAGTTAGTGTCCCAGGGAATGTGGGGGAAGCTGTATGGTCTTCTTTGATCTAGCCTTGATAGTCAGCCTAAATTCTGGATTGAAGTAGTCCTGTGCCTTCCCAGATTCAGGAGGAAGAAACATAGACCTAACTTCATGGGAGGGATATCAAAAAATACATGTCCATGTTTTAAAACTACCATACCAAATCTGCTGGTATGTTATTTAGAAACCTTGATATTATCCTTGTGTTTCATTTCTCCAATTTCACTTCTCTTTTGTATATCAGTCACTAAGTGCTGGCCTTTTCAATTTGAGAAATATCCGCTTTTCTCCATTATCATGAACCTTGGTAAGAATTTGATCACATTTCACTTAAGAGTTTTCTGTAACCTCTTAATTGATCTATATAATCTCTCCCACCTTGAATTAAATAATTCCTCATATTGATTGTAGGATAGTTCTTACTATACACAGGTCTCTGTCCAAATTGCATAGCTTAGCTCTTAAAGGTTGGCTCTACCTAAATTTCCACTGTGCACTTGATTTTGCATTAACTGCTCCTTTGAATTGACTGTCTTCCTTGCCTTCCTCGCCCCCCTCCTTTCATCCTTCGGGTCTCTTGTTGGCTGTTACTTCCTATGTGAAGTCTTCCTAGAGGTTTCAAATAATGTCACTTCTTCCACTATTGGTTCATATATTTATCTCCTGCCATTAGAGTGACTATAGCTTCCATGAGGTCAGGGACTGTGTCTTAAATCATCTGCCACTATTGCCTGGTCCATCATTACATACTTGGTAAATGCTTGCTAGGTTGATTAAAACAGATTATACTTTGGTGGGATTCTCCAAAGGTTTGATTGAGTTACTGGGCTTTATTAAATGTCTATTAAAGTTTTTAAATAAGGGAGTTGACATTCTGTGCTTCAACAATTTTATTTCATTTAAAACATATACAACAAAACCCAAAAAACTTATATTTGAAGTATTATTCTCGTGTGCCAGAAAATTTAGGGAAGTGGGCAAGTATTAGATTTAAAACAATCTTTGATAGGATTGAAAGCTAGAAGAATGAAGTTGAGATCAGAACAGTATTGTTTTCAGTAGTGGCATTTTAAAGCTCTAATTTTGGCCTTGGAATATTCCACGTTACAGATTTCGTTCCAGCCTATTTCTCTTTGGTCAGAAACATGTGATAGTTCACTTTTGGCAGTTGCACTGTGTGAAAGGGCTAGGGTCAGCACTGCTGTGCAGAAATGGGTCACTGAGCGTTCAGATGAAAGGGGGAAAAAACTTTTAAAGAGTCTTTATGTATTGTTGGTGTAATAAGACAAAATAATTATAAGCTTGAACCTCTTGCCATGTTCTTGCTTCCTCCTTTGCCTCTCAAATGCTTTGCCAAATTAACCACATCAACCAATTTTATAGTAAATGGATTGCTGTTTTAAATAGTTCTTTAGCTATTATTCTTAAGAAGCTTCTTCAGAAAGTCTGTCTCCTCTTCTCTTGTCTTCCAAAAGGACATAAGTCTCCTTTGTACTTCCATAAAAATCTTAAATGGTCACTTAAAGAGAGCAGACAGTATATTCTACTTCAGTGATTGATAAAGTGTAACTGCCTATTTTTCAGTTGAGTTGGAAGGAAGAACTCTATCCTACTGTAGCTTTAAAAGATGATTTTATTACTGTCAAGACAGATAACAAGCTAGGATTTTCTAAGAGCAATAAATGACAAGTTGGTTTACGCCCGTGGCTCTTAAACAATGTAACATTCTTTTTTTTTTTTAAATTATTTTTTAAATTATTAACATTTAATGTATTATTTGCCCCAGGGTACATGTCTGTGAATCATCAGGCTTACACATTTCACAGCACTTACCATGGCACATACCCTCCCCAATGTCCATTGTTAAATTAAGATAGGAAAGGAGGTAGTCTTTAAAAGCAGTCTAGATCCCCGGCATGGAGATAGGGTTGTTCTCTGTTTAGATTTTTCCTAAATAGAATAAGACACACAAGTTTCCTCCAAACTCTGGAGCATAGTTTGCTGAAATCTGCTGGAATGTTATCTGGAGTGTGATGGGGCTCTTTGCCAGTCACCATGGAAACTAATCAGGCTTTATCTAGTTCTATCCTTTGGGCTATTTGGAGTGGCTTAAATAAAAGATGACCAACATATCTAATCCTGTTCTTCACATATGTATTTTTTCTAAAAATGATTAAAAATACAGCTTACTTAAGAGAGAATAGGATATCTGTATCATTTCTATTAGGTTATTTAAAGTATTCTATGCATTTGAAGAGTATTCTGGCCAAGAAATATGAATGAAAATTTTCATATTGGATGTCTTGTCTGTTGGCCTTTGTACTTATATATGCAACAGAATAACAAATGCTAAATTTCTGTTTACCTGCTTAGTGATGGAGAGGAACTTGTTATAGAAATTAAGGCATGGGTATTATTTTATCATACCATTGCCAAATGAAATGGGGTTTAAGTGATGATGGTGGAGACATAAAAATTAAAAGCATCTGTGAGCAATTAAGATAATTAAATATTCAGATATTATAGACATTCAGTAGTACATCTTCCAAAATGACCAGTCTATCTAAAGTTGGGGAAAGCTTTATATTTATGGTAATGTTTAGAAATTTGAACCCAGATAGTCTCTCTTATTTCCTTAGTGGGAAATTGGTGAACAGAAGAGGAAGATTTGGGCAGAAGTTATCTGAGGAGTTGACTAGTGCTGATAGAATAGTCTTTTTTTTTAATTAGTTAATTTTAAACATTGAGGTAAAATTCACATTGACCAGAAGTTTTGTGTTATGAGACATACTGATTGCATTCTTCCATTTTCAAGGGTTTGTTCCATTTTCAAGGGTTGACTGATTAAAAAGGCATAATGGAAAATTGGGTGATTGAGGGTTCCTCTTGGTTATTTCAAATAACATGATTTCCTTTAATGTCTAATAATGTCTATTTGTATGAAATGAAAATGAAGCATATAATACTTGGTGCTTTGACAAATAAGGATACTTTTGTTTGTTCAAGTTTTTACTGAATATTTACCATTTGCTGGGCACTTTTCTGGGTCCTGGAGATATAGTGGTAAAAAAGTCTAAGTTTCTGTTTTTAAGGAGTTTATATCCTAGTACAGGAGATATAATAGATAAACATATACTTTAGGTAGTAATAAGAGTTATGAAAGATTGTAAAGCGGTGTAAGGAGATAGTGATGGAAGGTGGTCTTTTAGATGGAGTTGTCAGGAAGGGCTCTCTGAAGACATTTCAACATCTAAATCAATTGAGACATCTAAATGAATTGAGAAACTGGACCACGGGAAGAGCAAAAGCCCTGAGGTCGATTCAACTTGGCTTATTTTAAAGAACAGCAGTAAAGTCTGTGTGACTAGAGCGAACCCAGGGAGATGTAGGCAGGGACTTGTCATGCAAACTCTTATGAGCTTTTGTGGAAATTTTGGACTTTTTTCTGAGTATGATCTGGTGGATTTTTGACCAGGGCAGTGACATGATTTAACTTACTCCTTAAAAGAATGTGGTTGTATTATAGAGTGTAGATGTAAGGGAATAAGAATAGAAGCAGGGAGACTTGACTAATACCTAATGCAGTAGTTTAAGCTAAAGATGATAGCTTGGATTGTGATCTACGATGGTGGTAGAGATGTAGTGGTAAGTATTCAGGTTCTAAAAATATTTTGAAGATAGAGACAGGAGGACTTGCTGTTGAATTGGATGTGGATGTTTAAGGAAATAGATGGTTTCTTGTTACTTTCTTTTTTTAATATAGTGAAACAATTTACATAATTTAATATTTTAACCCATTTTTATATGTATAGTTCTGTAGCATTAGGTGCATTCACACTATTGTACAACCATTACCACTATCCATCCCCAGAACTATTTCATCATCCCAAACTGAAATTCTGTATCTATTAAATAATGAGTCCCTATTTCCCCCACTCCCAGCCTATGGCAGCTGCCACTCTACTTTTGTTCTCTATGAATTTGGCTACTCTAGGTACTCATATAGCAGAATTATAACAATATTTGTTCTTTTGTGTCTGCTTCTTTCACTTAGCATAATGTTTTCAAGATTTATCCATGTTGTAGCATGTATCCGAATTTAATTTCTTTTTAGGTTTCTTGATTTTAGTTTAAGCAACTATGAGAGAGTTTAAAAAATTGACATTTTAAAAAATGTTCTAATTGGTATAGCACATTGGTTTTAAGTGGTTGTCTGCTTGTTACTTTATTAGCCAATTCCCTTCCTTTCTTTGTCTTAAAATAGTGGTAAACTTTGGTATTTTAGGAGTTCTCTGAGAAATTAAAAAATTGTGTCAAGATGACTTGGGTATTGACAGGAATGGTTATTTCCAAAAACTACATAGCATAGAAATTTTATCATGGTAGAGACAGTTGAAAATTAATAGATGCTAGTGATAATAGGATAGAGGGGGCTTGTTTATGAATGGAGCATTTTTGTGAGCAAACACCAGCTGTGCACGACTAAGGATGGCATTCATCCAGGGGAAAGACATTTTGAGGAAAGTTTGTGTACTTTTTTTTTTTTTAAACAGCAGAGAGGCTTTTTAGTTAGACTGCTAGTCCCTTTTCTTTTCAAAAGGATTAAGTTTCAAAAGAAGGATCAGACCACTCTGATGGGGTGAGATGGTGCGGAGGACATATTTAGAATAAGAAGGATGTTTGCAACATACTGGGTAGAACTTTCCCTAGGCACTGTGGTTTTTAGGCATTTGACCAAATACTTAAGAGCCAAATCTTAATATTACTTGTTTTTCTTCATTTAATGAGAATTACTCAGCTTAATTAGCTCTCAGTTTTGTTCCTATCAGTGGTCACACCGCAGAGCTTGTGAATATCAATTCTTTTAAGAGAATTTTCCCCCATTATAAATAATATATGTTTTGAGCATCAAATCTTTACAAAAGTAGTCTGGTAGTAGAAATTGTTTTTATAATGGAGAAAAAAGGGGTTTGATTTCATGTTACCGAAGGGTGTTTTAAGTAATCAAAAGAAACGGGAAAATTTGAGAATCTAGAGAGTCTATCAAATGTCATTTTTAAAAGAGGAAATTGAAGTCAGGAAAGAACAGATTTGCTTGGAAACAAGCCCTATAAATGGAACTTGAGTAGCTAACATCTGCCTTCCACAAAAATCCCCTGCAAAGCTGCTACTTCTTATATTCCTTGAGTTAGGACTCTGATATTTTCATATTTGCCATGGAAAATGATTGTGATAATATAAATGATGTTTTATTTTTATCCATGATTAAATAGGGAAGATGGAAGCCAGCTGTTTGTTGAAGTGCGTGTCTTATGAAACATTGCGGGGAACATGACATAGGCAGTAGTAAATCAAAGGTAGCAGAGAGGGTATTGCTGAGGCTCACGGAGCAGGGGTAGGACAGATAGCTTATCTTGGTGACTCTAGGTTTTGGCTCTGGCAGAGTTGGATAGGTTAGCTAATTACATTATGTGGCCTGTGGTTTTATGACTCAGTTTGTGAAACTGGAGAACCCAAGGCATTCCTTTACAGTGTGTTTATTAAATATCTGCTATATGTCTGACACTATGGTAGGAATTTTGGATAGAGTGGTGGATAAGACAGCCCCACTTGTTTATTTATATCTGTAATAAGTGCCGCAAAGGAGAAATCCCACTGTCAGGGGAGCATTTAACAGAATACTGATCCTAATCTGAAGGTTGAGGGAGGACTTTTCAGAGGGAAAAGTAATGATATCTGCTTTCCTGCAACCACCACTACTCTCTGTCACATTACTCTGTTTTACTTTTTTCAAGGTAGTTCTTATTTATCTTTTCCTTCCATGTGTCCTCCTCCTCCCTTTCCCTGCAGTTGGAATGAAAACTCCTGGGGCAAGGGCCTTTATGCCAGGAAACTGTGGTGGAAAGAAGCATGGGTGGGATGGTGGTATGAAGGAACTGAAAGAAGGCCAGTGAGGTGTCAGTGTGAGTCAGTGTGAGAGGGAAAGTAGTAACCTTAGCAACTGTGTCAAGAATTTTAGAATTTATCCTACTGGCAGTGGGAAGCAATTTTAAACAGGGGACAGACATGATCAGATTTACTTAAAAGTTACGTTACTGCCACATGGAGAATGGAGGGGATCATGGAGTGGGTGCAGAAGACCAATTTAAGCTATTACACTAACCTAAGCAGGAGAGCATGGTGATGTCTTAGACTAAGGTGTTGGCAGAGGAAATGGAAGAGGAGTTTTGGTAGGTCTTGATGATGGACTGGATATGGGAGAGGAGAGGAAGGACTCAACAATGACCTCCATTCCAGGTTTCTTGATTGTACAACTGAATTGATATCAGGTACATTTTCCCAATGCATTTGAAAAATACTTATTTTCAGATTTGGTGTACAGTAGAATTGCCCTGATTGTGAAAACTCAGTAAATGTGTTGAATTTTTCCAGTCAACTTTTGGTCAGGGTAGAAGAGCACAATACTTTTTAGTCTATATTGTTTCACCTACTAATAAGTAATCTGTATCCTTGCTTGAGGTTTGTTAATTGTTATAATTGGAGTCCTACCGCTCTAAAAATTTTTTTTTTTTAATTTGCTTTTTATTTTGATGTATTCCCAATAGTTTGTTTTTGTTTTTGTTTCCCTTGCTTCAGGGACCTATCTAGAAAAAAGTTGCTTGACTAGTGTCAGAAAATTACTGCCTGTGCTTTCTTCTAGGATTTTTGTGGTTTCAGGTCTCATATTTAGATCCTTAATCCATTTTGAGTTTATTTTTGTGATGGTAAAAGAGAGTGGTCCAGTTTCATTCTTTAGCATGTAGCTGTCCTGTTTTCCCAGCACCATTTGTTGAAGAGACTGTCTTTTTCTCATTTCATATTCTTGGCTCTGTTGTTGAAGATTAATTGACCACATATCATGAGTTTGTTTCTGGGCTTTCTATCCTGTTCCAATGATCTATATGTCTGTTTTTGTGCCAGTATCATGTGTTTTAATTACTATAGCTTTGTAGTACAACTTGAAATTGGGAATTTTGATACCTCCAGCTTTCTTTTTCTATTTCAAGATTGTTTTGGCTATTTGGGGTCTTTTGTGATTCCATACAAATTTTGCGATTATTTGTTCTAGTTCTGTGAAAAATTCTGTTGGTATTTTGACAGGGATTGCATTAAATCTGTAGATTGCTTTGAGTAGCATGGACATTGTAATAGTATTATTCTAATTCTGTATTCTATAATTATTCTATTTTATTCTAATCCATGAGCATGAAATATCTTTCCATTTAGTTGTGTTGTCTTCAGTTTCTTTCACCAGTGTTTTATAGTTTACAGAGTACAAGTCAGTTTGTCTCTAGTTAAGAGTCCCTTATGGTTTGCCTCCCTCTCTGTTTTTATCTTACTTTATTTTTCCTCTACTTCCCCTATGTTCATCTGTTGTTTCTTAAATTCCACATATGAGTGAAATCATAGGGTATTTGTCTTTCTCTGACTTATTTCACTTAGCATAATACACTCTAGTTCCATCCACGTCATTGCAAATGGCAAGATTTCATTCTTTTTGATGGCTGAGCAATGTATATACTACACCTTCTTTATCCATTCCTTCAGCCAATGAATATTTGTGCTCTTTCCGTACTTTGTCTGTTGTTGATAATGCTGCCGTAAACATCGAAGTGCATGTGCTTCTTTGAATTAGAATTTTTGTATCCTTTGGATAAATACCTAGTAGTGCAATTGCTGGTCATAGGGTAGATCTATTTTTAACTTTTTGAGGAACCTCCATACCGTTTTCCGGAGTGGCCGCATCAATTTGGATGTCCACCAACAGTGTAAGAGGGTTCCCCTTTCTCTGCATCCTCGCCAGCATCTGTTGTTTTCTGAGTTGTTAATTTTAGCCATTCTTACAGGTATGAGGTGGTATTTCATTGTGGTTTTGATTTGTATTTCCCTGATGATGAGTAATGTTGAGCATTTTTTCATGTGCCTCTTAGCCATTTGTATGTCTTCTTTGGAGAAATATCTATTTATGTCTTCTGCCCATTTCTTAACTGGATTATTTAATTTTTGGGTGTTGATTTTGATGAGTTCTGTATAGATTCTGGATACTAGCCCTTTATCTGATGTCATTTGCAAATACCTTCTCCCATTCTATTGGTTGCCGTTTAGTTTTTGAGGATTGTTGCCTTCACGGTGCAGAAGCTTTTTATCTTGATGAGGTCCCAGCAGTTCATTTTTGCTTTTGTTTCCTTTGCCTCTGGAGACATGTCTAGTAAGAAGTTGCTGAGACTGAGGTCAGAGAGGTTGCTGCCTGTTTTCTGCTCTAGGATTTTGATGGTTTCTACATTTAAGTGTTTCATCCATTTTGAATTTATTTTTGTTTATGGTATAAGAAAGTAGTCCAGTTTGATTCTTCTGCATGCCGCTGTCTGGTTTTCCTGGCACCATTTGTTGAAGAGACTTTTTTCCATTGGATATTCTTTCCTGCTTTGTTGAAGACTAGTTGACTGTTTAGTTGTGGGTCCATTTCTAGGTTCTCTAGTTTGTTCCATTGACGTATGTGTCTGTTTTCATGCCAGTATCATACCGTCTCGATGTTTATAACTTTCTAATACAGCTTGAAGTCTGGTATTATGATACCTCCCACTTTGCTTTTATTTTTCAACATTACTTTGGCTATTTGGTGTCTTTTCTGATTCCATACCAGTTTTGGATTGTTTGTTCTAGCTCTGTTAAAAATGCTTTTAGTATTTTGATAGGGATTGCATTGAATGTGTAGATTGCTTTGGGTAGTATAGACATTTTAACAATATTTATTCTTTTAATCCATGAGCATGGAATGTTTTTCCTTTCTTTGTGTCTTCTTCAGTTTCTTTCATAAATGTTCTGTAGTTTTCAGTGTAACCTCTTCGGTTAGGTTCGTTCTTGGGTATCTTACTGTTTTAGTTGCAATTGTAAATGGGATTGAATCCTCGATTTCTCTTTCTGCTGCTTCATTATTGGTGTGTAGAAGTGCAACAGATTTCTGTATGTTGATTTTATATACTGCAACTTTGCTGAATTCCTCTATCAGTTCTAGCCATTTTTTTGTGGACTCTTCTAGGTTTTCTATATAGAGTATCATGTCATATGCGAAGAATGAAAGTTTGACTTCTTCCTTGCTGATATGGATGCCTTTTATTTCTTTTTTCGTCTGATTGCTGAGGCTAGGAGTTCCAGTACTCTGTTTAACAACAGTGGTGAGCGTAGACATCCCTGTCATGTTCCTAACCTTAGAGGAAAGGCTCTAAGTTTTTTCCCATTGAGGATGATATTAGCTATGGATTAGCTATGGATATGTTTTTTCTCTCCCTACTTTATTGAGGGTTTTTATCGAGAAAGAATGCTGTATTTTGTCATATGCTTTTTCTGCATCTGTGGAGAGGATCATATAGTTCTTGTCATTTCTTTTATTAATGTGGTGTATCACATTGATTGTTTTGCAGATATTGAACCACCCTTGAAGCCCAGGAATAAATCCCACTTGATCATGGTGGATAATCCTTTTAAAGTACTGTTGGATTTGATTAGCTAGTATCTTGCTGAGGACTTTTGCGTCCATGTTCATCAAGGATATTGGTCTATAATTCTCCTTTTTGGTGGGGTCTATCTGGTTTTAAGATCAAGGTAATGCTGGCCTTATAGAATGAGTTTGGAAGTTTTCCTTCTATTTCTCTCTTTTGGAACAGCTTCAAAAGAGCAGGTATTAATTCTTCTTTAAGTGTTTGGTAGAATTCCCCCAGATGGGAAGCCATCTGGCCTTGGGCTCCTGTTTGTTGGGAGATTTTTTTAAATACTGCTTCAGTTTCTTTGCTGGTTATGGTTCTGTTCAGATTTTCTATTTCTTCCTGTTTCAGTTTTTGTAGTTTATATGTTTCCAGGAAGTGTTTCCATTTCTTTCAGATTGCTCAGGTATATGAGCATATGATTGCTCATAATATTCTCTTGTAATTGTTTGTATTTTTGTGGTGTTGGTTGTGAACTCTCCTTTTTCATTTGTGATTTAATTTGGGTTCTCTTTCCTTTTTGATAAATTTGGCTAGGGTTTTGTCAATTTTGTTAATTCTTTATAAGAACCAGCTCCTAGTTTTGTTGATCCGTTCTACTACTGTTTTTATTTTTATTTCTATATCGTTTATTCCTGCTCTGATCTTAATTACTTCCCTGCTTCTGCTAGTTTTAGGCTTTATTTGCTATTCTTTCTCCAGCTCTTTTAGGTGTAAGATTAGGTTGTGCATTTGAGACTTTTCTTGCTTCTTGAGGAGAGACTGTATTGCTAGATCCTACCAAATACTTCCCTCTTATGACTGCCTTTGCTGTGTCCCAAAGGTTTTGGACTGTTGTGTTTTCATTTTTATTTGCTTCCATGTATTATTTAAATTCTTCTTTAATATCCCAATTAACCCATTCATTCTTTAGTATACTGTTTTTTAGCCTCCATGTTTTGTGTTCTTTCCAAATTTTTTCTTGTGGTTGACTTCAAGTTTCATAGCATTGTGATCTGAAAATATGCATGGTATCATCTCAGTCTTTTTGTACTGGTTGAGGCATGATTTGGGACCTAGTATATGATCTGTTTTGGAGAATGTTCTATGTGCACTTCAAAAGAATGTGTATTCTGTTTTAGGATGAAATGCTCCAAATATATCTGTTAAGTCCATCTGATCCAGTATGTCGTTCAAAGCCATTGTTTCCTTGTTGATCTTCTGCTTAGATGATCTGTCCATTGCTGTGAATAGGGCGTTAAAATCCCCTATTATTATTGTATTATTATCAATTAATTTCTTTAAGTTTAACTGATTTATATATTTATATTTGTTTGTTATTCATTGATTTACATATATTTGCTCCCAAGTCGAGGGAGTAAATATTTATAATTGTTAGATCTTCTTGTTGGATAGACCCCTTTGGAGTGCCCTTCTTCATCCCTTATTACAGTCTTTGGTTTAAAATCTAATTTGTCTGATATAAGTATGGCTACTTCAGCTTTCTTTTGATGTCCATTAGCATGATAGATGGTTCTTCGTCCCCTTACTTTAAATCTGGAGGTGTCTTTGGGTCTAAAATGAGTCTCTTGTAAGCAGCATATCAATAGGTCTTTTTTTTTTATCCATTCTGATACGCTGTGTCTTTTGATTCAGCATTTCGTCCATTTGCATTCAAAGTAGTTATTGGTAGATATGAATTTAGTGCCATTATGTTACCCTAAAGTCTCTGTTTCTGTATTGTCTCTGTTCCTTTTTGGCCTTTGTTGCTTTTGGTCTCTCCTGCTCAAGCTCTTGGAGAGCTATTCTAGTGTTCTAGTGTTCATGAACTTTATTCATGAACTCCTTTCGTTCTTGCTTATCTTGAAAATTCTTTATCTTTCCTTTTCTGAATGATAGCCTTGATGGATATAGTATTCTTGGCTGCATGTTTTTCCCATTCAACATGTTGACTATATCATGCCACTCTCTCTGGCCTGCTGTGTTTTGTGGTCAGGTCTGCTGCTAACCTTATTTGTCTACTCTTGTAGGTTAAGGATGTTTTGTCTCTAGCTGCTTTCAGAATTCTCTATCTTTGTATTTTGCAAGTTTCCTTATGATATGTCTTGGTATTGACCTGTTTTTGTTGATTTTGAAAGGAGTTCCCCTTGCCTCTTGGGCTTGAATGCTTCTTGGCTGTAATTGTTCAAACAGACCTTCTGCCCCTTTTTTCTGCTCTTCTTCTTCTGGGACTCCTATGATATAGATATTATTGCACTTGGTAGAATCTCTCAGTTCCCTAAGTCTATATTTGTGATCTAGTAGTTTTCTTTCCCTCTTCTTTTCAGCTTCATTATTTTCTGTAATTTTATCTTCTTTATCACCTATTCAGTCTTCTGCTTCTTCCATCCTCATTGTGATTACATCCAGTCAATTTTGCACTGCAGTTATAGCATTTTTTATTTTGGCCTGACTAGTTTTTAGGTTTTTTATCTCTGCAGCCAGGGTTTCTCTCGTGTCTTTTATGCTTCTTTCAAACCCAGCTAGTGTTCTTATGACTGTTGTTCTAAATTCTTGTTTCGATATATTGCTTGTCTTGTTTTGAGCAAGTCCCTCACTGTGATTTCTTGATCTTTCTTTTGGGGAGAATTCCTCTGTCTTGTCATTATGTCTAGGTTTCTTTCCTTTGCATGTTATGAAGGGTTGTTATGTTTCATGCTCCTGAGAGTAATACCGTATTAAGAAGGGGCCCTGGGGAGCTTGGGTGGCTCAGTTGGTTAAGCATCTGCCTTCTGCTCAGGTCATGATCTCAGGGTCCTGGGATCAAGCCGCATATCAGGCTCCCTGCTCAGCGGGAAGTCTGCTTCTCCCTCTCCCTCTCGTCATCCCAGCTCCCCCGCTCCCCCACACATGCTCTCTCTCACTCACTCACTCTCTCTCTCAAATAAATAAATAAAATCTTAAAAAAAAAAAAAAAAGAAGGGGTCCTACACTGTCTAGGGCCTGGCACTCTGGGAAGTGTTTCTGGTGTATGCTGTGTGCACTCTGCTATTGTGTTTGGGCTGCTCTTTACCACAGGTGGGTCCTCTGCAGATTTCTTCCTTCTTGCAGTGAGGAGTGTTTGGACCTTTAACTAGATTTGCTTTATTTGTTTGTGAAGATAGGCCTGATTTAAAAAAAAAAAAAAAAAAGCCTGATCCCAGAAAAGAGAAAAGGAAAATGAAAAAGAAAACAAACTAACAGACAAAGAAGTACAAGCCTGATTCCGAAGAAAAAGGAAGAGAAAAAAAACCCTGGTCCAAAAAAATGAGAAAAGGAAACAAGCCAAAAAATGAATAAAAAACCATAAGCCTGGTGCCAAAGAAAAAATAAAAATAAAATAAAAAAGATAAAAGATAAAAAAGAAAACATTAAAAAAAAAAAGCCTGGTCTTACTTCCACCGGAATTGAAGCTGACTCTTTGGGAGCACTTTTATGATCAGCAGCCTTGATGCATGCAGAGGGCCTGTGTTGGTCTTCTGAGGGAGAGGCCCACTGCACTGGCTCATAGTCAGACCTGCGCTTGTAAAGATTCTCCTGCCACGTATAGGGGGCCGGGTTTGGTATAAGTGACTCCAGCCTCTGCTGGAAGTGCTGTGTTTCTCTCTGAAGTCCAGCTGTGCTGGTGTGTGTGTGTGTGTGTGTGTGTGTGTGTGTGTAAGATACTATCCCCTCATCCTCTCATCCCCAAAGAGGGGAACCTGTGGCCACCACTGTTCAGGAGGCCCTCAGAGAAAAGTGAACAGTCTCCTTTTCTGTGTCCCAGGCTTTCATCAGATCCCTGTCCTCAATTAATCTGTGCCTGGCTGTCTGCACGCATGGTGCCACAGTTCTCCTGTGTTTTATCTCTGGCCAAGTGGCTGGTATTCAAAACAACAAAGGTTAAAGTACCCAGCAGCACATGGACTCTCTCCCTTCCTCTGGAGGAGAGCCTTGCAGTGCTACTCTTGGCACTTTTCTGTCCCAGAAAAGCAGTCGCATGCTTGCATGAGTGCCTGGAGTCTTACGTTGAAGCACAGTGAAAAGCTGCAACCAGGGTATCTGCCCACTGCATGTGCCTCTGTCCCCTGCTGTTGAATGGCCCCTCAGTACCACCTGATGGGCCTTTTGTCCTTGGAGAGGCAAAATACCATCTTCCAAATGTGCTCCAGGAAGGGGAACATTCTCTCCTCGTGTGACCCAGGGGATCCCCACACCTTGGCGTCTCGCACAAACCCTGCTCACTGATCTCTCCCCCCTCTGTTCCTGACTTTACTCTTCGAAAAGGGTTCCGACCCCTCCATGGCACTATGGCTTTTCTCTCTGCTAATTCATGTCTCTCAACCTCACATCTGCCTTGTTCTTCCCTCCAATTGTGTATATTTTTCCCTCCCTCTTTCCCTCCCTCCCTCCTCCTTTCTTTTTTCCTTTTTCCTTTCCTTTCCTTTCCTTCCCTTCCCTTCCCTTCCCTTCCCTTCCCTTCCCTTCCCTTCCCTTCCCTTCCCTATTTGAATTATTTATTTGAGACAGAGAGAGAAGGCGAGCACAAGCAGGGGGGAAGGGCAAAGGGAAAGGGAGAAGCAGGTTCCTTGCTGAGCAGGGAGCCTGACATGGAACTTGATCATGATCTGAGCTGAAGGCAGATGCTTAACGGATTGAGCCACCCAGGTGCTCTGTGTAGGTTGTTGTTGTTGTTGTTGTTGTTTTTTAATCCTCATTGATTTCCTAATTGTTCAAAATGATTTGATGTTGATCTAGCTGTGTTTGAGGAATGAGGCAAACCCAGGGTCCCACTACTACTCCGCCATCTTCACTCCTTCTTCTTTAAGGTTTTCTTTTCTTTTTTTTTTTTTTAAAGATCTTTTATTTATTTATTTGACAGAGATCACAAGTAGGCAGAGAGGCAGGCAGAGAGAGGGGGAAGCAGGCTCCCTGCTGAGCAGAGAGCCCGATGCGGGGCTCGATCCCAGGACCCTGAGATCATGACCTGAGCCGAAGGCAGAGGCTTTAACCCACTGAGCCACCCAGGCGCCCCTTTAAGGTTTTCTATATATAGTATGTTGTCTGCAAGTAGTGAAAGTTTTACTTCTTCCTTACCAATTTGGATGCCTTTTATTCGTTGTCTGATTGCTGGGCTAGGACCTACAGTACTATGGTGAATAAAAATGGTGAGAGTGGATGTTCTTGTCTTATTCCTAATCCTAGGGGAAAAGCTCTGTTTTTCACCTTTGAATATAATGTTAGCCGTGGGTTTTTCATATATGGACTTTATTACGTTGAGGTATGTTCCCTCTGCTACTTTGTTGAGATTGTTTATCATAAATGGGTGTTGTACTTCGTCAAGTGCTTTTTCTGCATCTATTGAAACAATCATATAGTTTTTATTCTTTCTTTTATTGATATGATGTATTACACCGATAGATTTGCAAATATTGAACAACCCTTGCATTGCAGGAATAAATCCCACTTGATCATGGTGAATGATTTTCTTTAATATATTGTTGGATTTGGCTTGCTAATATTTTACTGACAATTTTTGCATCTATGTTCATCAGAGATATTGGCCTGGAGTTCTCTTTTTTTGTACTGTCTTTATCTGGTTTTGGTATCAGGGTAATGCAGTCCTCATAGAATATATTTGGAAGTTTTCCTTCCTCTACTATTTTTTGGAATGGTTTGAGAAGAATCGGTATTAACTCTTCTTTAAATGTTTGGTAGAATCCACCTGTGAAGCAATCTGGTCCTGGACTTTTGTTTGTTGGGAGTTTTTTGATTACTGATTCAATTTCATTGCTGCTAATTGGTCTGTTCAGATTTTCTATTTCTTCTTCAGTTTTAGAAGGTTATATGTTTCTAGGAATTATCCATTTCTATATTATCCAATTTGGCATATAATTTTTCATAATATTCTCTTATGATTGTTTGTATGTCTGTGATGTCATTGTTATTTCTTGTCTTGCATTTCTCATTTTGTTTATTTGAGACCTATTTTTTTTTTTTTTTGGATGAGTCTGGTTAAAGGTTTATCAGTTTTGTTGATCATTTGATGAACCAGCTCTTGGTTTTGTTAATCTGTTCTATTCTGTTTTTGGTTTCTATTTCACTTATTTCTGCTCTAATCTTTACTATTTTCTTCCTTCTGCTGGTTTTGGATTTTGTTTGTTCTTCTTTTTCTAGTTCCTTTAGGTGTAAAGTTAGGCATTTGAGATTTTTTTGCTTCTTGAGGTAGTCCTACATTGCTATAAACTTCCCTCTTAGACAACTCTGGTGCATCCCAAAGATTTTGGAATGTTGTATTTTCATTCCTACCATTTTTTTTTAATGGTTTGAAATAAAAATCACATACCATATAATTCATCTGCTTGAAGTGTATAATTTAATGGCTCTTAATATAGTCGCAGAATTGTATATCTATTGTCAATTTTAGAACATTTTCATTACTCAAAAAAGAAACCTTATATCCTTAGCCTCTGTTTCTCTATGTACCCTTAGTTCTAGGTAACCACTAATTTATTTTCTGTCTTTATAGATTTACCTATTTGGACATTTCATATAAATGGAATCATACCATATATGGTCTTTTGTGACTGGCTTCTTTCACTTAGCATTATGTTTTCAAGATTAATCCATGTTGTGGTATATTTCAGTTCTTCATTTCTTTGTATTGTTGAGTAATAGTCCATTGCATGGATATACCACTTTCTATTTATCTGTTTAATCAGTTGATGTACATTTGGGTTATTTCTGCCTTTTGGCTATTATGAATAATGCTGCTATGAATATTTGTTTATAAGTTTTTGTATGGACATACACTTTCTGTTCTCTTGGGGATATACCTAGCAGAGGAATGCTTGGTCATGTCACAACTCTATGTTTAACCATTTGAGGAATTGCCAGAGTGTTTCCAAACTTCACACTTACACCACTTTACATTTCTTCCAGCAGTGATAGAAGATTCCAAATTTTCAACATCCTTTTTCCAATACTTACTTTCTCTTTTTGGTTATAGTTATACTCATGGGTATGAAGTGGTTTCCCAGTGTGGTTTTGATAAAAACTAAACAATAAAACTAAACTAATGAGATTAAAGCTGGGCAGTTTACTGGCTAATAGAATTTAAGAAGTCATTTTAATCATAAAAGAGTAGAGATGATTTGCATATACGAGTAAGTATTTTAAGCATTTTGCAAGGCTTTACCTTCTCTTTTTGGTTCTTATTTAGCAATTAACAGTTAAAATATTTTATTTTGTACCTGGTTCAAAAAGGTTTTGAGGTTCCATAAAAATAATCTTTACAACTACCCAAAATATTTTCATTACAGTTTTTCTTTCCCTTTAAAATACAGTGTCCATCCCTTTTGGCTCCTAAACAACATAGTTGAGAATGTCGAAGTGATTATGGGCAAACTCAGTTGAACAATCCAAGGACCATCTTCAGACACTGTTGTTTACTCATGGGTGCTACCTTTATGTTTCCAGCCTTGTGGGGAAAGACAGATACACATATTTATTTACATATGAGGAAGAATGCATATTTACATATGAGCAAGCATAGCAGTTGGTGGGTATAAACAGAGTATGTTAATACCATAATGGAGAGAAATTAATTCCAGTTTTAAGCAAAGGCAATATTTTGAAAATTAGGTAGAATGTTGGCAGTTAGAAAAATAGCAGAAAAGAAGAAAATTCTAGGTAGAAGGAATTATGTGAGCAAAGTCATGATAGGAAGTAATTATAAGGTATTTGGAATCAGAACTAATCTGTATGGCTATAATATATGGTATATTGGGACCAGAGGGCTTGTGGGGAGTCGAACGGAAGATAGACTAAATGCTTATAATATGTAAAAGAGTTTGGATTTTGTCCTATAATCAGTGGGATACACTAAAAAATTTCCTACTAATACACAATACATGATAAAATCTGTGCTTTCAGAGGTAAGATTTATAGAGATACTGAAAAACAAATTAGGGACAGATGGGAGGCAAGGGATGCTGTCACAATAGCCAAAGTGAGAGTTGACTTTTCAACTAAAATTGACTTAAAAATAGGTTTGTTTGTTTTTTTTTTTAATTTCATTTAACAGGAAATGTGGAAATTACAGAGTTGGTTAAAAGGCAGCCCAGTTATATCAGGTAGCATTTCTGCATTTCTTTTGGCTTAATCCTTATGGTCACAAGATGGCTGTCTCACTCAGACATGAAGAGGAAGGAAAAGAGTGTGCTTTCTTACTGTTTTTTTTTCGTTAGGGAAGTAAACTTTCATTAGGCACTCTGAAGTTTCATTAACCAGGACTGGATCTCATGACTGATTTTCCCCACAAGGGAAAGTGGGGAATCTGACATTTTCCACCTTAATATTAGGAGGTCTGTTTCTGCCTTTGAAAAGAAGGAGTGAGGGCAAGGGTTCTCAGGGGGTTAGCAACCAGTAGTGCCCTCAGATGCTAATATCCTCTAGTTGTAAAAAGGCAAAGGAAGAGATAGATTTAATAGGTTAGAAGTGATTAAGGATAACTCTAGGTTTTGGTGGTGAATGAAAAGATGGTGATGCCATTTACCAAAATGTATTTCCCAATTTGAAATTGAATTGGGTCCTTACTCTATTAATAACATTTATTGACCATAAAACTTGATGCCTAGGACCCTTTAATCTCACTTTCTAATCACTAATGGAATGGAACATGGAGGAGGCAGTGGAGGTAGCATGGTAGTTTTTAAGTGCTACTCCTAGGACCAGTGCCAGCTTGCTACATCAGAATCACCTGGGGAGCTTGTTAAATCAGAATCTCTGGGAATTGATATTTTTAGTTCTGGGATTTGACCACCAATTTTGTTAACAAGGTCCCCAGGTAATTCTGATACACAGCTAGGTTTGGATATATTTGATAGGAAAAGTGTGGACTTCAGAAACCTATATTTGAATCCCCTCTCTTCGCTTGTTAACTGTGTGAACTTGACTTCTCAGAGCTGAGGCCCCTCATCTGTGAAATATGTAATAATAATAATAATAATATTATTAATGTTGCCGAATGATATACTACAATTGCTAACCCAGGAAATGAATGGGTGCACCCTGGTGCTGCTGTGGTCAACTGCTCTGTCCTGGCTAATCTGAGGGGGCTGGACAAGTTGAAAGTATAGCTCCTGGCTGAATTTGCCAACATTGTTGCTGAAGAAACTCGAATAAACTTGTCACAAGAGAAGCCAGTCACTCAAGAAATGAGGATTTGAAAAAGGGAAGAGGAGAAATTTATTTCAGTTGTTGGCAGCCAGGGCAGGTGGCAGGGTCAAGCCTTATCAACTGACCTGTCCCCCGGTAAGATGGACATCTAGAGTTTTACAGGAGAGGTTCGGGGGGTATGCCAAGAGAGCAGGCAGAGAGTGCATGTTCATGGGTGGGGGGGCTCCGTATGTTCAGCTCACAGTTATGGACAGAGGAAGAGGATGTGTGGTCTAGGCATTCCTTTGCTGTCAGGACTTTTCTGGTCTGGTGGTTGGAATGTTCTGGTCATTGCAAAATGTCTTGTCAATGCCTCAAGAAAGTGCAATTAGAAATAAGCACAATGGTTTTCAGTTAGAGCATGAGTTAAGCAGTCTTGTCTGTTACTGGTTTTAATTGTTGGGGTCTATAGTTGAGCCCCAGGACTTGCTAACATTAATAGCTACTATATAGAGCTATTGTAAAATATAGGGATATATATGCAATGTGTCTAGCATAGTAACTGGCACATTATAAAGACTCATTAAATCACTATTTTTTGTTTGTGTTAGCCTGTAGTAAGTACTACACATTTGAATTAGCAAAGAAACACAGTTTTCTATACAACAACAAAAGGCAAATAAGAAACAGACTGTAATAAATCTTGGTGCTTGCCTCTCTTAGTATCCATTGTTATCAATAGCTGATTTCCTTTTGGTCCCGTCAAATATCTTCCAGTCTTGAGCATTTGAACCTTTGTTTTCTTTTTTTTACATTTTTAAAAAGGTTTGTTTATTTGTTTATTATTATGTTCAATTAACCAACATACAATACATCATCACTGGGGCGCCTGGGTGGCTCAGTGGGTTAAAGCCTCTGCCTTTGGCTCAGGTCATGATCTCAGGGTCCTGGGATCAAGCCTTGCATCGGGCTCTCTGCTCGGCGGGGAGCCTGCTTCCCCCTCTCTCTCTGCCTGCCTCTCTGCTTACTTGTGATCTCTCTCTCTCTGTCAAATAAATAAATAAAATCTTTAAAACAAAAAAAACAATACATCATTACTTTTTGATGTAGTGTTCAACGATTCATTAGTTGCGTATAACACCCAGTGCTCATCATGACACGTGTCCTCCTTAATACCCATCACCCTGTTACCCCATCCCTACAACCCCCTCCCTTCTGTAACCCTCAGTTTGTTTCCTGGAGTCTTCGTTTTCTTAACTGCATTTTTGGCTGTGTCTGTTCTGTGCAATCTACATGAGTATATAACTTAAAAATCAGCTATACCCAAAACACCAAATCCAGTTTCTGTGAAATATGTTACTTAATATTAGTAGAGGCTATTTTTCACAGTGTTTTCATATAAAACCTTGAACTAGACATAGTTCTTGCTCTTAAAAAACACAGTATCAATTCAGATGAAAGTAATAAGTGCACATTAAGGATCATTTTGTTATTCTCAAAGCTTATGTAGTTGCCTGGGTTAATAATGAGAATGTTGTTTTAGATGGTTGTCTCGTGTGGGAAATAACTCCTTGCTGAGAATGAATGCTTATATTTCCAGTTTTAGTGTATAAAGGGGTCTTGGTGGAAGGGAGGGAAGGCACTAACATTGAGAACTTATGCTGCATGAAGAATTTGACTTAATTTGTTTCATTGGACAGAGGCAGCATGTTGCAGTATTACCTGTGGACTCTGAAGGCACGCTGTCTGAGTTCGTGTCCCAGTTCTGCACTTAAAGCTGCCTGACTTTAGGCAAATTACTAACCTTTCTGTGTCTGGGTTTCTTCACTGAGATTATTATACACCTACTTCAAAAGGTTGTTGTGAGGATTAAGTAAACTAACATACATAAAGTTTCTAGAAAGTACCTGGCCTGTAGTACTATATAACTATTAGCTATTCTTTAAATTTCACGAATTTACATTGCTCTGTAATTTCACAAAACTCTTGTAAGGTCAGTGTCTTTTTAATCTTTATTTTATAGGTAATAAACCGACGTTCCATGAAGTTAGCAATTTATCTATTATAATCAATTACCCGTTTATTTAGTGATGCAAATCCTAGATTGCTTCTTCATGCATTCTACTATGACTTTAATATGTTATTAAAAAAATCCTAAAAATAGTAATCATTTATGAGTTTTATATGGTATTAAGTAACGGTGATTTTCATTTATCAGAAAAGCATTTTTGCTACTTGGCAATAGAATTAATAAATTAACCACTTTTGAATTTTGAGTAGGGTGTTAAAATTTTGAAAAAACTCTGTTGTTGATCTTTACTTTAAAATATCGTATCAAGGGGCACCTGGGTGGCTCAGTTGTTTAAGCGTTTGCCTTCTGTTCAGGTCATGCACTCAGGGTCATGTGATCGAGTCCTATGTTGGGCTCTCTGCTCACTGGGGAGTCTGCTGCTCTCTCTCACTCTTCCACTGTGCTCTCCCTCTCTCTCTCTCAGATAAATAAATAGGATCTTTAAAAAAAATACTACATCAAGAGGTAATGGAGATATTTAAAAATATATTGTATATTGCAATAGCTATTTAATTCAAATTAATTTGTAACTTTTATATTATGTTATATAATATACTATATAAATATAATTAAATATATAATATGTATAAGTATATAGTGTAACTTTTATATTGTTATATAATATACTATATAAATATAATTAAATATATAATATGTATGAGTGTATACCATATCTATATAATTTGTAACATCGTTTTGTAGGTGACAATCATAATGGTACCTTGAGGGTTTTTCATAATTGTTTTTCTCGCTCATGATCTGGATGCTATCTGTGATTAAGTAGATTATCTAAATCCCCAAGGTTCACACATTTTATAGAAAATAGAGATAATAGTATTTGCTGATGATAACCACTAATGCATAGTGATAGTATTAACTGACTTGAGACATGTGTGTCTGCCTCTGTGGCATCTTTTATAATAATTCAGAGTACTGAGTAAGAACTTAGAATCAAAAATTAAAATGAAAGATAAGGCAATTTTAAGAAAATGATGTAACAGGGGTGGAAGTGTGTTAAACTAGATCCTAAAGCCAATCTTCTATTAGGAATTCTTCCTTGGTTTCTCTTCCCCTTCCTCCATAGGCACACAGACACAACATACCACTCTCACCCAACAGGATGAAATAGAAATACTCTTTTATAAGATAATCTTCAGACAGGTAAAAAGCCTAAAACTGCTCTTCTTCTCTATTTTTTGCATGATTTCAGGAAGCTTTATGCACAACATACTTTGAGATTTCCAATTAAAAGCAGTAGCAATTTTGTTTTGAATAGTTCTAAAGAATCTATTGGCTGGGTGTTTCCTCCTCAGTACCCTTTGGCCTACCTTTTAAATTTCTTTTGGGAAAATGCAGCTTGCTGCCAGTAATTCATTCTCTCACTTTGTTCATGGAAGTTGCTGAATTTGATTATGAGTTAGAAAGAGAACACTTACCCTAATTTTACATTTGGTATATTCTTTCTTACTTTCATTTCATGTATAACATATTGGTGGCAAAACTGCTGCATATCATTTGAATTTCTGGATCTGATTCTGTCCAATAAGAAGTTATCCAAATCTTTTTCACAGAACAATCTTATCTTTTTTTCTTAATTATTCTCCTGCCTCCTCCCTAACTTGGTTCTCACCAATTCATTTTACTTCTCTCAATTTTTTTTCTCAGTAAATTATTTTCTCCCATCCCATCTCCTTGAGGAATAAGGAGGGCCCTTCATCCTCATCAAGGCAGTGTTGGAAGGGCCACTGAGAGGAAGTGAGCAGAGGGGGTTTCAAAACCAGCTGCTTGGCTCCTATGATTTTGAGTCTTGAGGGTGGATCAAGTGCTCTGTTCACATCCAGTTCCTATGATTGCTGTATTGCTTTTCTTTGGAAGAGCTGCTTTCAGAATTGTAAATGCTTTCCCCTGCATTGCAGTTTAGCTAAGAATATTCTAAAGGAATTGATGTTGGTTTTCAGTGCTTTTGCTGCAGTACTTTATCTGGTTTGGGAAAGGTTCTTGTTTGGTTAGATTTCTAGGTTTGTAGGCTTGGATTCTGGCAAAAAACTGGTTGGTCAATGTCACAAATAAGATGACTTATTTTTAGGGGTTAGTGTCTAGAAGTATCTTTTTCTGCATTTTATGAATTACCATGGTGATAGTATGCTAATTTTTCTCTGTATTTGAAGACTTTACTGAGGGCATTAATACTTTTTTCCCCCTTGAATTATACAGGCCAAGGATTTAAGGTTTTTCTTAATCTTAAGTCGTTTTACCTGTGATTTACTGTCTCTGTTACTAGATGAAAATGTGCAACTTAAGGGAATTGCTTCTTGTTGAATAATATGTTATCTTGTTCTGGAAAGGGAAAAAAACCACAACGAAAATCTGGTGCAGCCCTTTTATATTTGAAACTCTATTGAACCTAATCTTGCTAGTGAGCAGTTTTAAAATTTGCCCTCTTTGTAATGGGCCCTTTCATCCCATGTTTGTGGCTTTTGTTTTCAAAGATTTATCTAGTGTACTTTATTTATTTATTTATTTATTATAGCCCACCATAGCCATTCTTTGCACTAGATCTTTCTGGAAGTCCTGTTTTTCTGGAGTTGAGATCAATAGAAAAATGAAGATGACATGGATTTTCATTAGGAAAAGTGGTGGTTAGGCATTGGTTGCAAGGATTTGACTCTTTCTTTAACACCAGAATATTTTTAGCCTTATATACATTCTCTGATTTTAAATCCTGTAAGTTAAAATGTTTGTATAGAAGTAATAGAAGAGGGACTTTCATGAAATCATAGAATGTTAAAGCTTAAGAGGGATCTTAGGGATCATATAGTAACCATCCTGATATTCTGCAGGAACATATGGAGGTTTGTTCATTCATTTTTTAGTTCATCCATCCATCCATTCACTGAACAAATATTTTTTTAATGTTTACCGTTTTAGGTGCTGGGGGATATCCCTACACTTATGGAGTTTACAGTAAATAGATAATAAACATCATAAGTAAGCTAAAGAGGTAGAAAGTGATAAAAGTGACCTGGGGTTGGGGTGGTGCTTGAGGGTGAAGGTGAATTTAGGATAGGCTGCATTGAAAATATGATATTTGGGCAGAGATTTAAAGGAGATGAGAGAATGGACTTGTGACTCTCTGTGGGAAGTGTATGTCGGGCAAAAGCAACAGCCAGTTTAAGGGCTAATGGGTAGGAGCATGTCTAGCTTTCTGTTCAAGGAACCGTAAAAAGGCAATTTCCTCTTGGGCTAAGAAGTGGAAGGAGTACTAGGTGATGAAATTAACAGGATTGGGAGATAGGGGGTAGGGAACTGGCTAGATTATGTGGAGTCTGGTGAATTGTTGTGAGGACTTTGCTTTCTACATGAGTGAAATGGGGGAAGTAGGGGTGTAATGAGGGTTTTGAGCACGCATGATCTGATTTATGTTTCAACTGAATCATTCTGACTGCACTGTTGATGAGACACACCAGGGTAGGGTTGCTAGATTTAGAAAATAAAAATATAGGACACCCACTCAGTTAAATTTGAATTTCAGATAAACAGCGAAAATTTTTGTATATATATATGTCCCATGCAATATGTGACTAACTATTCACCCATATGGTAGAATGTTAACTACTCTTTTATATCTATGTCTATCTATATATCAATACCTATATATCTATATATCTATATATACACTTTAAACTCTTCAGTGTTACTGTTGCTTACTATAAATTACCATTACCATGATCCTGCTGGATCCAAGGCTTGTGCCCTTACAGCAAAATGTTGTCTTACTCTTTCCTGTATTATCTAATTACTGTTTTTCACATTGTGGTCATTCTATACCTCAGAGCGTTAAAATACAGTCTGTTGGACCCCAGCCTACATCTACTGAATCAGAATTTCTTGGGGTATCTCCCATGGTATCTCCATGACTGCCTACTGTTCTAGGTTCTAGGTACAGTAGAACAAAACATACAGAAATCCTTACCTTAATGGAATTAACATTCTACTGGGGAGACACAATAAATAAGACAAGTAAGTAAATATACAGTATGTTAAATACCGGTAGAGGTGCTAAGGAGAAAGAAAAAGTAGGAAGGGAATGGGAAACGTCCAATATAACGATGAGGAAACTGCCTTTTAGATAGGTGGCCAGTGAAGGCCTCACTATATAGTGATGTTTGAGTCAAGACTTGAAGGAAGTAATGGAGAGAACCAGGTGGATATCTGAGGGAATGGGATTCTAGGCTGAAGGAACAACTGCAGAAGGCAGATGCATGCTTGGTGTGTTTAAGATGCTGCAAGGGGGCAGTGTCTGTGGAATGGAGTGAAAAAGAAGAGAAGAGTAGAGGATGAGATGAGAGAGATAAAGGGGAATGGCTGGTGATTTTAGCATTTAGGCTTTATTTTGTGTTGGAGAGAAATTTGGATACTAGGGCCAGTTGTGGCATTATCTCTGGGTCTGTTTCTTCATCACTAAAAAGTGAACAGAAGACTAAGATGATCTCTTAAGTTTCTTTCTGCCCTAAAGTAGTCCTTAATTTGAAATCTATTATTTCTCTTCTGTTTCTACTTTTTTCCCCAGCTCTTCTGCAAGTAATTAATCATTTGGGATTGTTTTATATTTTTCATGAATCTGTGTCTGTTTGTGCTCCTTACAGCCAGGTGAACTTTTACCTTTATGTTGCGCTGTTCCTCTTTCTTCACTGAACTTGAAGATTTAGACAGTCCTTTGGTAAATAGTAGAAAATTGTTTTCTTGTCACCTTGTATAACCATTAGTTTAACCATTAGTTCTTGTCCCAATCAGATTCTCGTTTAATCTTATCTAATAGAATTAAGAAACATATTTTTCTCTACCAAGAGATTGAAATTCTTATGAATGGCAGCTTGACATAAAGCGAGGCAGAAAGAGGAGAAAGAGCCTTGACTGAACTCTAAATCCCAAATGCTAGTCCAAGATTAAGTGAAATGTAATGTGCAGGGAATCATGGGATTCTTAACTAGATACTTCTGTGGAAAGGAAAACCTTTAGGTAGTTCTTAGTCTTAAATGGATGTTTGCTTAGAAATAATTGGGTAAGATCCTTCTAAAATGTTTTTTTTTTTTGGTGGGATCTATTAATAGATGACATGGATAAAAGGAACATGTCATGAAGTTTTATGATCTTAATTCTGTTGAAAGAACAAAGCAGTATTAAAATTGTTGCTGGTGCCTTTGAAACCCAACACAAGAAAATAGGACTTGTAGGCTCTCAAATTGCAGCTTTCATGCAGTAGTAATGAAACAGTATAATCACTCTGAGTAAATCTGCCACGTTTTAGCTTTTACAGGGTGATATGAATTATAAAGAAACAAATCCCAAAATCTAAATAGTATTTTGGGGTTTGATCTGTCTTGTTTTATGTCATCTGCTAGAGTGTAATGTTATGTACCAACATATTAGGTTACATTTATGATGACTTTAAAGATTGGGCAAGCACACTTTAAGATAGTAAGTTTATAGTTATTTTTGCTAATAATAATTTTATCTGTTGTGTATTTGGTGAGACTTTTGTAGTGAATATTCTTTTAAGCCTGGCTGAAATTAAATATAAGAGAAGTCCTAATTGGAGCTTTCTTGACTAAATATTTCAGGAGGAATGAGGTAGAAGGGACTCATAAAACTTAGCTAGTTAGACACCCAGCTGCATATATTTATTTATAGCCCTCTATCTTGCTCATTTGTGTTCCTACAGTATAAAACTCTTTGAAAATTTAAATTAAAAGGCTATTTATACACCTCTAATAGGAGCCTATTTAAAAATAATGGAGTAAATTATGAAAAACAAATGAGGTTTATTTGGCACCTTTTGAACATTATTGAATTTTTGAGTTGAAAATATGTTTAAGGTAATTTTTGTAGTTATGGTAATTTTACTGGTCCAGGAGCTATGCCAACTCTTAAGTACAAGACAATTTAATTAGTATAGGCTTATTAGTGTTTTTGTTTAATGGACACCAATTTTATTCATGATATTCAAGACATGCTTAGTTCCAGTGAAACAGCATGAGAAGTATGCTCTTTATTGCTTTAAAAACTGCCCAATTAAAATATGGAAGTAAATCTTTAATGAGGTAGCTCCTCTGACACTAAAAGAGATGACTATGTCCTACCTGCTCTTGGCAAAACCAAAATTAAATTGTTGGGTGATTGAATAACTTGGTCATGAAAAAGTTTATTCTCTAAGTCGAAGCTGGCAAACTGTGATCTGTGGACCATACCCTGACTGGTTTTGTAAATAAAGGTTTATTGGGAACACAGCTCTGCTCATTCATGGACATATTCTCTGTGCTTTTGTGCTACAGTGGTAGTGTTGAGTAGTTGTGGTTCATATGATTCACAATGCCTAAAATAGTACTGTTTGGCCTTTTAGGGAAAAGTGTGCTGACCCCTGCCCTATATCTAAGCTTTTTGTAGTCAGACCATGTTAAAGGTCTGGTGGAGATTTATGAAGTTAGTATTTTTGTGTTTAATTTCTCATTCTGCTTCATTCTAAGAAAGAATACATTCTAAGATAGAATACTTAAATACACACACACACACACACACACACAATTTTGAGTGTTAGTTTCCAGCTTTCTCATCCATAGGTAAGCATAGTACCGCCTTGCAGGGTTGCTATGAGGAGTCAGTGAGAAATGTAAATAAAATGTTTAGGGTGCTTGGCATCAAGAAGGAATTCAAGCAATGAGGGGGTATAATTAGGGGAAGTTTAGGTGTTTATTTGGGTAATTTAGGATGGCATGCTTTCAAAAAATTTTCTTTCCTTTTTTTCTTTCTAAAATTAAAATAAAAATCTCTAAATTCTAATTTGTCCACAGAGCTGGCTATAGAGGCCTATTTTATCCATATTCTTAATATAACATTGCTGATTAACTTCCCATCTTTTCCTCCTTCCCTCCTTCCCTGTCCTTCTTGTCTTTTCTTCTTCCTGAACTTCATCCCTCTCTGTTTTGTTTTTGATGTATGTAAGCGTTGGTACTAAATTTAGGTCAGTGAGTAGTAACTACTCCAGGGAGAGTATGCAGGAACCTAACACATAGAAGATTCTCTCTTATCCTTAGTTCTGTTTTCTAGGAAACAAAGGAACTCTAAAATCTTGTAATGTCCCTCCCTTTATGCTTTTTTTTTTTTTTTTAAGAGAGAGAGTGAGCATGCGTGTGGCTGCCCCCTTTATTCTTACGTGATTATGTATATTAATAGCCATCTAGGTGTGTGTAAAATCTGTTTTTACCACAGCAAATTTTTGGGCAGATCTTGAGCTTTGTCTTGAACCTGAAGCCAAGGTTCACCTTTAGACAGGCATGGTTTTCTTCTAGGAGACAGGACAAATAGATAATAGATTCTCCGTAACATTTTGAAGGAAACTTAAAGATTAAGTGATGAAAAAATTGACCCTAGCAGGGTCATTTAGTTGTTTCCTTGTTTCATGAAAACAAACTTGGAAGCGAAGTTATTTAACTTGACTTTAGTTTTAGGAGATCAATTTGAAACCTGGGACCTGACCTTTTCAAGTTATTATAAAACCAACATTAATATAAATAACAAAGCAAAAAAACCTTAGAATAGTTTTTGTTTTTATTGACATTTATTATTTTGTGGTAGTTTTTAATTTTTGTAGGTATCATGTGAAAAGATATGGAAAAGAGGTGAAATTTTAGGATGATATTGATGTAGGCAGCCTAGGTCCAAGGATCCAGGGTGGGGGTTCTCTACAGGACCAGCCAAGAGGGTCCTTGGCTTTGTGCAGGATAGAAATCAAACATGAGCTGGAGAAAGTGAAAGTTTATTAAATAGCATGAATGACAGAGAATAGCAGATGGTCTGTCTGGGAAATTTGGAAAGGTAAAGAGAATGATTCTCATTGTCACTTGGGGCTAGGGGCTTTATATGGGAAAGGGGTCTAGGGCATGTGTTCCTTTGGGAATCCCAGGGTAGGGTCTGATCAAAGACGAGTGTCAGGTGAACGATAGGCGTTGTTTCATAAATTACTGAAGGTAGCAGGATTGATGCCAGTGTCAACCGAGGTTTGTTCAAAGTTAATGTCCTGGAACACATTTGGGATCCAGCTCTTCATAGGTGTTATTAGGTATTTGGGGCCTAGGACAAAGCTCAGAGAATGATTAACTTTTTTGCTTCCCTCTTAAAGTAGGAATGTAGCTTCTTTGGCTTATTCAGAAGCAAATATGGATCATGAGTAAATGGGGCCTACCAGAAAAATGGAGCCTTTCTAGAATGGAGTCCCTTCAGCTTCTTTACCTTAATAGTTATAGCATTAGCAGACACTTGGATAATAGTGTTAACAGTTACCGACATTTCGTAAGGCTTTAGACTCCCTCATTTGAAAATTTCTTTTTTAAAAATATTTATTTATTTGAGAGAGAGAGAGAGAAGGAGCAAGAGAAGAGGGAGGGAGAAGCAGACTCTCCACTGAGCAGGGAGCCCGACGTGGGACTCGATCTCTGGACCTGAGCCAAAGACAGCATTTAACCAACTGAGCCACCCAGGCACCCCTGAAGATCTTTTTATCCATAATAAATTTAATTCTGTTTTAGTTTAGTTTAACTAAATTAGTTTGTGGTTTAAAAAAGAGTTCAGAACAGGTCAGAATTTCTCATTGGAAGTTCCAGCCTTTTTAAAGCTAATACTTAAATGCATTAAACCTATATTTTATATGCTACTTTTCTATTAAAGGTAAAGTGTTCTTCCTATTTTCTCATTTATTTTACAGTAAGCTGAGATTGTGGTAGAGGCAGATTTTAATCCCTAGTCCTCTAGGCTCTGTGAGTCACACAGGGACATTAAATGGTTTTCCTAGAACTGTAGTTTTAGTATAAAGTTAGGGACATAAATGTTGAATGTACCTTATTTTATGTATTAATAGGAACCAGAGAGCAAGATTTAAAAAGTAATTTTGTATCTGGAAATAGGTAGATAACATGGAAGATGGGGGATTATTAAATTAAAAAAAGGTTTTTTGAGAGGTTAAGAATTTTATCTTGCCAGGATACAGGGAGAGAGGGAGGAGATTCCAAGTCTTGGTGAAACATAATTCAAAGACATATATAATTAGTATTAGCACTCTGCTTGTGTATGGAAAAACCAGTAACAGATTGATTTAATCTATCAAAGGAGAAATAAGAGGGGGGAGAAGAAAAAAAAACATATTTGGGAATAGTGAATTTTGTTTCCCTTTACTTGGCTATGTTGCTGATGAACTGGCAACTAGTAAAGAGGACAATCAGATTATTCTGCCCTTGGTGGGTAGATGGGTCGTCAATGAAAAAGTTTTAGTTGTTTATGAATTCTCCAGAGGACATTGGGTGTTTAACTGTGACTTCCATGTAAGAGGTTGTCTCTGTATTATGTCTGCCACTGTCCTCATTAGCATTTCCATGCCGGGTCTGTATCAGAATTTCTCACTTGTTTTATTAAGTCTTAGTCCCATGATTTTTTTTTTTTTTCATTTTGTATTCTTAGGTGTGTTAGATGGGCTTTCCAAAGATTGATGCTCCATCTTCCGGTGGTTTTGTTTGCCATCGAAAGTCATTATTTTAACATTGTCTGTGTGTAATTTGTTGGTCTTCAGATCAAAAAGGTCTTAGTCTATTTGAGACTCAGTGGGAGATCTGAAGCGCAACGTGTAAAGCATTTGCAGGGAGTTTCTCTCCTCAGTTATCTAGAAATTAGTAAACCAACAAGAAGTATTTATCTAAGTAGTTTATGATCTTTTACCTTGCTTTTGCTTTGAAAGTTTAGGTTAGGATTTTGGAATATTTTGCAAATTTTCTTTTTTATAGTTAGATTTACCATTGCTATGTGTGTTATCTTTGACAAAGAGTGGAAATAATCTTACAGTAATTTCTGTTTCCTTATAGTCAAAGGCCGTTGGTTTGCTAGATGTGGATGTGTATGGCCCTTCAATTCCAAAGATGATGAATCTGAAGGGAAGTCCAGAATTATCACAGAGTAAGTAAAGAAGAGCTAGACAATATGATAATAGTTATGCTTTTTTTTATTACCTCCTGAGTGTCAGGCATTGTGCCATGTACCATGTGTACCTTCTACACAGTGTGGTACGGTAATTCTGAAGTAATATATGGAGCCAGACTGTCTGGGTTTGAATCCTAGCTCTGTCATTGACTGTGTGGCTTTGGGTGAATTGTTTAACCTCTTTGTACCTCGCCTCTGCCCCATATGTAAAGTAAGCTTAACGATTGCTGTGAGAAATCATTCAATTAGAAATTGCTGTTAAGTATAATGCATTTGACCTAGTGCCTGGCACATAGTTGGTAATCATTATCTCTTTACATTATATGTGTGGATGTATGGAAATATTTGAATAGAAACTATGTGTTAGAAGACATGAAGATTATTTTTTCTAATCAAATTTTTGTCATATTTGTCTTAAGGCATTTAAAAAAAAACCCAAAACATTAGTTTCTTTTGCCAGCCTTTACTGCTATCAATAGGACAGTAATTTTTTGAGTAAATCTTTTAATATTTACTATGCTTGTTATTATACTTTCTTGGAAAACTATCAAATATAAAGCATTAAGAACAAGGAGATGCTGTGATCACAAAATGAAGTATTGGATAGGGCTGCCTGGCTGCATTGGGCTGTGGAGACTACTTAAAAAAAAAAAAAGTACTGGGAAGAGTTGTAATTTCTTGAAAAATGTTTTTAAGTGAATGAAATTAATTTATTAAGATTTATTTCAAATTATAGGGGTGCCTGGGTGGCTTAGTTGGTTAAGTGGCTGACTTTTAATTTAGGTTCAGGTCATGGTCTCAGAGTCCTGGGATCAAGCCCTGTGTGTTGGCTCTGTGCTCAGTGGGGAGTCAACCTGAAGATTCTCTCTCTCTCTCCCCCTCTACCCCTTCCCTTGTCTGTGCTCGTGCGCTCTTTCTCTCCCAAATAAATAAATCTTCAAAGAAAATTGTATTTCAAATTATAATTAGATTGTATAATTGAAGAATTTCTTTTCATTTCTTATTGGGCTTTTTCTTTTCCATAGATCTAGAACAAAATGACTATTTACTGTAGGGTTTTTGTTGGATTATCTGTGTAAATAATAGAAGTATTTTGTTGTTGTCATTAAATGTTAGTTAATTAGGCACCGTCTGCTATTTAATGTGCTTTCGTTTGTGCTTTAGTTGTTGGAGTCAATTACAATGTTAAGTTCTGAATAATAGTAGGAAATTTGAAGATGTACTGATGATAAAGTTGACCCTAGCAGTCGTATATTGTAAGTACCCACTTAGTTTTCTTGTTTGATGAAAATATTAACTTAAAAAGCTAAGTTATTCTAGCTTCTTTTTTCTCTGTCCTTTTAGTGGAATGCATACTTAGTTTGCAAATATGTGACATATGCCAAGACGTCAAACTTTCACAAAGAAGGAGTAATGAATTTGCGTACTTTAAATGATAGACTTATTATGTCTGTCTCTTGATTAAAGTAATGTGAAAACTGGTGCATGCAGCACTTGAGTGATGGCAAATGGAGCCCTTGGTGTCAGTTTTTTCTTAAGTAGTCTATTCAGTCTATGCCAACATAATACTTGACGTGAACTTTAATTTCTTTCTTCTTGTTTTACTGAAGCTGTGATCTTAAATTTGATGTTTGCAAATTGGCTACCATTAAATAGGCTTTCTGGTAAATATGAGATACTGGAAATCTTGGAAAGCCTTAAAAGAATACTTCTTTTGTGTTGACAAGCTGATCTTAAGTCACCCAAGAAATAAACTGAATGATTAAGGTATTCACTTAAAAGAATGTGGATTCTTAAAGGCCCAACTTATAAATTATTTTTTGAATCTTAGATAAACCTGCCACCATTATACTAATTGGCATCATTTTGACATTTCTGTATTTTAACATGTTAATTTATCCTGTTGTACTTTCTATTGCAGAAAAAATTATCTAATTAACAATAAAGAAAAACTGAAAGATTTGTTATCAGTAGGCCATAAATCTTTGTGTTTATGATTAGCACCTCCCTCAAAACAAATGGGTGTACTTCTATGTCTCTTTTACTTTTTGAATTATATCAGAGAGTTATCCTTAAGATATGTAGAGTAGTGGTATGGTACATTTGTAATGTGGCCATATCTTTTAGGGATGTTTATATTTCACATTTCTCTTTTCCAGTCTAATTCCAGGTTAAAAAAAATTTTTTTTTCTTATTTCCTAATCTTCTGCTCATTCCCAATGTTTTTCAAAATTATTGGCACATTTTCAGTATCTTCTCTCAGATGAGAAAAATTAAAAGAACTTGCTATTGTTAGGTCGTGGGAGGATTAACTTGCAATTCTGTTTTTAATACTCTATTTTTAATTATGTGCCTTGCAAATTTTTGCTTTTTAAAATAGACTTCATTATTGCCAATTCATAGTTACTTTAATAATTTACTGGGTACTTTAGAAACCTTTTAGGGGTACTTTAACAAAAAGTATTTTGTTTCTTTTTTTTTCTTTTCCTTTTTTTACATGAGAACAGAGCTTTATTTTTATATTTGATTAAGATATAATTCACTTACCATAAATGTCACCATTTCTTTTTTCTTTTCTTTTCTTTTCTTTTTTCTTTTCTTTTTCCTTCCTTCCTTCCTTCCTTCCTTCCTTCCTTCCTTCCTTCCTTCCTTCCTTCCTTCCAGGTTAACAGAAAGTAAAGCATTCAGGAAATAGTTTGGTGAAAGCAGGATGTAAAATAAGTTTTGAAAGTGGAAGATGGGGGTGCCTACGTGGCTCAGTTGGTTAAGCATCCACCTTCGGCTCAGGTCATGATCCCAAAGCCCTGGGATTGAGCACCCTTTGGGCTCCCTGCTCAGCGGGGAATCTGTTTCTCCCTCTCCCTTGTGTTCTCTCTCTCGCTCTCAAATAAATAAAATCTTAAAAAAAGCTAAAATAAAGTAAGATAAAATATTGAAGGTGGAAGGTGTGGGGAATATTCACATGTGAGTGGAGACTATATAGGAAAAAGCAAAAAGCCATAAAAAATAACACTATACTAAGAGACATGAAAAGTTTTGATAGTCTAGATTTGGTGAGGCTAACTTAGAAGAAATTAGACATGTTACCAAAAAAAAAAAAAAGTAATCTTTTTCACTTTCCTTCTGGATCTCTACTCTAGATTTTGTGTATGTGGTGTGCCTACAGGGTAATGGATTGAAATGAGATTTTGTTGTCAAAATTTGATAGTTTTTGTACCCCCATATTCATAGTAGCATTTTTCACTACTATGATTATGAATTCATTATTCATTATTCCATTATATGGAAGCTATCCAGTATCTATCGGCAGATAATTAGATAAGCAAAATGTGGTATACACATAGAATGGAATGTTATTCAGTCTTAAAAAGGAAGGCAGGAGCTTCTTGGTTGGTGAACACATGATTTGGGGAGAGTGGTATGCTTGGAGATGTCACGGAAGCTCTCTGTTCTTCATCAGATCTTGTCCTTTGCGTCTCATCTACCCGACTGTTTCTAAGTTATATCCTTTTATTTTCATTTAATTTTTTTTTTTTTACCACCTACATCTCTTCCTTTCCCTGCCCCGCAACACTGAGAGCTAACCAATAATCTGAGTTATACTCTTTTATGATAAACCAGTAATATAGTTCTAGGGATTAGGATGTGGACATCTTTGGAAGACTGTCATTCTTCATACCATACCACCATTCTACCCCCCTGTCTCTCTCTACTCAAGGTTTTTGCCACTGTGAACATTTTGGAGATTGTCTTTCATCACACATCAGCAAGAATTCCCTTTCTCTATGAATCTAGGTGTGTAATATCCAGGTCATGAGTTTGTAAATGTTTATATTACTTTCCAGAATGTTTGCATCAACTTATGCTCTGTTCGTTGTATATAAGAGACACCATTGATCCATATCCTCTTTAAATAGGACATAAAATGGTATCTCATTATGGTAAAAAAAAAAAATAAGGAAAGCTTTACATATCTTGCAACGTGGATGAACCATGAAGATGTTAATGCTATGTGAAATAAGCCTGTCAAAAAAAGACAAATGCTGTATGATTCCACTTAGTTGAGGTACTTAGGATAATCAGAAACATAGGGACAGAAAGTAGAATGGTGGTTGCCAGGATCTGGAGGGGAGGGGAGAATGGGGATATACTGTTTAATAGGTTTCAGTTTTACAAGATGAAAAAGGTTATGGAGATGGATGGTCATAATGGTTGGACAGCATTATACATCTATTTAATACCACTGAACTTTGGGCTTAAAAATGACTAAGAGGGTAAATTTTGTTGAATATATTTTATTATAATGAAAAAAATTGAAAAAAACTAAATAGATTTGCTCTGGCAGTATTACCACAGAACAGGGTTTCTTCAATAGTGTCTATGGTATTGACCCAGTGATTCCATTTGTTCTTTAAAAGAGCAATCATTACTGGAGGAAAATAGAATAGTGATGTTTCATTGGGAGACTTAGTAATTTAGTTGTAAGCCTTCTCTACTTTTCAGTTTGGAAACTTCACTAGCCTACCAGTTATTAGGAAATTAGGAATTGTTGCCTAAAATTTTATTTTCATCTCATGAGAAGTGAGAGAACATTTAAAATCCTTAATGTTCTCATTACCAGTATTACCATTCATAACATTACCAATATCGTAAAGCCCTATATGATCTGATTCCCACCTTCTGTCAACTTCTACATTCCTGATTCTAACAAGCTTGCGTTGTTATCCAGTGAACAGTGAATTTTACTTTCCACACTATAAATGTCACCATTTCTTACATGTGAATGTTTACATTACTTTCCAAAATGTTTGGCAGTGTTTACTTATAACGGGTAGAGTCCTGTAGAGCCTGAATTTGAGCTATGATAGAAAGGGCAGTGTTTAGAATCCCAGCTTTGGGACTTTGAATACCTGGAAAAAGAGAAGGAACTATAGATCGGTGTGTACTATCATTCTTTCCTCCAACCATCTGCATTGCCAAGCTAAAGCAGTGCATGAACACTAGAAGATCTTACTTGATACTGTTTTTCTGGAGATTGGTATTGTAATAGGTTAGGAGAAATGGTGAGTGAGGAAACTGACAATAATGTTTTGATTTTATTCTGCTGTCTCTGAGGTCTTTCAGTTAAGGAAAAGAAGGCAGAAATAGCAACTTGCAGTTTAATGGGCTTTGAGATCTCCCTTGCAGTATATAAACCACAGACTTTCTTTTGAAGTGGTAGAGTGAGTATCTTGAACTGGGTTCCCCAGGAGGCAGAGCCATGTGCACTGCTAATTTATTGGGAAGTGCAAACCCAGACTGAGGAAGGAGGCAAGGAGGGAGAGCTCATGTGAAACTGTGCTATCAGCCTGGCTGTCACTTGTATGTGACAGATTGCTTGACTGCACGGGACTGTGTATTTGGGAGGAAAGGGGAAGAATTTATCTGATTGTGTCCATCTCCCATTGTCCACAGGCTCACCTCAGTAGGAACTCACCTGCATTTCTGAGTTCTGCTTGAGTGAATCCCACCAGAGTCCTATGGTGTCCTGCACTTTGGCATCAACATGGACATTTTGGGGGTAGGAGGTGAAAGGCACACGGTGTGTAGACCTGAAGTGAGGTACTTTTGGACAGCCGCTGTCTGACATTGGTCAGAGCCCATGCAGAGCTGGTGGCTGGAATGAGAGATGAGTGAGGCTAAAAGGCTATGGAGAGGTCTTGTGGGACTTTTGATGCATGGGGATGGAGGTGGGGAGCTGAGCTCTTCTGGACTCAGGCAGCTATTTCCGTGACTCCCTTATTGACTGATGCTAGGACATAATGGCAGGGAACCAAGAAAGTGTAGGATTCTTTCCAAATTTTGATATTCTGAATTCTTAAGAGAATATAAATTGATCCCTCTAATCTTTTAAACCAATACATTTCAAAGTTTTATTCTCAAGAGAGTGCATGCCTCAAAGGGATATTTGAGTAATATTTGGAAATTCAGTTTCATAGTTGTCTTCCATAAGATATATATAGAAAATACAATGGCTTTATATGTTTTTATTCATTTTATTCTTTCAGGTTGATAATTTTTTATTTTTAAAAATGCAATACAATATTATTTTCTATAGTCACTGTGTTGTATATTGTGTGAACATGACATGTACATTTTTAATTTTAAAATATAAAATTTGGTAGTATTAAACTCTAGATCTGAAAACTTGGCTTCTTTATGTTTGAGGTTTTTGGGGGGTCATGTAATGCTGATCAGTTTTAATTAGAATAGTATTGTGGGGACTCTAGTATAAGGGTTAAGTTTCAACTGATGGTTATTTGAGATAAAGATGGGTCCATCAGTAAGCGACTTTCTTATTTCAAATAAATAATTGCACAATTTGCTATTGGATGTCATACACTTGACCAAAGCCTCCCAATAACCAAGAATATTCTGACTGTCAGCTTTGGGCAAGAATAGTAACTAAAATTGAGATACCAGTGTTGGAAATCTGGGTTTAGATGGCTGTGTTTGGATATATTAGTCAGTGGAGGAACATTTAGGGCTTTTTACTTATACTTATAAATGTTTATTATAGATTCCATGACTGGAAAAAATACACACACACGTACATGTATATATACATATGCACATAAATTTAAGTAGAGCATCTTTTAAAATTCTGTTATGTGCAACTTAGCTGTCACTGACTTAAAATAAGGGATTGCTTTTAAAATAAATTATGCTTGTTTTAAACCTAGTTTTAAAATTTGCTGTTGTATTAAAAGTGAAATGTTGAGAGAGACATTATTTCCATTTACTTAGCAAATATTAATGGGCATATTCTATAGTAAGCATAAGAAATATTTGATTTGTTGGCTGTCAGATCAAATAAAGTTTGACGCCCATTCTCTTGGAGCTTATAGTAGATACACTAGCCGATGATCGTAAGCATAATAAGCATAAGTAAATGCTATAATAGAAGTGTAGGCATGCTTCTTTGTGAACTAAGACGAGGACTCTAAATCAAACAGGGAATTTAGGGAGGTCTTCTTGGAGGAATGATTTTTGAGCTAAATTTTAAAAAATGGGTAAACCAGGAGTTTGTTGTAAGAGGGGGTTGAGGATTGAAAGTGAGGAGGACATTCCAGGCAGGAGGAATATCATGTGTTAAAAGCCCGCAGAATGCAAACTGCTTGGTATGGCAGAAGTGAAGAATCTCTGTGGATCAGTTGCAGGAGTAAGATTGGGCCCAGAAAGATAGGTGATGATGGTCTTATCATAAATGCCTTCTTGTGCTTGTGTGAGGAACTGAAGTGTAACTTACAGGCTATGAGAAAGTGTCATGGATTTTGGGAAGGGGAATGACACTATCAGTTCTGTGTCTTAGGAAGATCATTTTGGCAGCGTTGTCGAGGAAAGATAATAGGACCACCATATGGGGGGTAGGGCCAGTTAGGATGCTATTATAGTGATCTACGTGAGATGTAATAAGGCTTGATTTAAGTCTGTGGTAGTAGAAATGGAGGGGAAGGGACCTAATTGAAAGATATTAAAGAGATTGAAAGAATAGGGTTTGGTAATTCATTGAATGTAAATGAAAAAAAGGTCTCTAGGATGGCTCCTGGATTTCTGGTTGAGTGATTGTTTAGATAGTTGTGTCATTCATCAGGATAGAGCAGAGAGGAAAAGGCATAAATTTAAGGAAAACAGTATATGAGTTAAGGTTTATTGAATTCGATGTCCACAGAGAGTTAGTCAACAGGTGTTGGAATATATTGTGTTCAGGAGAGAGGTTTGGGTTAACAATACAGATTTGGGAGTTAGCAGTGCATGTGTATGTGTGTGTGTGTGTGTGTATGATATTTGAAGTTGTTAGTTTAATTACTGATTTTCAACCTGGAGTGATCTTTTCCTCAGGAGACATTTGGCCACGAATAGAAATTTTTGATTGTTACAATTAAGAGATCTAGTGGGTAGAGGCCAGGGATGCTGCTAAACATCCTGTAATGCACAAGGCATCCCCTTACAACAAATTATTACCTGGTCCAAAATGTCAGTTATGCTGTGGTTGAGAATTCTGACTTAGATACGATAGCCCAAAAGCATTATAGAGGGAGTCAGGTATAAGACTAAGGGTAGAATTTGGGGAGGTTAACCTAAAGGGATCAGAGAAAGACTAAGAAGAACTGACCAGAGAAGTAGAAAGAAGAAAAGGAAAATACTGCCCCTTAGAAGCCAAGAGGAAGTTTTAGGAGGAAGTTGTAAACATTTTCAGAGTGGCTAAATAAGATAATAAATTGAAAATTATATTTTAAATTTAACAATGTCTTCCAACTACTATTTTGAAGACAATACAACTCGTGTTTTGCTTCTTGAGAAAATTTATTTTATAAAGTATATATGATCCTCGGGAAATCAATCATTTGGGAACCAATTATTGAACATGTCTGTAATGGTACTGTGCTATGTTCTAGGGAATAAAGATGAGTAAGGTGTAAACTCTGTTCTTGAAGAGGTTACAGTCCAGTGGGGGATATGGAAAATGTTAGCACCCTAAGTACTATGGGAAGGTAGGAGCAGAGGACCGTCGAAAAAGAGAGGAACTTCTTTTATATATATATATATATTTTTTAATTAACATATAATGTATTATTTGCTTCAGGGGTACAGGTCTGTGAATCATCAGTCTTACACAATTTACAGCACTCACCACAGCACATACGCTCCCCAATGTCCTTAAACCAGCCACCCTATCCACCCCCAGCAACCCTCAGTTTGTTTCCTGAGATTAAGAGTCTCTTTGGTTTGTCTCCATTCCCGGTCCCATCTTGTTTCATTTTTTCCCTCCCTACCCCCTACAACTCCCTGCCCTGCCTCTCAAATTCCTCATTCTTTGCCCTGGCTCCCAGAGACCTTTGCCTTCATCTCTGCATGAGCTCTCCCTCCCCAGAGACCAACTCTTTTTTATTTTATTTTATTTTTTAATTTATGTCTGGAAGCCTGGCTACTCTGCACTTGGGATCGAGGATGTTTGGGTGGGGCGCGGTCCGTGTTCAGCGTTCTAGCAACATGTATGTGTGCGTGTGTGTGTAAAGGCTGCAGCCAAAATACCATCTGGCCAGACGGGCCCACCCACAAAAAAAAAAAAAAAAAAAAAAAAAAAGAGATCATATTATAATTGTCTTTCTCTGATTGACTTATTTCGCTTAGCATCTTTCTGTGATATAGTCCAGCCAGTTCTGGACCCTGATAAGCCTTTCAACCATAAGGCACAAAAAAGAGCAAGAGACTTGGTCATATTAGAGAGAGAGAGAGAGACACAAAGAGAGAGAGAGAGAGAGATTATGTTTATCTTTTAAATTTTGTTTTAAATTTTGATATTGAACAAAAAAATGAATCTTTAAACTATTGGTGATATATTCCATCTGTCATGAACAAAATATGTATGTGGGATGTATTTACAAATCACAATTTAATCTACCATCCTTCTACTGCTTCTACCCCAAAATAATCCTTTGTCTTCAGTGCCTGAGGCTTGCCTTGTCTGCTCTATAACCTTCCTCCCTCCTCTCTGCTGACTTTTGTTTCTTTGTAATCTCAGACAGAGACTGGAAATGGTAATAGTAACTGGGGGCTGTGGAGAGTTGAAGGGTCTGGAGAATATCAGTTTGTCCTGGTATTGAATTGTCCTCTTATTTGTCTCTTTCCTCCAAAATAAACCACAGCTGTCTACCACCTAATTCCAGGTGTGACCTGAGATAGGGAGTGAGACTTTTTCTCACAAATTTTTGTGTTTTCAGGGTTCCAAGTAGATTATAAATCTTTTACTCTTCTCATCTTCAACTTCTGAGTATTCCATTGTAGCATAATATAGTGTAGTAGTTCTCAAACTTTTTTTGGTCTCTGGAGCCTCTTATGCTCTTAAAAATATTGAGGATCCCAAACAGCTTTTGTTAATGTAGGTTATATTTATCAATATTTACCAAGCTAGAAATTAAAACTGAGAAATTATAAAACATATTTATTTGTTAAAAATTATGAACTCATAAACTTGGTAACGTAAATAACATTTTAATAAAAATAAGTTTTCTGAAGTAAAAAATTGTATGAGTGGCATTGTTTTACACTTTTGTAAATCATTTTAAAGTCTGACTTAATAGAAGACTGCTAGATTTTCTTATCTACTTTAGCATTCAATCTGTTGCAATATGTTTTTTTGGCTGAAGTGTATGAGGAAAATCTAGCCTCACAAAGAAATGTAGTTGGAGAAAGGAAGGATATTTTAATAGTTATTTCTAGTAAGTAATGGATTTTCTTCTTTAATACCATACAATTTTGACAAGTGGTGGCTTCTTAGAGAGTAGTTGCAGTATGGAATCTGAGACTCTTATCAGTGAACCTTTCATAGAAAGGTCCGTTATATTCAAATCTTTGGTCTAAGACTTTGAGTTGGATTCTATAACATCATGCATTGTTATTTAGAAAATATCAGTTCACTAATTTATGCTGGTCTTCCAAATGTGTACATGTTTCATTATATAATATAAACAATCCATTTATTAATACTGTATTATTGTGTCTTACCAGATAACTCTTTTAAGTATTGGGGAGCTATAAAACTCATGGTGGCCAAATAAAGGTTTTTCAAAAATTCTTTTTTTATTTTTTATTTTTATTTTTTTTAAAGATTTTATTTATTTATTTGACAGAGAGAGATCACAAGTAGGCAGAGAGGCAGGCAGAGAGAGGAGGAAGCAGGCTCCCTGTTAGCAGAGAGCCCGATGCGGGGCTCGATCCCAGGACCCTGGGATCATGACCTGAGCTGAAGGCAGAGGCTTTAACCCACTGAGCCACCCAGGCGCCCCAAGGTTTTTCAAAAATTCTAATTTTACTTGAAAGCTCTAATTTTGTCATAGAAACAAATATTGTCAGTTGGGTTGTTTGAAGTGACAGGCTCATTTTCATTTTGTGTGCTAAATATCCAAATCTGTACAGTCATCATGTGTCCGTCAGTTTGTCTTTCAAGTAAAAATGGTGTTCTATGAAGAAATACATCTCGTTTAGCTTATAACTTAAGCAGTTACACAAGTGTTTTCCCCCTAGACAGCCGTTGGAACAGCCATTGTAATGCCGTGCACGGCAGAGGTGCTTGATGTGTACTTCTCATTTGTCACACAGAATGTTAAAAAGACATGTACTCAAGGGTCAGGATTTCATAAATTAAATGCTTACCACTACTTCATCGAGGACATTCTAGAGTGAAACTGACTTTTATTTTTACTGTTGTACATGGTGGTGAATAGATTATTAAATACAGTTTGGTTCTGCCACTGCCTTGATTTCTACTGAGGTGCTGACAGTCTTACCTACTATTGTTTTTGGACCATCAATGCAAAAGTCTACTCAGTTAGTATAATATAATCTTAATATTTTTATGAAAATAGTGTTACCCTCTTAGATCATCTGAAGGGCTCTTGGGGATCTCCAGAGGACCAGTGACCATACGTTCGTCTAATGGAAAGTTCTTCAACTAGAAGTCGGAAGTCTTACTTTCTAGTTTAGTAATTCTTATTACGGATTTCACGAAATTAATGGCCTCATTTTTTCCCTTCCTTTAAAAAAAATGTTGTAGAAGTGAGTGCTTTAAAGTTGATGTTTGAAGTCTGGAATAATATTTTAGATGTGGCACTTTGTAAACAAGTCCTGTAGAGATTTGAACTAGTTCTTTTCTCTCCATTTATTTTGTTTACAGGCATTAAGGTACCTGGAGCTGATAACTTGTTTTTGAAAAACGTCTAAATAATTTTTCAAAAATGTAATACTTGAATATGATTATCATCAACATAGACACTGCATTTATGTTGGAATCTAGACTGTAAGATACAAAAGTTGTCCTCAAGCTGCTTGTAACCTGATTAATAAAGCACTCAGAAATAGCAATATAATGTATTTTATGCTATCACATAACTGATTTAAAGGATATATAGGAGACCCATGAGGGTAAGATTGAGGGCTGGGGAAGTGGAGAATAGCTCCGTGAAGATGATAGAATTAAATTGTACCTTAATGGAAATGGGGAAATGATATGTGCCAAGGTACGAAGAGAATACATCGTACTTCTCAATTACTGTTTTTCCTTCTCAAACTCTATTCATTCCCTTTTCCCTTTTATATTCCCTGGTTTGGGACGTAGTTTTTCTTGTGCTCCTTTTCTTTGGACCAGTCTGAGGACTGTCATTTCTGCTTGTGTTAAGCCAATGTGCTGTGGTGGAAAGATCTTGGGCTTTGGTTCAGACTGACCCACCCCCCAATTCCCATGGCAATACTTAGTGCTGTGTACTCCTGGGCAAGTTCTACAACTTTGAAGGCGATATGAAAAATAAGTGAGATAATAAATTTAAGGATTCTTAGTACATGTTAACTGCTTTTCCCTATTTTTACAAGTGGTCAATAGTAACAGAAAATGCATTAATTGAGTTGACAGCATGATTTGCTGAAATTTATCTGTTAGAAAGCAAAAGACTTATTACAAGGTAGGCAATAAGCTGTAGTAGGATTTTAGAGTCTAAGAGACTTGTAGTCAGATCCTAACTATAACTTATATTATTACTTTTGTGTACTCTGGGCAAGTTGTTTTAAACTCTCCTAACCTTAGTTTATTTATATAATGAATGGGAATGGTTTTGGGAAGATAGTTGGCAGAGTCGCCCCAAGTATTTCCTTCTTCTTTAATTGAATATGATTTTGTTTGGCCTCAACCGTCATGAATATCTTGACACACACTCTGCCCACTTCAAGAGGTCCGTCCATGTACAAAAACCTATCTGGTCCTTTACTGAAAAAGTTTGCCAGTTCCTGTTGTATGCAGTTAAGTTACTTTAATCTGTTCGATTCTTTTAAACTTTGCCTGGGTGGGTCCAGAGCAGTCTTTAATCTACGGCTAATACACTCCAGTACTATAGCAATACCTTTCTGAGCACTTTACCCTGTATTGTGAGATTTTTCCTCTTTGGCTGGTGGAAACATAAGTATTCCAGCTGTGTGGAAATCTATGAGATTTTTTTTAACCACTTTGATATAAAGTCCACAGTGAAGCCAGTAGTTTTGTCTTTGGTTGTACATCTAGTTATTTTCTCTGTTATATTCTGTTTTATGTTCTTAATTGGGACTTTTATAATGGCAGTCATAATTTTGTCTTCATTTTTCTAAAAAGATTTATTTATTTATTTATTTGAGTCTCAAATCCTTACTGCTTTTGTTGCTGCTAGGTGTTTAACTTTGAGCAGCTTACTTTAGCTTTCTGATCTTAAACTACTTCATATGAAGTATGACATTTGAAGAGTTTATATGTCATATAAAAGCAATTTGTTCAAGGCCATAGCTAACAAGTGGCTAATTCCTTCATTCCTTCCTCCCTCCCTCCCTCCCTTCCTTCCTTCCTTCCTTCTTTCTTTTTTTAAGGATTTTATTTATTTATTTGACAGAGAGAGATAGTGAGAACAGGAACACAAGCAGGGGGAGTGAGAGAGGGAGAATAGGCTTCCTGCCAAGGAGGGAGCCCAATTGGGGCTCGATTCCAGGACCCTGGGATCATGACCTGAGCCGAGGGCAGAAGCTTAACGACTGAGCCACCGAGGGACCCCTAATTTCTTACAGTAAATAATATTTTACTGCACTACAAATGCCTGGATGACCAAATATAGGGTTTGCAGGTTTCCTTCAGTATATCTATTTACTTTTGACTGTCGAGTTATTTAGAAAATTGTTTTGGTCATTATATAAACATAAGTTTTGTGTACCAGTTATGCTAAGTAAGGGGAATATGGTATTTAGTTGGGAAGATAGGTTGGAGCCATAAAAAAAATAAACAATCATACAGGATAACATTTGGTAAGTGTTAGATCCTAGAGAAGATCAGAAGAGGAAATGATTATGGAGAGCTGGTCTGGAGGCTGCCAGGGAAGAAAGGGATTTAGATAAGCAGGGAGGAGGCTGGGGATAGACTTCCACTTTTCTTAACTGTAAAATGGAAATAGTACTTGCCTCATAGGATTGTTGTAAGGTTTCACTGAAAGACAGTATCTGTAAAGTACCTTCTGCATGCAGTGCTGCATGACATAAAATGTAACTCCTATTGTGTTACTCCTCTAGAGAGAATATAAGTGGTACATTCTGTCATCTTTTAAATTTTCCCTTCCCAGATGCCTGACTACTCCCTTTAACTCAGAGATCACACATTGTTTTCATCTTAAATATCAACCGGTTACCTGGAACATAATGTGGAAAAAATCCTGAGTCCCTATCTGGTTTCAGCAAGAAAGAATGTGATCAGTTAGCGATTAGTTAATGATCGTTTAATGATGCCAAGGCAGGTATAAAGTGGCCGGAGGCCAGGAATGGTGGTAGATGGTTTGTGGAAATTAGAGCATGTAAATCATGTATTTATCATCTTTACCTAAAGTTCCATTTTCACCTATTGTTTTCTAGCTTTCCTTTCATTTGTTCCTTTAAATCTACAATATAAATTAGCAAGTTTGTCTTTTTCTGATTGACGTATTTCACTTAGCATAATACCCTCTAGTTCCATCTACGTTAAAAATGGTAAGATTTCATTTTCTGATGGCTGAGTAGTATTCCATTGTGTGTGTGTGTACCACATTTTCTTTATCCATAATGAAAAATTTTAAAAAGATTTGTTTATTTTAAAGAGAGGGGATGGGGGAGGGGCAGAGAAAGAGGGAGAGAATCCTCAAGCAGCGTCCCCATTGAGCATGGAGCTCAATTCAGGGCTCAATCCCAGGGTCCTGATATCATGACCTGAGCCAAAACCAAGAGCCGGTTGTTTAACCAACTGAGCCATCCAGGTGCCCTGGTAAATGAAATTTTAATATTAAAAATGATAGGTATAAAATTGGAAAAACATTGAAGATTTTTCTTTATAGTCTTTCTGCTCCCTTCTCTACGGTTCTAGATCCCCTTCCTTTCCACCTCTAGATACAGTATTATTATACTGCTTTTGGGTTGTCCAGGTTGGCATTTGAGTTTTGATCCATTCCATTTTCCTACCTTTACTCATCTTCTCTCTAAATCCTTTTCTTCCAGTAAACAAGTAGGGTATTCTCAACTTTTTCTGGATACTAACTTGGTGGAACTACTTTGTCAAATCCAGCCACTTGAAGTTCTTCTGAAGAAATAGGATGCAACTTCTTTCTTGCATCTAATTTCTCATGAGAAAGGATCTTGGTTTTAGAAAGAAAAGAAGGAATAGGAAAGTAGATGGTGAGAACGTGAAATTGTAACTTTGTACTGGGTGTCCTTTCCTACTTTCTGAAGGTTTTTGTACCTTTTGAATGTCTTGTCATGAATATGTGGATAAAAGCTTGTTTTTATAAAACTATTTTCTTTATCTACATTATGTTTAAGTATTCTTTAAAATTCATGAAATGAGGGTGCATATTCTCTGTCCTCATTTAAAAAAATGGATTTAATGTCTCTATTGTGTGATTTCAACTTACAGTTTTTTTAGAAATATATTCCTGAACCTTGGTGTTCAGCTGTATTTAAAACTCTTCTTTTATTTTTGGAACCAGGGAACAGAGTAGAAGGTAGAGAGATTTTTCAGGCTTATTGCTAATACCAAGTTAAGTGGTAATGTCTACTATTTGGGTGATTCATGAACATTGGGATCCCTACAAAAAGAGTTACCCTTGGAACATTTAACAATTTCAACTTTAATAGAAAGATTTAAAGCAGCCTTTCTTATGCCTATTTCCTTTTTACCTAGCTCTTCAGTTCGGCATGGTCACAATGTCTTTTCTAGCTTGACAATTAATTTATGATATGAAAGTGATCCCTAAACTTGTTTGAAATCTACTGGTGACATACAGTCCATTAATTAAATTCACACCTGTTAGCAATGGTAGAATTTTGTTGTAATAGAGTGAGGAGGATGTGGCATAGTGTCATTCATTCTGTGAATGCCATTATGGCAATCGAGATGGTTTGACTTGCAGTAAGAATCTTTTGTGCTTCAATGTACAAGCTATCACAAAGATAGGAGGAAGCAGGAAATAATGATCTGTATCATGAGAACTTCAGCTAATGGTGATCTCTTCAAAAAGCTGTTACAGGACAGTGGATTCCAAAGTTTCAATGTAAACTTTCAACTACTGGTACTTTGTTAGTTTTTCTATTAAGTTTATGTGTAGGAATTGCTGTACACATTTTTTAAAAATAAAATTTTAGGGCAAATAAACTAATTTGTACCTGTAATCATGAGTTGTTGTTCAGAGTCTTTCTCTACTAATTTAAAAGTATGGTTTCAGTTTGTGCCATCATTCAATTCTGGTAATTTTATTAATTAAGGCAAAATGCTTTTAGGCATTATTAATTTTGTTTACTAGTATGCTGGAAAAGATAAGAATGTGCCTCTAACTTTCTTTTTACTGTACATGCTGTACATATTTAGGACTCTCAGTGTACATTTTTCCCTGTTAAATTCTGAAGAAATAAATTTAACATGATGATGAATCTACTCACATTGCTAGTTTCAGTTTACGATTTATATTCACTAAACTACAAGAAGTATTTAAAGTACACATTTTCCCTGAATTGGGATTAGGCATACTGTTAAAGTAGATTAAAGATTATTCATATATGGTGTTAGAGATTTTGGTTTCCAATTTTGTGAAAAGGCTTTGGACTGTCCCAGTGTCTTAGTTTGTTCAGGCTGCTATAACAAAAATACCCTAGGCTGAGTGGCTTAAACCACAAACATTTATTTCTCACCGTTTTGGAGGCTAGAAAGTTCAAGATCAAGGTGCTAGCAGCTTTGATATCTGAAGACCTGCTTACTGCTTCATACACAGCTGTCTTCTCACTCTGTCCTCTCATGGTAGACAGGGCAAGAGAGCTCTCCATGGGGTATCTTTTATAAGGGTGCTAAAACCCCATTCACAAGAGCTCTGCTCTCATGACCTAATCACTCTACTAATACTATCACATTGGGGGTTAGGATTTCAACATATAAATTTTGGTGGAAACACAACATTCAGTCCATAACACATAGTTTAAATTTCCAATTTTAGTTTGAACTTAAAGCCATGTTTTGAACAGACTCAAACTCCTTAGCTCATCTATTTCAAATGGAGGATTAGGTGAATAGATGTTATCCATATTCTCCTATTTTATTTTGGTGTAATCTTTTCCATGTTAAACTAAAAACAAGCGCAGTGCCATTGCTATTGCAGGTTTTAGCTCATCCACTAAAACAAGAAAAAGTAGTAAGGGTTATTAATAGTGGAAAGGAAAAGGCAAAATATGGTTGTCCACCTAGAAAATTTAAAGGAAATGATCATAAAGCTATTTGAAAAACAGAGTTCTGGAAGATACCAGAGGGGATATAAGATCACTAAAAATCAGTAGCTTTCCACTTCTAGTACTGGCAATATGGCAAACTAGATATTCAGAAAAACTCTTCCTGGAATAGCATACCTTAAAATATTACATGGAATATTAACAAAAACTACTTTTCAGTATATGTCTGAGATAGCAGGAAAGGAAGGGAATGTCTCGGAACTCAGAAATAACAAAGCGTGACCTAACTGGTGTAAGTGGGCACTGGAATTGGTATTTACCCAGGTGTTATCTGCTAATCCTTGGGGGTTTAGGAACTATATTTTACAGGACTATGTATGAAGGAATGGAGACAAAGTTTGGCACCTAAGGCAGGAGAAAAGTTCAATGGAGAATCACATGTAAGAGCTGGGCACCCTTAGGATGCCATCCTTAAATGATCACTGAAATAAATCTTCCCTACATTAGTGGTTATTGGGGATATGTGTTGGATTTGTCCTTGTCTCTGGGAAAAAATGGGCAGATAAAAGATTAGGCACAACTGAATAGAAAATTAACTGGAATATAGATGAAAAGAAAGTACTCAGAACATAGTATATAGAGAAGAACTGCAAAACAAATGAAAAGTTTGAGAGACATGGAGGATAGCAGAAGGTCCAACATAGGTCTAATCATTGTCCTAGAAGGAGATAATGGAGAAACTAACAGAGGCAATATTTAAGGAGATAATGGCTGAGAATTTTCTAAGATAGGAATAAAATTCAGGAAAACAATGGCATATGTGTTGGTTTGGGAGGGACAGTGATTGGATTTGAAACAAAGAGGAAGAAGATAGAAGTATTGCTTAACTTTACACTTTAAATATGTTTTTAAAAAAATACTAGATAAAAAAATACTAGATAATCATTATATGAGTAGAAATGGACTATATGATTTCTATTCTAAAAAGAGGGAAAAATGTAATGAGGGGAAGAATCTAAAAAAATAAGACTACTGAAAAAAGTGAGGCAGAGAAAGTACAAAGTAGAATGGTAGATGTGAGTACAAATATGTCAACAATATATAAATATTACACAACTTACCAGTTAAATCGTAATATTGTAAGTCAAGAGAAAATGAAAAATAAAACCAAAACCCACATAGGTTAAAGCTATTTACAAGAGATATTACCTAAAACATAAAAATATACATAAGAATTAAAGGATTGAAAAACATAAATCAGGCGAAATGAAAGTAGGTACAGTTATGTTAATATCAGACAAAATAGACTTTAAAGCAAAAGTCTTACCGAAAGTAAAGAATAACTACCTATAAACAAGCCTGATCTAATGACTATAAATAGAATATTCTTTTCAAGCACACCTAGAACATTTACAAAAATTGATTATGGAATAGGGCATGAAGCCAGTTTCAGTGAGTTTCAAAGATTGGTATCATTCAGACTACATTCCTTAACTACCACACAATTACTTTAGAAGTTTATAAGAAAATGATGACTAAAAACATCTATGCATTTGGAAATTAAAAACAATTTCTAAATAACCTGTGGTTGAAAGGAAAAATAATGAAAATGAAAACTTGTGGGATAAAGCTAAAATAATATTTAGAGATAAATACTCTTCAGTATTTACATTTACAAAAGAAGAAAGGCTAAAAATAAATGAGCTGTTAACTTTTTTTTTTTTTTTTTTTTTGAGCTGTTAACTTAAGAAGTTAGAACAATACAGGGTGCCTGGGTGGCTCAGTTGGTTAAGCGACTGCCTTTGGCTCAGGTCGTGATCCCAGAGTCCTGGGATCGAGTCCCACATCAGGCTCCCAGCTCCATGGGGAGTCTGCTTCTCCCTCTGACCTTCTCCCCTCTCGTGCTCTCACTCTCTCTCTCAAATAAATAAATAAAATCTTTAAAAAAAAAAAAAAAAGAAGTTAGAACAATACAATAAACCCAAAGAAAGTAGAAGGAAGGAAGTGATTAAGAGCAGAAGTTAATGGACTTGAAAACAAAGATACAGTAAAGAATCAAGAGAACCAAAAATTGATTTTTTGAAGACTAATAAATTAGACAATGTGTGGTAAGGTAAAATTAAAAAGTAAAGGAAGAGAAGACCTATAAATATATTGGAAATTAAAAAAAGGGACTTGATAGGTGTAATCATGGGTTTCAAATAGAGAAGATGTTTGGACAACTTTCTGCTAGTACATTTGAAAATTTTGTTGAGATGGGAAATCTCTAGAAAACTATATATAACTAAACAAGATTGAGGAAGAAATAGAATATCTAGATTATTCCATCATTAAAGAAATGGAATCAGTAGTTAAAAATCTTACCATGGGGCGCCTGGGTGGCTCAGTGGGTTAAAGCCTCTGCCTTCGGCTCAGATCATGATCTCAGGGTCCTGGGATCGAGCCCCGCATCGGGCTCTCTGCTCAGCGGGGAGCCTGCTTCCCCCTCTCTCTCTGTGCCTGCCTCTCTGCCTACTTGTGATCTCTCTTTGTCAAATAAATAAATAAAATCGTTTAAAAAAAAAAAATCTTACCATGGACATAGCAAGCCAATATTCAAGAAATAATTCCAATCTTATATACAAACTCATGGAATAGAAAAATATGTAATACTTCCCGATTTAGTTTATGAGGCTAGTAAAACCTTAGTAGGATAGAATTTCTGAAAAGAGAAAATTATAGGCCAGTCTCCCTAATTAATATATGTAAAAAATCTTAAGCAAATATTAGCAAGCCATTTAGCATTTATAAAATAACTATAATAAATCCAAATACAGTAACACTTATGAATTAGGAATTGAATAAATGAAGCAAACTGTCATTATTTATAGAAAATATCATTATTAATATAGAAAATTAAAGAAACTTTAAATTATGAAAATGATAAGGGAATTTAGCAGGGTGGCTAGATATAAGAATAATATATGAGAAAATTAAATTTCTGTATACTAGCAATAATGATTTAGAAAATGGAATTTCAGAAAAGATACAAATAGATTAAGAAATACAGGGCACCTAGGGACAAATATAACAAAAAGTGTACAAATTTTATGTGGGAAAAAAATTTTAAAACTTTATTGAAAGATTTCAAAGATATATATAAGTGGAAAAACAAGATGTTCATGGATAGGAATACAGAATTTTATAAAGATGGCAATTTTTCCTAATAATCTCACAAATTTAGTCAAACTTCCATTTGTGGGAAGTGACCAAGTTGAATATACAATTTATAAAGACGAGTAAAAGGCTGTGAATAGGTAAGACACTCCTGAGGAGAGAGAACCTGGTAGGTGATTTACTGTGTCAGAGAGTAGAATTTACTGTAAAGGTGTAGGATGTACCCTGTTTGGTTTTAGATAGACAAATTGGTGGAACTGCATGAATAGAGAGCCCAGAAACAGACTAATACATATATGGAAACCTGACTTATGACAAAGTTGGCATTGCAGATTATTGACGGTAGGACATTTTATTATCCATACGGAAAGAAAAAGAAAATGGATTCTTACTACACAGAATTAATTTCAGATGGTTTAAGGACTTACATTTGAAATGTAAAACTTTTATAAGGGGTTTAGAAGACAATATAAGAGAATATGTCAATGACAATATATTTAGGAAGGCTTTCTTCAATAAGAAAAAGAATAAACCGTAAAGGAAAAAATTAATTTATTTGATTACATAAAAACTTATGGGGATGCCTGGATGGCTCAGTCAGTAGAGCATCTGACTCTTGATCTGTGGAGTTGTAAATCTCTATACCCCACATGGGGGATAGAGATTACTTAAGAATAAAAAAATAAAAATAAAAACATATTTAAGAATATAAAAATATATAAAAATGTATTAAAAAGTAAGAACTTCAGTTTTTCTAAAGACACTATAATGAGTTCAGCAAAGGGATGCGTGGGTGGCTCAGTTGGTTAAGCACTTGCCTTTGGCTCAGGTCATGATCCCAGGGTGCTGGGATCAAGCCACACATCTGGCTTCCTGCTCAGTAAAGAGCCTGCTTCTCCCTCTGCCTGCCAACCTGCATACTTGTGCGCTCTATCTCTGTCAAATAAATAAAATCTTTCTTTTTTTTAAGTTTATTTATTTATTTTTTTATTAACATATAATGTATTATTTGCCCCAGGGTACATGACTGTGAATCATCACGCTTACACATTTCATAGCACTCACCATAACACATACCCTCCTCAATGTCCATAACCCAGCCACCCTATCCCTATTCCCCCACCCCCCAGCCACCCTCAGTTTGTCTCGTGAGTTTAGGAGTCTCTTATGGTTTGTCTCCTTCCTGATCCCATCTTGTTTCATT
>CM052896.1:69479684-69505019 GCA_028534135.1 Potos flavus
TGTCTTTCTCTGATTGACTTATTTCGCTTAGCATAATATCCTCTAGTTCCATCCACGTCGTTGCAAATGGCAAGATTTCATTTCTCTTGATGGCTGCATGGTATTCCATTGTGTGTATATATATATATATATATATATATATACACCACATCTTCTTTATCCATTCATCTGTTGATGGACATCTAGGTTCTTTCCATAGTTTGGCTATTGTGGACATTGCTGCTATAAACATTCAGGTACACATGCCCCTTTGGATCATTACATTTGTATCTTTAGGGTAAATACCCAGTAGTGTAATTGCTGGGTCATAGGGTAGCTCTATTTTCAACTTTTTGAGGAACCTCCATACTGTTTTCCAGAGTGGCTGTACCAGCTTACATTCCCACCAACAGTGTAGGAGGGTTCCCCTTTCTTCGCATCGTCGCCAACATCTGTCGTTTCCTGACTTGCTAATTTTAGCCATTCTAACTGGTGTGAGGTGGTATCTCACTGTGGTTTTGATTTGTATTTCTCTGATGCCGAGTGATGTTGAGCACTTTTTCATGTGTGTTTTGGCCATTTGGATGTCCTCTTTGCAGAAATATCTTTTCATATCTTCTGCCCATTTTTTGATCGGATTATTTGTTCTTTGGGTGTTGAGTTTGAGAAGTTCTTTATAGATTTTGGATACTAGCCCTTTATCTGATATGTCGTTTGCGAATATCTTCTCCCATTCTTCTGGTTGTCTTTTGGTTTTGTCTCGACTGTTTCCTTTGCTGTGCAAAAGCTTTTGATCTTGATGAAGTCCCAATAGTTCATTCTTGCCCTTGCTTCCCTTGCTATTAGTGATGTTTCTAGGAAGAAGTTGCTGCGGCTGAGGTCGAAGAGGTTGCTTCCTGTGTTCTCCTCAAGGATTTTGATGGATTCCTGTCTCACATGGAGGTCTTTTATCCATTTCGAGTCTATTTTTGTGTGTGGTGTAAGGAAATGGTCCAGTTTCATTCTTCTGCAATTTTCCCAACACCATTTGTTGACGAGACTGTCTTTTTCCCATTGAGTATTCTTTCCTGCCTTGTCGAAGATTAGTTGACCATAGAGTTGGGGATCCATTTCTGGGCTCTCTATTCTGTTCCATTGATCTATATGTCTGTTTTTGTGCCAGTACCACACTATCTTGATGATTACAGCTTTGTAATAGAGCTTGAAGTCTGGAATTGTGATGCCACCAACGTTGGTTTTCTTTTTCAACAATCCTCTGGCTATTCGTGGTCTTTTCTGGTTCCATATAAATTTTAGGATTATTTGTTCCATTTCTTTGAAATAAATTGATGGTATTTTGATAGGGATTGCATTAAATGTGTAGATAGCTTTAGGTAGCATAGACATTGTCACTATATTTTTCTTCCAGTCCATGAGCATGGAACGTTTTTCCATTTCTTTGTGTCTTCCTCAATTTCTTTCATGAGCTCTTTATAGTTTTCTGAGTACAGATTTTTTGCCTCTTTGGTTAGGTTTATTCCTCAGTGTCTTATGGTTTGGGGTGCAATTGTAAATGGGATCGACTCCTTAATTTCTCTTTCTTCTGTTTTGCTGTTGGTGTATAGAAATGCAACTGATTTCTGTGCACTGATTTTATATCCTGACACTTTACTGAATTCCTGTATGAGTTCTACCAGTCTTGGAGTGGAAAATAAATAAAATCTTTAAAAAAAAAAAAGTTCAGCAGAGGGTTGTTCAAGATAAAGAACATGAATGCCTAGTGCATTTGATTAATGTATTTGATATTTACACAACTGTAAGATAGTTTAGGAACAAATTACTAGGAAATACATAGAAAATGAAGGACACACATAAATGTACCACTGAGATCTCCCTACCACCAGTTTAGGGAGACGAGGGAAAAATAATCATATTCTATGCTACATTACTAAGCTGTTAATAACCTTTATGTGATTATTTAATAAAAATTGTGATATAAGTACACTGAGAGGATGAGTGTATGAAAAGTGTGCCTGTGTTCATGAAAAAGAACTATATCCTATAATATTTTATGAGATAACTGAAAACTTTGAATAAGGTTCACAGATTAATCATAATCAATGTTAATTTACTGGTTGTGGTAATTGTACTATGATTATGTAAGATGTTAACAGTATGGAAAGCTAGGTAAAGGGTATGTGAGGATTCTGTACTGTTTCTGCAACTTTCTATAAGTCTAAGATTAACTCAAAATAAGGAGTTAAAAAAAATCAATTGAGAGTTGTTGGCTCTGGGAATGAAGAAATGGGAGAGGGTTGTAGGATATTGCTTTTCAGCAACCATTTTATAGTGCAACTTGACTATTTTTTAAAAAAATATTTTATTTGAATTAATTTAGGTAACATATACTGTATTACTAGTTTCAGGGGTAGAATTTAGTGATTCATCAGTTGCATATAACACCCAGTGCTCATCACATCAAGTGCCTTCCTTAATGCCCATCAGCCAATTACCCCATTTCTCCACTCACCTCCCCTCCAGCAACCCTTAGTTTGTTTCCTACAGTTAAGAGTCTCTTATAGTTTGCCTCCCTCTCTGTTTTCATCTTAGTTTATTTTTCCTTCCCTTCCCCATGTTCATCTGTTTTGTTTCTTAAATTCCATATGTGAGTGAAATCATACAGCATTTGTCTTTCTCTGACTGACTTATTTTGCTTAGCATAGTACACTCTGGCTCCATCCACATTGTTGCAAATGGCAAGATTTCATTCTTTTTGATGGCTGAATAATGTTCCATTATACATATTGTTCCATTATATATATGTGTGTGTGTGTGTGTACCACATCTTTATCCATTCATCTGTCGATGGACATCTGGGCTCTCCATATTTTGGCTATTGTGGACATTGCTGCTATAAACATCGGGGTGCTTGTATCCCTTAGATCCACTATGTTTGTATCCTTTGGATAAATACCTAGTAGTGCAGTTGCTGGGTCATAGGGTAACAATTCTACTCTTTAATTTGTATGCATATGTAATTGAAGAAAATCGAAGTATAAAAAGTACAGAGCACAATGGAGAAAATTTAAGTTGGATGCTTTGGGAGAGAACTGACATATAAACTTTGCCTATACGTTTTATCTACAGTTCTCAATTTCAGTCCCTTTAAGGAGGAGAAACAACCTAAAGAACATTAGTGATATATGACTACATAATCCTGCTAGATTTTTATGATCTGTCCTAATACTAGTCCAAATTGCATAAAGTATCTAGAGGGCTTTTGCTATACTTTGTTATGGTGGAGAAGTAGAATATAGTAGCAAAAATGAATGGGAATGTGGCTGCACAGATAGTTTGATAAAAGAAACTATATTTTAAGTAATATGAACTACTTTATAGTTTATATACTTGTTAGTTGATTATGTAAAGTGTAATTTTTTTAGTTTGGGCATAATCAGTAGATTGTTTTTCCCTTGAGATTAATGCAACTTCTTGTCTCAGATTACAAAGTAGAGTTTAAAATATTTTTTTTATTGTGGTACAATACACACAACATAAAATTTACCATCTTAACCATTTTTAAGTATATAGTTCAGTGGTATTAAATACATTCATAATGTTGTGCAACTATCACCACCATTCATCTCCATAGCTCTTTTTGTCTAGTAAAACTGAAACTTTATATCCTTTAAACAGTAACTCCCCATTGCCACCTCTCTGTGCCCCTGGCAACAACCATTCTCCTTTTTGTCTGTACGATTTTTACTACTTTAAGTACTTCATATGATGAGAATCATGCAGTATTTCTCTTTTTGTGACTGGCTTATGTCACCTAGCATAATGTCCTCATAGTTCACCCATGTTGTAGCATATGTCAGAATTTCCTTCTTTTTTAAGACTGAATAATATCCCATTGTGTGTGTGTGTGTGTGTGTGTGTGTGTGTGTGTGTGACCACATTTGGCTTTATCTATTCATCTGTCAGTGGACACTTGGGTTGCTTCCACATTTTAGCTATTGTGAATAATGCTGCTATGAACATGAGTGTACAAATATCTCTTCGAGACCCTGAGACCCTCCTTTCATCCCTTTTGGGTATGTACCAAGAAGTGGAATTCCTGGATCGTATGGTAATTTATCTTTAATTTTTTGAGGAACTACCCTATTATTTTCCATAGCAGCTATACCATTTTATATTCCTACCAATAGTGTATAAGTCTTCTTCAGATTTCTCCATATTCCTACCAATACTTGCTATTTTCTGTTTTTGTTTGTGGGTTTTTTTTGTTTGTTTGTTTTTGGATGGTAGCCATCCTAATAGGTATGAGGTGGTATCTTATTTTAATTTTGATACACATTTCCTCAATGATAAGTGATGTTGAACATTTTTCCATGTGCTTTTTGGACATTTGTATATCTTTCTTGAAGAAATATCTCTTCGCTTCCTTTGCTGGTTTTCGAATTAGGTTTTGTTTTTTATTGTTGTTGTTGAGTTTTGAGATTTAACATGTTCCGGATATGAATTCCTTGTAAGATATATGATTTATAGATGTTTTCTCTCATTTTGTGGTTTGCTTTTTCCTTGTTGATACTGTCTTTGATGCATAACATTTAAAAATTTTCATTAAGTCCAGGGATGCCTTGGTGGCTCAGTTGGTTAAATGTCTGCCTTCGGCTCGGGTCATGATCCCAGGGTCCTGGGATCGAGTGCCGCATCGGGCTCCTCCCTCTGCTTGCCGCTCCCCCTGCTTGTGCTTTCTCTCTCTCTCTCTCATTTTGACAAATAAATATATAAATAAAATCTTTAAATAAAAATTTTTCTTCATTAAGTCCAATTTGTCTATTACTTTTGTTGCCTGTGCTTTTGATGTCATACCCAAGTAAACATTGCTAAATCCAATGACATGAGGCTATTTCTCTATGTTTTCTTCTAAAAGTCTTACAGTTTTAGCTCTTAATTTGACTTAATTTTTATGTATGTAAGGGTCTAACTTCAGTCTTTTGCATGTGGATATCCAGTTTTCTGAGCACCAGTTGCTGAAAAGACTGTCCTTTCCCCATCAGATGATCTTGGTTTCCCATAAAAAGCCATTTGACTGTATATGTGATGGTTTTATTTCTAGGCTCTCTATTCTTTTCCATTGATCTGTTTGTCAGTCTTTATGTCAGTATCTCACTGATTTACTTAATGTAGCTTTGTAATAAATTTTGAAATCAGGAGGTATGAATGCTCCAGCTTTGTTCTTTTTTTTTCTAGATTGATTTGCCTATTTGGGATCCGTTTGGATTCCATATGAATTTTAGGATGGAATTTTTTATTTCTGCATAAAATGTCATTGGAATTTTGATAAGGTTGCATTGCATCAGCAGATTGCTTTGGGCAGTATTGACAATATCATGTCTTCCAGTCAATGAACATGATATATGTTTCCTTTTATTAATGTCTTCTTTGACTTTTTCAGCAATGTTTGAGATATTCATGTACAAGTCTTTCACCTCCTTGGTGATGTTAATTCCTAAGTATTTAATTCTTTTTGATGCTGTTATAAATGGGAATGTTTTTATAATTTTGTTTTCAGATTATTTATTGTTCGTATATAGAAATGCAATGGATTTTTATTTGTTAATTTTGTATCCTGCTATTTTGCTGAGTTCATTTATTAGCTCTAATAGTTTTTTTATGGAATCTTAAGGGTTTTCTGTATATAAGATCACATCATCTGTGAAAAGAGAAAACTTGACTTCTTCCTTTCCAATTTGGATGCTGTTTGCTTCTTTTTCTTGTCTAATTGCTCTGGCTCTTTTGGTATTATGTTGCATAAAAGCAGCAGAAGTGGGCATCCTTGTCTTGTTCCTGATCTTAGAGGAAAAACTTTTAGCCTTTTACCATTAAGTATGATGTTTGCTATGGGTTTTTCATATATTGCTTTTATTATGTTGAGATAAAAAGTAGAGTTTTTCTACTCTTGGATTTTTTATATTTTACAAATTCTTCAAGTAAGGAAAAAAGAAATACGGAGAACTTAATAGATGCATGTGTGTGTATTTGTATGTGTACTTGTGTAAATGCATACTACATAGACATAAGTATGTAATTTATATACCGATATATGAATAAAATTGGTGGATAAAATTACTTATTGAGGCTATTTTTTAGAGACACTTGAAAATGGATTTTTTTTTTGTTTCTTTTATTTTTTAAAAAGATTTTATTTATTTGAGAGAGAGGGAGATAGAGCATGAGCAATGAGGGGGAGTGGCAGAGGGAAAGGGAGAAACAGGCTTCCTGCTTAACAGAGAGCCTGATGCTCTCCTGGGATCATGCCCTGAGCCAAACACAGATGGTCAACTGACTGAGCCACCCAAACACCTCTGGATGGATTGTTTCTTAATAAAACTGTATTCCAACTATTTATGGGTGTGCATCTATTGGAAGTATTGGTTGTATGCTTGGTATAATGTTTAAACTGTTGCAGGTTTAGGTGGAATCAGTTGAAAGTTAAAAGAGCAGCAGTTTTAGCCATTTGTTTTTTTGACACTTTTTTTTGGTTAATTTGACACTTTCTGATAAGAAAATAAGTCATATGTTTATATATTCTAAAAGAGAGGTTTTTTTGTTTTTTAAATTTCAGGCAATCTAATGAGGCCTCTTTTGAATTATGGTATTGCTTGGTAAGTATATCTTTTACTTTATGCTACTTTTCAGAATAATACTGATTAATGTATGTAAATTAGTTGTATTTTTTATTTACTGTTGCAGTATGTCTCTGGGCTTCCTGGTTGAAGAGACTGCACCAGTTGTTTGGAGAGGCCTTATGGTAATGTCAGCTACTGAGAAGCTATTGAGGCAGGTAAGAAAATTGCATTGAGTATCATTTTATTATTGGCACACTGTGGTTAATGCATTTGCTGATTGGAGAGTTGTTAAAATTTGCAGTCAGGTTTGAGATGTTTGGCAGAAGAATCCAGCTGATAGGCTGAATATATAATAAGTTCTGTGGTGCCAAGACCAATTTCACTGGTTTGTGATTTAATCTTCCCCTTTGCTTAAGAGTACTGAAAATCCTAACATCTTATATTGTTCTTTTGCCTTGTTGAGTCTGTTTTGAGACAAAGAAATCTGTTTGATAAGTAATCTGCCTTCTTTAAATTTATGGTTAATCTCATTATGGCCAATATTGAATTATAAGGGCAGTATAGAAATTCTTGGATATAGAAAAAAATTACATAAATCATGCTCGTTTAAAAATTGCTTTAAAAAAAAAATTTGCTTTTGACCAAAATGAAATTTTGTTTTATTTTGAGTACATCTGGCTCTGTATTTATGTATATAATGTCTGTCCAATCAACTTAATTTTATCCTTAAGAAAGAGAACAGTTGATTGGATAGTCTAAAAATATCAAATGGGCTATATGTTATTTATAGAAATATTTATAGAAATTTTTTTCTAGTGGCTGTGAATTTATTGTTAATTATGTTCTAGGTAAATACCACAAGTAATTTGGATTTTCTCCACCATTTACAGCAATTACCCTTATGTATTCAGATTTCACTCTGGGTCAGGCATCATGCCGTAGGTTGATAATTTCAATCATAGATATTTCTGTATTCATTTCTATTTGCAAGAGTTGGTAGATGAAATATGTCTTGGACTCTGAAACTCTTCTTTTTTTCATTGTCACATCTTGTCTTCCTTCTGCTGCTTGAGTTTTCATAAATGTGCTCTTTGATCTCTGGCCCCAGAATCCTCCTGCTTTCCTAGTGCATTCAAGTCTCTCAGCTGCATTTCCTCCCCTTTTATACTCAGATCCTGTAGTTGGGTATTTCAGTTATATTCCCAACAATACCCCTTCTTTACGAATTCCTTTGTGATCTTGATTTTTATCCTTTATTTATGTGAATTAACCCAGCCTCTTTTTTTTTTAAAGGAAATTCTAAAATAGTCTTTATTCAGTTTATATTTAAAGTTAGAGTCAATAGAAATTTAGAAACATCAAAAGGAAAATTCTGATTTTGTCATCAGAATATTTTAAGTACTCATTTTCCCCCTTCTCTGTTAATGTTGTAATTCTCAACAGGAAATGATTCAGATTTTCTCCTAAGCCTTATGGATGGCCACAAGAAGATGGAAATACTTCTGCTTTCCACAGTGATCAGAGATTTAGAGACCCAAGTCGGTGATAAGAGACACACAGATTTAGCTAAGTGTTGGTGCTCCCCTCTGAGGGATGCAGGATCCTGCCTTTAAGTGTCCTTTTTGAGTATTAAGTTCCATTTAAACCTCAGACTGCAACAGGTGGTGAAAACATCTCTACAAAGGAACCCCTGAACGTGGAAGAGAGAGACCCAGTGTGCACATACCCTCAGGAGAGCGGCAAAGGGAGTGTCCCATGGGAGAAGTGAGAGTAAACCTGACAATACAAGTTAATTAGGCTGCAAAAAATTTGCACCTAAAATTCAAACTTAGATTTAGTAACTTCTTTTGTAAGTGAAGAAAACGTTATGAGACCAGAAGTGAAAGATCAAAAGTCTGAAGGAACCAGAATATATTGTTTTTTCATTCTGTGAGGAATTGGGAAAGAGAGGAGGGGTAGGATCCCATTTCATATTCTCAGTCAATTTCCCTCTATAACCCAGCCTCTTTTATCTACTGCTGAGTACTGTCAGAGAATATAGAATAATTATTTTAGTTGCTGGCATTATATACATTTTTGATTTCTGAATTCAGCTACATTCTCATCACTTTAGTCATATGACATTATTCATGTTCTTCTCAACATTCATCAGATGCTAAGCTTAAAAAATATTTGTGGAATTTGATAGTCTGGCTGAGGAACTAGTGGAGATTTGGAGATTTGGCTCTCTGACACATAAATCATATAAAAGTCAGTTTACTCTGATAAGTGCTGAAAGTACATTTTTAGCAAACTTGCTACAAAATATCAGGATGAAAGATGGGGTGACAAAATGGCTCCATAACTTATTTTATTGGAATACTCTAGGTATCCTCTAAGACCTCTAAGACATTAAGATATTAGGATATTAGGACATTAGACTACATATTTATCTTACAGTCATTTGAAAAGTTACCATTATCATTTGCTCATTTTAACTGCAGCCAAAAAGCTGATTATTTTCCGACTACCCTGTGACCTGTACTGATCATGTCAACTGCTAATTAAGGAGTGTTTTGTTTTTGTTTTTTTTGTTTTGCTTTAGAAAGCAGACCAGTTTTTGGTAAGTTTAACACCTTTTGTGTAAATTTAGTAGCAGGGTAGATGCTCTGTACAGCAGTAGATGGTGGAGGCTGCCTGATTCATTGGCTGATAAAAAAATGGAATATAATATATACATAGAAGAGTGTACAGATTATAAGTGTACAAATAGATGGATTATCCTTAAGTGAAAATACCTATATAATTTTTCAGGATACAATAAATAGAATACTAGTGTTCCAGAAGTTCCTTTCATGTCTCTTCCTAGTTGCTATTTTTGAGGGGAGAAGATAAATACTTGTGGTCAGTCTGCCAGTCCAGTATTTTTCCCCCTCTCTCTTATATTTTATTGAGTTAAAGTTATATGTACTATGGGATGTAGAGATCTTACATGTATGGTTCAGTAATTTTTGATAAATGTATATACCTGTATAATCACATCTCAGTCAAGGTAGAGAACATTTCCATCCCCCTACAACATTTCCTTGGGCTTCCTTCTGTTCACTCTCCCACTCACAGGCCATCACGGTTATGATTTCTAGTATCATAAATAAGTTCTGTTTTGTTCTTATACTTCATATAAATGGAACCCTACAGACTGTATAGCCTTTTGTATCTGGTTTCATTCTTTTAGCCTAATGCTTTTGAACATCATCCTGTTGTTGCCTATATCAGTAGTTGAGTCCTTTTTATTGCTGAGTAGTATTCCATCACATGAATATAATCAAATACTGTTTGTTCTTGTGTTGATAGATATTTGGGTAGACTCCAGTTTTAGGCTATTATGAATAATGCTGCTATAAATACTTATACGAGGTTCATAAGAGTTTCAGTTGCTTCACATCTTGTCGGTATTGGTGTTGTCAGTCTCTTTACTAGTGGGTATAAAATAGTATCTTCTTATTGTCTTAGTTCGTCTTTCCCTGATGATCAGTAATGTTTAGCCCCTTTTCATGTTCATATTAGATAGCATACTGTATCTTCCTTTATGAAGTATCTGTTCAAGTCTTTTACTCATATTTTTTTTATTGGCTCATTTTTCTTCATGTATTTGAGTTGCAAGAGTTTTAACATATTCTGGCTGTGAGTCCATTGTCAGATATATGTATTGGGAATATTTCTTCCAGTCTGTGGATTATTGCCTTTTGATTAACCGATGTTTTAAATTTTCATGAAATCCGATTTATCAAAAAAAATTTTTTTTTTCATGCTGAATGCTTTTTGTGTCCTCTCTAAGAAATCCTTGCCTATCTACCCCAAGGTTATAAAGATATTCTTATATATTTTTTTTTCTCAAAGCTGTATAGTTTTGGCTTGCACATCTAGATTTAAATTTTCTGTGGGAAGTGAGATGAGGGTTTATATTTTTTCATAGTTGTGGTAGAATAGCAAATATATTTGTTCTTTGTTCCTAGGTCCTGGCACAAAGCTCCTAAGACCCTTAGAATTTCCCGATGATAGGAGTAGCTTTTGTAACTCATGCGGAGCCCCTTTTTGAGCACACCTGAGTTCATGCTAGTAAGATGACTTAGAGTGGGGTCCCTGGATAGTCTTGGAATGGGGCTGATCACCAGAAAGACCAGTTATTTAGAGGGTTAGGATTTTCAGTCCCACCAACTGACATCTGGGAAGGGGAAGGAGGGTGGAGTGCAGATTAAGGTCTGTGAAAGCTCTTGATGAACTTCTGGGTTGGTGAGTGTATCTATATCCTGGTGGGTTGTGCAAACCTAGTTCCGTGAGGACAGAAGCTCCTACATTAAGGGCCTTTTTGGACCTTTCCCTTTGTATCTCTTCATCTGGCTATTTATCTGTATCCTTTCTAATACCTTTTATGATAAAGTAGTAAACATAAGTAAATGTATCTCTGAGTTCTGTGAGCCACTCTAGCAAACTAACCAAGCTCGAAGGTGGAGGTCATGGAAACCTCTGATTTATAGCTAGTCAGTCCAGAAGCATAGGTAATAACCTGAACTTGTGATTGGTATCTGAAGTAGGAGTAGTCTGCTGGGACTGAGCCCTTAATTAACCTGTGGGATCTGATGCTGTATCCAGGTAGATAGTATCAGAATCAAACTAGTTGTTCTAGCACCGTTTGTTTTAAAAGATTTCCTTATCCCCATTGAATCGACTTGATACCTTAGATGAAAATCAGTTGAGTATATGTATATGGGTTTATCCTGAATACTGTATTGTGTTCCATCTATCTTGTTTAAGCCTTACAGTAAAACCGTACTACCTGATAATTGTAGCTGTGTAGAAAGCTTGAAGTCAGAGGTGTGAGTCTTCCAACTTTGTTTTTTTTTTCAAGATTGTTTTAGCTACGCTAGGTTCTTTTCCATTTCTGTATACATGTTAGATTCAGCTTATTAGTTTGTACAGAAAAGCATGTTGATATTTTCATTAGGATGATATTGAATGTATAGTGAATGGTATTGAGTGTATAGATCAATATTGTGTGAATCAAGATCCTGACAACATTGAGGCTTCTAATCCATGAGTATGGTATGTTTCTATATTTATTTAGATTTTCTTTAAATTCTTGGAGTAATATATAGTTTTTAAGTATATTGGTCTTATACTTTTGTTAGATTTATTCTAAGTATTTTATATCCTGAGATGATTTTGGAATTGTGTTTTATATTTAATTTCAAATTGTTTGCTGTTAAGACAGAATATACACTATTTTTTTATATTAACCTTGTGTTATGTGACTTTGCTAAATTTCTGTTTGTAAGTAGTCATTTAGTAACTTTCTTGGTACTTTATATGCACATGATTATGTTGTCTGTGAGTAAAACAGCTTCACTGCTTCCTTTCTAATCTATTTCTTTCATTTCATCTTCTCGTTTTCTTATTGTACTGTCTAGTAGAAAAGATGAGAGGAGATAACCTTGTCTTCATCTGGATTTGTAGAGTAGGGTAACAATAGTATTTCATCTTTAAGAATGATAGTAGTAGGTTTTCACTGATGCCCTCTGTCCTCCCTGTTTCTTTGTTTGCTAAGAGTTTTTATCATAGATGGGCATTGGATTTTTTTCAAATGCTTTTTCCTTCCCATTTATTGAAATGATGTTGTGGTTGTTCTCTTTTATTTTATGGATGTGGTGATTTACATTGATTTTCTGTGTTAGACCAACCTTGCATTCCTGGGATAGATTCTTCTTAGTCATATTTTAATTATAGTAAGTAATATTGTAATTACTTCTAATATATTGCTAGATTAAATTTGCTAGTATTTTATTAAGTTTTAGATCATATTTGTGAGGAATATTAATATTAATAGTTTAATGTTAATTAATATTAATAGTTTCTAATTTGTTTTTCCTGTAATGTCTTTTTCTGGTATTGTAGGGAGCTGTCTTGGTCTTGTAAAATGAGTTTGGAACTACTTTCCTCCTCTTCTCTTTTGTGAAATTGTTGCTGTAAAATTATTAGCTTAAGTGTAATGTTTGTATTTGGTGGAATTTATCAAGGAAATTTGGGCCTGGAGTGTTTGTTTTTTTCTCCTTGGTTTGGAGAAGGCTTTTGAGGATTAATTCTAGTTAGACTTTTAATTTCATCTTGTTTCAATTTTGTTGTGTTTTATAGGAGTTTATTACTTCACCTGAGTTGTAGAATGTATACATGAGGTTGTTCATAATATTGCCTCCAACCTTTTATTTTTTATTTACTTATTATTTATTTATTTATCCCACTCCCTTTTAAAATAGAATATGAGATGCAGTGTTTCCTCTTCACCATATAATTGTGGGTTTATTTCTGGGCTTTCTTTCTATTCTGTTCTGTTGATCTTCGTTTCTTTTTTTGTGCTATTACCATACCATTCTGATGACTATAGCTTTGTAGTAGAACTTGAAATTTGAAATTTTGTTACCTCCAGCTTTGTTTTTCTTTTTCAAGAGTGCTTTGGATATTCAGGGTCTTTTGTGATTCCATATAAATTTTAGGATTATTTGTTCTAGTTCTGTGAAAAATGCTGTTGGTATTTTGATAGGGATTACATTAATCTGTAGATTGCTTTGAGTAGTATAGACATTTTACAATATTAATTCTTCCAATCCATGAGCATAGAATATCTTTCCGTTTTTGTTTGTTGTCTTCAGTTTCTTTCATCAGCGTTTTCAGAGTGTAGGTCTCTTACCTCCTTGGTTTATTCCTCAGTATTTTATTATTTTTGGTGCAGTTGTAAATGGGATTGCTTTTTAAATTTCTCTTTCTCTTGCTTCATTATTAGTGCATAGAAATGCAGCAGATTTCTGTACATCAATTTTGTATCTTGTGACCTTACTGAATTCATTTATCAGTTCTAGTAGTTTTTTGGTGGAATCTTTGGGGTTTTCTATATAGAGTATCATGTCATCTGCAAATAATGAAAGTCTTATTTCTTCCTTACCGTTGTGGATGCCACATTTGCCTGAATCCAATCTCAGTGGCACATCTAATTAGTTGTATGTTCCTTGGGCAAAACCTCTCTGAGCTATAGTTTCCTTAGGTATAAAATGGGGCTTATGACAGTTAAATTGTTGTGAAGATTAAATGAGTTAATATGTGTAATATGTTAAAAAGCATATTGAGTAACTATAAGTGTGCCCTGTTTCTATTGTATTCTAATATTTGTAACACAAATTTTACATTAATCAGGGTCCATCTTATAAGAGATGTTTTCTTAGAATTGCTTTATTCCTGGCTTTGTCTGATTCTTTCCCAGAGGTTTTGTGTTTCTCCAATAACCTGGGGCACTTTCAACCTGAGGTTACTTTAAATTGACCTCTCTGCCAGAGATTTTGGGACCAGTCTGGTGGTATGAATTCAGGTGTGAAAGCTGCATGCTTAACAACTTGCAATTTATCTTCTTATGGAAGTATTTTTCTTCCTTATACCCGTGCCCAAATTGAGAGATGAACATTTCCTTGAAATTTATTTCTAAATTGTAGATTTATATTTCATCTGTCTTTAGTTTAAGAGAGAGTAGTCCTTTGGGGCCCCAGCTATGTGTAGGATTCTTGTATTAGATTCCTCCTCGTCATAGGTGTTTTTTTCCTCTTTCAGTGCTACATAAAATAATGATACATCATATATAGTCAGTGTGGTTTAGATTTGTTGGCATTAGGTATCATCATTATTACCACCATCACCATCATCCTCCCTGAGACACCTCTACTTTCATAGCTTTAGCTATATTAATTACAGCAAGAGAAAAGTAATGGGTTGAGGACTTCTGTTTGATTAACATTCCTAGTTTGGAGTGGGTGATTTCGTGAGAGGAAAGGAAAATAATAAAGAGGAAAAAAAAAGTAGTTCAAGGGGCAACTGGGTGGCTCATTGGGTTAAAGCCTATGCCTTCGGCTCAGGTCATGATCTCAGGGTCCTGGGATCAAGCCCCGCGTCGGGCTCTCTGCTCAGTGGGGAGCCAGCTTCCCCCTCTCTCTCTGCCTGCCTCTCTGCCTACTTGTGAGCTCTCTCTGTCAAATAAATAAATAAGATCTTAAAAAAAAAAAAAAAGTAGTTCAAGAAGTAGGAAAACAAGGATACTAATGTCATGAAAATTGTTTAGAGCAGTGGTTCTCCGACATACCCACATATTAGAATCATCTGGGAATCTTTTTTTTCTTTAAAGATTTTATTTATTTATTTGAGAGAGCACACAGAGGGAGAGGTAGAAGCAGACTCCCCACTAAGCAGAGAGCCTGATGTGGGGCTCGATCCCAGGACCCTGAGAACATGACCCAAGCTGAAGGCAGATACTTAACTGACTGAGCTACCCAGGTGCCCCTACCCCTACCCAAATCATGTAGGAATCTTAAACATTTCAATTTTCAAGTGACACCCCAGACTGGTTAAATCATGAATTCTTTTTTTTTTCCTTTTTTTTAAATTTTATTTTATTTTTTCAGTGTTCCAAGATTCATTGTTTATGCGCCACACCCAGTGTTCCATGCAATACGTGCCGTCCTCAATACCCATCTTTGCCATCTTCTGTCCCCTCTCCCTTTGGAACTCCAGTTAAATCATGAATTCTTTTTTTTTTTTTTTTTTTTAAGATTCTATTTATTTACTTGATGGAGAGAGAGATCACAAGTAGGCAGAGAGGCAGGCAGAGAGAGAGGGGGAAGCAGGCACCCCGCTGAGCAGAGAGCCCGATGCGGGGCTTGATCCCAGGACCCCAAGATCACGACCTGAGCCGAAGGCAGAGGCTTTAACCCACTGAGCCACCCAGGCGCCCCTAAATCATGAATTCTTGATATGTAACCCAGGCATCAGCATTTTCGAAGTTCTCCAACTGATACCATTGTGTAGACAAGTTTAGGAGCCAGTGGTTTGCAAAGTTTTAAGAATGAAAGGTTATTGAGAATGAGGCTTGAAAATGGGCAAGGAGATAATAGATGTTAGGTGGTTACTTGTAATCCTTTAATAGAACAGTGAATGTAAAAGGTCATAGGGGTTTAAGAATGGATATATATAGCCAGACTGTGGGGGTAGAGGTATATTCTGCTTGTTAGATCAAATTGGCCATGCTGGGGTTTGGGAGATGTGAAAAAGGAAAGGAAAATAGGATGAAGGCCTAAGGAGGTCCTTTTCATTTGCTTTCCATTTGAAAGCCCTTTTCATTTGCTTTCCAAAAGAGGCAGCCATACCTTTTCCAAGGCATAGGGTACAATGAAGAGGGACTGAAGATTCTAGAACGTGGGAGGATTACTGGAAAGGTCTTATTATGAAAGAGTCAAAGAGAATGGGATTAAAAATTTATATAAATGGATTATTTTTGGAAAATAACTCTAGTTCCATGTTTGGTGAGTAGAATGGAAAGAAGAGTAGATGAGGGATCCCCATCGTACCTGGTACTATAAAGACAAGAATCACATTTCCTCTTACATCTTCTCAGTGGAAGGAAAAAGATAGTTTATTCAATAGAGCAAATTTGATCCATAAATTTCAGTATTCATAAAAATTATCTGGGGAGCTAGTTGAAAATTCAGTCGAACATTTTACTTCTGTAAATCCAGGGGAGGAACAAAGAATTTTCATTTTTAATAGATGATCCCAGGTGACTTAACTAATGCTGGTGGTTCTAAAAGGTCATACAACTGTCCAGAGGTATAGTGCTTTTTAACTGCTTTTAGAATTAAAAAAGAGAGAAATGAAGAGATTAATGATAGGATACCTATGTCATGATAAAGGCCCACTGGATGCTAAATTTCATGATTTTTTAGTTTTGCTAAGTTCTTGTAACTGTCGTTAGCAACTCTGAAATCTGAAAACTGACATGGGCAAACTTGTTGGATTCAGGCTTAGCATGGCAGAAAGTCTAAAGGAGAAGTAATTTAGGGCATTAATGAGGGAAACATTGAAGTCCAGGCCTGATTTCCAGGCAAACAGTAGTGAGGAGGAATCAGGAGTCTGGGTAAAATCGGAGGGATTAAATAATACAAAGTCACCTGTGATGGGAAGAATTGCTTTGGTAGCTGGGGAAGGAACTGGTATAAAAAGTGACAGATAAATTGATTTTATTCAGAGAAGGGACATTAGAAAAGTTAGGCCTTTCTTTTTCTTTTCTTTCTTTTTTTTTTAATTCAGATAGAATTGGGAAATGAGGTATTATTGAGGAAACTCAGGTTCAAGTGAGAAAAATGTCGAGTATCAGGGTATCTCATGGTGGGGCAGTAATAGGGCTGCCAGCAGTTAATTTGAATATCAGATACACAATAATTTTTTGGTGTAGGTATGTCACAAATATACCTTGGGTTAAAGAAGTGTAGGTATGTCACAAATATACCTTGGGTTATACACTGAAAAGTTATTTGTCGTGTATCTGATATTCAAACTTAACTGAATGGGGGTCCTCTACTTTTATCGCTAAATCTGACAACCCTAAGTGGAGATGATGTTTCATAAGACACACAGGAAGGTGTGTAAGAGTCAGGTTGGGAGAAGGCAGGCATGGTGGTGTAGTGGAGCTTAGTTTGAATGTCAAAGTATGAAGTAATGTCAAGGGAATGTTAGTGGAGAGTTGCAGGTGTGAGTAAATGAAAGAGGTGCGCTTTAGAATGGGAGATGGGGCAAAGAATTATTTTATGATGTGGGAACCCTACTGGGATCATTCTTTGTAATTTGGCGAAGAAAGATGTTTTGTCAACTTCTTTTACTGACATCTGGAGCTTCTTCTGGAGGATAACTTATTTTTCTGCATACAGAATCAATAGTATAGGGAGTCTCATGGTTTCAACTTGCCAATGTCTAGTAATTTATCTGAATAATTTCACCCCACTGTCCTTTCAGCCTCATTTGCTAAAAGGAAGGGAAGAGATTGATGAATGAATATGATATATGTTCATAATGTTTTTTGTGTTGCACTGTGAAAAAGCATCTCAGTTTATAAAAATAGAAGTTAAATTTTATGATCAGTTACGATAATAAGGCAGATAAATGTTAGAATGTCATTTTGAGTACTGGATTTATCAGTATGTCTTCCTTTTTATTCTCCTAAGTTTTGAAACAATTTCCTTTTATTTTCCATTTTGACTTTAAATAATTAAAGACAGAGACATCTAGTACATTTCATTCAATGAATACCTAATATTAAATTCTTTTGTTGCTTTTAAGATTACTGAATAGTATTTTTTCTCCTAAGTTGTACTCAACATACATATCATTAGTTTTAACTCAAATGAGGAAGTCTAGTTTTAGAATCTTTGAGTTCGAAAATACGGGATATTGGGGAAAAAATAATTTTAGATATTAGAAAGAGAGCTACAGAAAGAAAAACTTCAAAGACTAGTCTGGTGTCAGCTACTGCTGTGGTCACAGTGTAAACCCTGGAGACCAGGGATTTTGGCAGCAGTTTCACTGCTTTTAGTTCAATATCCAATATCCCCAAATGTGATGCAGATGCCAGTTTTCTTCTCTAGGGTTCTGATAATGGCATATAATGAGTTGGTTGTTTCCTAGCAACCAAAGAAGCAGTTTTACTTTAGCCGATCCTGTGGTAGGAATGAGACATTTTTCCCTTGATAGTTGGTATTAGTGATTTCCCTGACAATGGAATTTCACTTCTGAATAAGGAATGTTCTCAGCCTTTGGTTTCCTAAAGAATTTTGCTTTTGAGTGTGGGCTAAGCTCTGCTTAATCCTGTATAAAGTGAAAAAAAAAAAAAAAATTGAGCTCCCTAAGCACCTCTCATGGGAAGAGCCAAAGGAGTTTGATACATCATTTTTCAAATGGCAAGTGATTATACAAAAAGCTATAAGAGGTCTATTTTCCCAGTGTTTAAGGTAATCAACAACCAAATTTTTTTCTGTATTGGATGTTTGAGGTAACAGATTTATTAAGTATTGGCTGGTATTTTGTAGAAAAAATATATATGAAATCATATTACCAGTACCATTTCAAAGAAGGCAATATAACACAGTCCTGTTTTCTAATCTGTAACCCACTTGATTTCAAACAGTATTCAATACAAAAATGTTATTGTACTTATTATCATTATAGCTCACTTTAAAGTAAATTGTTGAACAGTTCAGTGCTTAAATATTAGTAGTGGTAAGGCATTTGTACTTAACTGAATCCTGTCTAAATCCTTATTTGGCAGTACTACTAAATCCAGAGGTCTTCTGATTCTTAAGATAAATGGAGGCATGAGAAAATTACTTCCAATGACCTTCTTTTAGTCATTCATAGTTTAAACAGTTTCTAAAGAAATTATCCGTTTTTCATCCTTTGACATAATATAACTAATATAAATTACCTTTCTCATCCAGATTTATATGTATAATATATTAAGTTTCAGAGGTTCCCAGATGCTTAGGCAAAGATATAAAATATTAAATGATGTTCTTAAGATAATTAAGTTAACCATACCTAAATATACCAAAGAAATTTATTGCCTTGCATGAAAAGGTTTATAGACTATGCATTAACTATATAAATAAAGTTATTGAATGTCTTCATTGTCAGTTTTGGGTATCTGACCTTCTTATTCATTCCTCTCTATGATTCTTGCATCATCGGATACTCCGCAGGTCTCATATTTAAAAATACTTAATAAATAAAAATATTTTACTAGGCTTCCATGAAGCATTAAGAAATAAAGAACACTAATTAGTTAATTTTTTCTTAAAACTCTTTAAACAAACACGAAACATATAAGTCAGTTACTGCTCTTAGATTTCCTTGGAACCTTCATCTGAGGCTAAAGAGTCAAGTATGTTAAGCCTCTCTCCCTTCCCTTTAAAACTATAGATTAGGGGCGCCTGGGTGGCTCAGTGGGTTAAAGCCTCTGCCTTCAGCTCAGGTCATGATCTCAGGGTCCTGGGATCGAGCCCCGCATCGGGCTCTCTGCTCGGCAAGGAGCCTGCTTCCCCCTCTCCCTCTGCCTGCCTCTCTGCCTACTTGTGATCTCTCTCTCTCTGATAAATAAATAAATAAAATTAAAAAAAAATTTAAATAAATAAATAAAACTATAGATTAGTGAAGAAGGAAATAGAGATATAACTAAAGCCCAATTCTTTGAAATATTTTTCTGAGGCAATATTATCTAGTAAATAGCTCACTTTGATTAATCTGGTTTGATCACCATTCATTCATTCATGCATTCATTCATTTAACAATTTATTGAGCTGGCATCAAATAATTATTGCTGTACTTTTAAAATGTCATTGGGCTTTTTGTCATCTGCAACAGAAGACATTTAGCAGTTACTATAGAGGCATTGGTTCGATGCTGAGGACATGTGGATGTGTAAGACATAGTTAAAAATTGTAAAATAAAGCTTTTGGTTACAGACCTACTGTTGATTTATAGTCATAAGCAAGATATTTAGGTATGTTAAAAATTTTGATGATTCTCAGATACTGTTTAACAATGTTTTATTTCAGGCAGTCGGAGTTGGAACTTCGAGATCAAGGTAAGTATTATAATATAGTGTTGACCATTCAAGTTGGTGGTATTGTTATAGGATACCAGATTTCATGGATTCATTTAGGTTCTATGCCATAGAAGGAAACATGTGGTCTCAGCATTGAAAGAGAACACGTTCTGAGGAATTAGACACAGCTTATGAATATTAAGTGCTGGTTATTTCCTCTTACTAAAATGCTCTTCTTTTTCCAGTAATCAGAGATGACCTACATGAATACCTCTAACTCACTGTGATGACTGAGTACTTACATATGCAGCTTTCGATATTATAGTGTTCTTTTTTCACATGTTGCTATTATACATATCTAGAAGGGAAAGCTAGTATGGTTTTTCAGACTGGCCTCATTTGTCCCCAGCCCCCTACCTCAGTCATTTATGCTGAGATTCTCAAGAGTTAGTGTAGGTCTGGTCAGTGTCATTACTAATGTACTCTTCTATTCTGGTTCCTATTAGGACAGGTGTAAAGACACTTTTCACCTGATAAAACTACTTAGTGACCTGAAGGTTTAAGTGGGTAATTTTATCAAAAAAATGATAGAAATAAAACAAAGCAATGAAAGCATTAAAAAAAAAAGAGAATTACTCTTCTTCAGTGTCAACAACTGATATTCTCTTTTCTTACTCTGTGTAGTTTTGGATTGGAGCAGCAATTTGTAAGGCTGGGAGGGCCATGACTCTTGGGAGCTTCTTTTCTAACCTGACACCCAGGGAAGAAAGCTTCCTGCTGCAGCCCTCTGATTATATATAGCTGAACCAAACTATCTTTGCTCTATGTTAGTGATCTGCCTGCTTGGATCAGCCCTAGTCCCGGTACCTTTGGAAGATGAAGGTACTTTCCTTTTCTTGGCCATGAATTCCTTTAATTTCCTACTTAGGTTTTAGTCCTTTCTGTTACATCTTGCTCTTCTCTGGATGCAGGAACTAGCATGTCACTTCCTCTTCTCCCATTTAGTGTATCATCATATTTCTTCACACGGCCCTGTTCTTTGGCAAGGTTAGGCTTCTTTTCCTATCTAGTTATATGTCCTTCTTACCCAGAATTTTTTAATATGATATTGGGTTTCTCATCTCTGATCTTTCCCTTTCCCTTTCTTCCCAGTTCAAAGCTTTTGTTTACTTTGGATAGATCTTTTCATCTGAATGAAAAACAAGTTCTCAGCTCTAAGAATGATTAAAGCTGTGAGCTCAGATTTCCAGTTTTACCTCCCTGTCACTGGTTCAAGTGCTTCCTAAGGAGAGGTGAGACCTTGCCCTGATTTTGTGCCTTCATATTAATTTTCATTCTCAGCAGTGAACATAAAGAATCAGGAATCTTACTTTCAGGACATAGAATGGGAAGAGGGACACAACTTAATTATCGGTTCGAAATGGGGTATAACAAGAGATTTCATTTATGATTGTTCTGGCATCTAAATAAATAAGTAAGGACAATTAGAAAACCAGAGCATCTGGTTTAACCCTAAGCCTGAATCTGAAAGGAGAGCAGGAAAGGAAGTAACAAGAAAGAGAAAGGATAGGCAAGTACCAGGAAATCAAAGTCATCATCGTGATTTAAACTTGGCCAGTGTTTCATTGGTAAAGCAAAGGTGCTTCAGTATTCTTTTGTGTGTGACAACACAGAGAAACTCTTCCCATTTCTTTCTTGGGGAGAAGAATCTACCAGAGGGAAGTACTAGAGGTCCTGGGACAGTACATGTAAGTGTGAGCTCTAACTGTAGCTCTGACACAAGTATGAAGAATGCTGACTTGTTTATAAGAGAACTGATAAAATGGACTGTCTCACTTAATTCAAGTCAGCAATCAAAATTAGTGCAAAAGGAAGCACTAATAGAAAAATGTGCCAAGTCAGTGAAATACATTGATCAAAGGGGAATAGAAGGATGGCAGACACAATTCATTAGCAAAAACTGGTAAGGCTAAAATAATTTGCCTTAGAAAATGAATTAAAAGGCCAGTTGCCAAACCCTTATAATACCCCATTTCTACCTTGAACACTTTAGAATCCTAGCTTTTTCACTGCTTTGTCTTATTGAAATAGATTTTAAAGATTTAACCTACATTGATTAGAGGGAGGGCCTTGTTTTCTTTAGTCATGATCAGGGAGCCTTAATAAAGGTCACATAAGTTTACTTATTGGGCCCTTAAGGAGTGATTCTTAGACCGATGGTCCCTGTCAGTTGGTCAAGGGTTACCCTATCTTCTCAGGTGCAAATGGAGAGTCATGGGTTAGAGTTAGATATTAGAAGCCTACCAGAGCTGTTCAAGTTCCAACAAGGTTTGAACAGATCCCAAGCAGGCTATGAGGGAGAGTTATGGATACTATTGAGGATTTCATAGGATTATGACCCCTTCTTATTACTTAGGCAGATACTGTATTTAATTGCTTTTAAGATACATATATTTCAAATTTTAATATCTCTGAATTTGGATTATGTTTTATAATCAGCAACATCTTGGCATCATATCAGTTTAATTATTAACTTTTTCTCTTTGTTGGTATATAAAATAATGGTGTATTTTATAATCTGTGGTATTTTCTATTTGATGAGATGCAGTAATTATTTTTGTTGCGATTGCTTTAATGCGTTTGAATTGTATTCTTGCCTTTTCCACAATCACTGCAGAGTGATTCCATGTCATTCATTTTGGTCAGGTGGCTTTTTTTGTTTTTTTGCGGGGGGTTTGTTTTCTGTTTTTTTGTCAGGTTTTTTCTTACAGTTGAAAGACTGTTTTAAGCTGCTGGTGGCAGTTTTGGCAACCTGTTCATTCTCTTTCATTCCTCTATTACTAGTTTAATTTTCCCTCTCACTACTTACTCAGAGACTGCCAGATTATTCTTCCCAGTATGTAACTCCCACGATGTCAGTCATTTCAAAGACTATCAGTATCTTCCTATTTACTTATTAAAGCCACCTACTCTCTAACTTTATTCATTCTTTCAATGGTTAGATTTTAGACAAATTTTAATTAAAGAAGACACAAAACCCATCACCGTAGATTCTTTTCTTTCCTGTGAACCTTCACATACTGAATTTTTTTAAAATTGTCAATGCTATGTGATCATTCATAGTTTGAAAATAATGCTATACTAATTTACATTCATAGATGGTTGTATGTAATACTTGTTTTACATATATTAGTTAATTTTATGTTGATAAAAAGAAATAACTTGTGATGAATTAAAACATTTTCAAAACTTTCTTTTTTGTGTTCATGCTAATAAGCCTATACATGTATTTATAGGTACAAATATGTTAGACCTAATTAGTTTATCTTCATAGAGTCTTAAATCTGGTGTATTAGTTATGTGGATGTAGACACCATGAGGTTAAATAGGTTGAATTAATGTATTATGCTTAGATAATTCTATACTACTAAAAACAGCTACCTATTGTTGGGTGTTTATTATGTATAAACACTGTTGATCTATATTATCTCGTTTAATCCATACAATTCTGTATAATAGATACTATTGCTATTTTGCAAATGAAGAAACTGAGGCATTAAGAGATTAAATAACTTGGGCAGGGCCCCATAAGTAATTTCTCTGATTCCGTAAGCTGAATTAACTATTCAACTGAAGTTTCAAAAGGTTCAAGTTTTCACTTTAATATTATCTTTAATATTATTTAAATATTATCTTTAAAAAAAGAAATATTATCTGTAATATTACTGAAATAATATTATTGAAATGCTAATTGATACTAAGAACTTTCCTTTGTCAATTGGCTACAGATTTTTTATTTTATACTTTGTACATTATAAGATATCTGAGAGAATGTCTTTGCGGTCTTTTAGCTCTGATACTCATTATTTAAATGCCACTTTTTAGTCTACCTCATTGCATTTTATTAATTTAAATAATTTGTTATTTTGGTGCAGTTTTATGTGGGGATGAGTTATAAAGTAGTGTTTGGCAGTGAAAAGTTTGACAAACACTTTTATGTTATGATGTCAGTAACTGCAGTAATACAAGTTATTTATAAACTGTAGTTGTTATAAAATGCTTTTTTTAAAAAAAATTTAAAAATTGAATTGTTTTACAGGTATCCATTATTTGGACTTAATCACACTGCACTGAGTTATGATGGCATTTCCCAGGCAGTTCTCTAGAAAAAGCTATAATTTAGTAAAAAGAAATGACTTTCTCTGTCAGTGACATAGCCAGTGTTTATTATATCCAAATTAAAACACAATAGTACTTTTCTTAGTATTTAGTTGTTGAGACTTCTTTACTGCTTAGTGAAATTTATGGAAGCACTTGGCCATTAATAGTTCAGTAGACTAGTTACTGTTCTAGTAATTTCAGTTAGACATTTTCAGCTATCAAAAGCTCAGGTAGTGAGTTCTTTTCAAATAATTTTTTCCCCTTGCAAACAAATTTATTTAGACAGAACAGATATTGCAGAGAGTTTAGACCAAATATGAAGTTAGAGGGCATAGTTCCCACAAGACTGACCTCACTTCTGACACCAGTTACAAATTTAGGGGTTCCCAAACCACCGACCACCCTTAGATTTAGTAATTTGCTAGAAGGATTCACAGAACTCACTGAAAGGTCTATACTCATATGTATGGTTATTACAGGGAAAAGGCAACAGATTAAAATCAATCAAGGGAAGAAGCACGTCGGGCATCATCTGGGTAATTACCAAATGCAGAGCATCCATTGTCTTCTTCCTATGGAGTGAGGGCACGTTACTTTCCTGGTGTTGTTGTGTGATGCTATGCGTTGAGTATTGCCAGGCAAGAAAGCTCACCTGAGTCTTGGTTTTTAAAGTCTCCTACTATTATTGTATTATTGTTGATGTGTTTCTTTGATTTTGTTATTAATTGGTTTATATAGTTGGCTGCTCCCATGTTAGGGGCATAGATATTTACAATTGTTAGATCTTCTTGTTGGACAGTCCCTTTAAGTATGATATAGTGTCCTTCCTCATCTCTTATTATAGTCTTTCTCTTAAAATCTAATTTATCTGATATAAGAATTGCCACCCCAGCTTTCTTTCTTTTTTTTTTTTTTTTTGCCACCCCAGCTTTCTTTTGATGTCCATTAGCATGATAAATTGTTTTCCACCCCCTCACTTTAAATCTGGAGGTGTCTTTGGGTCTAAAATGGGTTTCTTGTAGACAGCATATCAATGGGTCTTGTTTTTTTATCCATTCTGATACCCTGTGTCTTTTGATTGGGGCATTTAGCCCATTTACATTCAGGGTAACTATTGACAGATATGAATTTAGTGCCATT
>CM052896.1:69505519-69601074 GCA_028534135.1 Potos flavus
ATGTAATCAGGCTGGAGACTAGATCCAAGCCATGTGCTAGATTTAGGGTATATTTTGATCTATTTGAAGAAAGTGTATCCCAAAATTTTAAAGAAAAAAGAAAAAACCCTATATGTATACAAAAAAATAAGGTTAAATACAATGAGTGGATAAAATATGTAACAGTAAAAATTAGAAAAGATTTTTAAAAAGGTGTTGATTAGATACTAGTTAAAAAACATTAAAATAAGAAAGAGGAAAAATAAAATAAAAATATAAAAAAATAAAAAATACAGTAAGAAAAAAATAAAATTGAAAGAATTTAACTATGAAAGACTAAAGGGTCGTGGGAAAAATAAAAAGCCATGAATTCTATGTGTTGCTTTTTCCTATCTCAGGAGTTCTGCCGTTTTCTTTGATTGGTGAACTTGGTCTTGGCTGGATATTCTTGCTGATCTTCTGGGGGAGGGGCCTGTTGCTTAGATTCTCAAGTGTCTTTGCCCAAGGCGGAGTTGCACCGCCCTTGCCAGGGGCCGGGCTAGGTAATCTGCTCGGGTTCACTCTTGTAGTTTTTGTTCCCTGAACGCTTTCTGTACAGCTTTGGAGGAGGGGAATGAAAATGGTGGCCTCCCAGTCTCCGGCCCGTAGGAGCCGAGAGCTGGGGGCCCCACTCCTCAGTGCGCCCGCAGAGAAAAGCAGTCCGTCCCTCCCGTCTCCCTGGTCTCCGGCCGTGCTCCGAGCTCACCCGGCCTGTGACCGAGCGTCTCTGTCCCTGGCGCACGGCCGTTTGGAGTCTCCAGACCCAGCAGATTCCTGCCGCGAGCTACTGCGCTGCTCCTCTCGGAGGAGGAAGGAGGGGGTCTCTCCGGATCTGCCCCTTGTGGGGTCCCTGCTCGAAGAGCAGTGGCCTGACTGTGCCGGGATCACAGTTCAAGGTAAGCCTGAGCTGGCAGCCCACTGTTCGGCTTGGTCTCTGCCGTTGGCTTCCCCGTTCTGATACCTGGGAGCTCTGCCACCCTCAGACACCCCCGGTCTTTCTGTGACCCCACGAGTCCTGAAACCACGCTGTCTCCACAAGGGCTCCACCCCCCACTTAGCCTCTGGAGCGATGTCCCTCAGTGGAGCAGATTTCTAAAAGTCCTGATTTTGTGCTCCACTGCTCTGCGGCTTGCCGGGAGCCAGCCCCTCCCCCTGTGGTCCATCTTCCCGTCGCTTTGGATTCACTTTTCTGCACGTCCTACCTTCCAGAAAGTGGTCGATTTTCTGTTCCTAGAGGTGCTGTTCATCTCCTCTTCTATTTCCTGCTAAGTTTGTAGTTGTTTAGAGTGGTTTGATAACTATCTAGCTGAACTTCTGGGATCAGACACTATCTCTGCCTCTTACTCCTCCGCCATCTTGCTCCTCTCCTCCCTAAGTCTTGGTTTTTAGAATTTTTTTTCTTTTTCTTATTTTTTTTAATTAAGAAATTTTTAAAAATTTTAATTCAGTTAATCAACATATAATGTATTATTGGTTTCAGAGATACAGGCCTGTGATTCATCATACCCGGTGCTCATTACATCACTTGACCTCCTTAATGTCCATTACCTAGTTACCCCATCCCACTGCCCCTTTCCCCTCCAGCAGCCCTCAGTTTGTTTCCTATGATTAAGAGTCTTTTATGGTTTGTCTCCCTCCATGGTTTCGTCTTGTTTTATTTTTTCCTCTCTTCCCCTATGATCCACTTTTTTGTTTCTTAAAATTCCACGTATCAGTGAGATCATGTGATAATTGTCTTTTTCTGATTGACTTATTTCACTTAGCATAATACCCCCTAGTTCCAGCCATATTGTTGCAAATGGCAAGATTTCATCTTCTTGATGGCTGTGTAATATTCCATTGTATATATATACACCACATCTTCTTTATCCATTCATCTGTCGATGGACATCTGGGCTCTTTCCATGGTTTGGCTATTGTGGATATTGCTGCTATAAACATTGGGGTACAGATATCCTAGGGGTAAATATCCAGTGATTCAGTTGCTGATCATAGGGTAACTCTATTTTCAAGTTTTTGAGGAACCTCCATACTCTTTTCCAGAGTGGCTACACCAGCTTGCATTCCCACCAACAGTGTAGGAGAGAGTTCCCCTTCTTCCGCATCCTTACCAACATCTTTCGTTTCCTGACTTGTTAGTTTTAGCCATTCGAACTGGTGTGAGGTGGTATCTCATTGTGGTTTTGATTTGTATTTCCCCGATGCCAAGTGATGTTGAACACTTTTTCATGTCTCTGTTGGCCATTTGGATGTTTTCTTTGGAGAAATCTCTTTATTGGGACTCTTGTTATGTGGTCATGATTGATTGTTAATGTGGCTGAAATCAAGCTCTAGTGTCTAGCTGCTCCAAGCACGACCCAAGCCCCACCCTAAATTACATCTTCATTGTCTGGCTAGCCCAAGGCCCCAGGTGAACAAAGACTTTAGAGATTACTTTTTAGAAGCTGGTCAAAGGCCACTTTTGTGGGGGCGACTGCCTTTCTGGGCAAGGTTAAATTCTATATTATACCGATACAATGTGAATAATACTGGTTTATAGAATGAATCTATGTCTGAGGCTAAATTTGGATATCAATCTAGTATGTAGGAAACACTGTTGCTGAGAATTTCTTAAGTATTTTAACTCAGAATGGGAAAGTATAGTTGGTCTGGGCTGTGGCATTCTCCAGCCAGAGAGATTGCTGGGATTGCTTTGGATATCTTGAGGCCTACTAATTCTGTTACACCCCATATCCCTGTCACTCTTGGTAATTGCCCAAATATAAGCCTCTCTGGTCATTAAAAAAAAAAATTCTCTTTTTTATACTGTTTAGGACTCCCTTTCTCCTAAACCTATAATTTCCTTCCTCTTCTTCCCAAATTTTTGTTGTTTTTGAGCTCCAGCTTCTATTAAATGAATTCTCCTTAATAACCTTAACTGAAAACTCCTCTATTTATTTGCCCTAACTGAAAACTGCTATTCTTTGTAGACACTGCTTTTCACAAAGTCTTCTTAAGTGGATGCAGCTCATTCTTTACTAATTGTCTACACATGGGTTTAGGATGAGGTTTGGCATATTTCTTGGGCAGCTTCTGTTCTAGCACTCCTCCATAATTATATTCTTTTTGATAATCGTGGTTATTAAAAGTATAATCACCTTTTCCCTCTCTTCTTTGATCACCTTTTTTCATTTCTTAAAGACAGTGACACTTCCTTTTCATTCCAGTTCTAGCCACCATCTTGGATGACTTAAGAGTCTATGTACACACTCTGGCTAATATCCTTAGCCTTTCAATTTCTTCACTTTCTTAGTGTGAGTGCCCTCAACTTTTGTTCTGCTTCAGCTATCTGTTCTTGTGGTACACCCTCAATCTTGTCCCCTGGTAGAATTCATTGTCCTCATCTTACCATATTGTCTCATCCTTTCTTCCCTCTTTTTATGGCCACTGTACCTCAGGTTCCTTGGCTGTCCCACTATACCTTTCATTTCTTTCCTAACAGAGATATACATGACATACTATTTCACTGCCTTACTGATAACTTCATCTCCTTTTTACTCTCTTTCCATTGTACCATCTACCTCAACTCCAGTCTAGATTGGATTCAGCATTCTCCTTTCTCTGTTCTTCCTCAGGCTGCTGGGTGCTGCTAGAGAAGTCCTTATAAATGGTATTCTGAATTAATGATTTCTAACATTGAATCCTCTGTTGTCCAGTAATCCCTGAGAAGTTTTTTCTTCTACTCTTTTTTCTCTCTCTTGCCTAAAAACCTGTTATCCTTGTGGAGACTACTGAAAAATCTGCTTTGTTTTTCTGAAGACCTCTGTCCTTCCCTATATCTCCCCCTTGACTTTTATTGGTTGATCGGATTTTCTGCTTTACAAAGAAAATTAAATTTATGTGGTACAAACTCTTTCAAGTCCTGTGCAGCCCTCTTACAAACTTATCTGTAGCTAAACTCATTCTTGCCCTCTTCTCTTTTGTGTCTCTGGTTTCTTTCTCTTTATTAACTCTTTCACATCAACATTTAAACATGCCCGTGGCAGATAGTATTGACTAACTATATAAAGGTCGTTTCCACCCTCATCTCTCTTACTGCCTCAAAATGGAGTCTGGAAAGTCAGAGAGTTTCTCAGCTTCTCTTGTAGTTAAGAGGAGCCAACCATGTGACCTAGTTCTAACCAATGAGACATGAAGGAAAGTCATATGTAGGAGATGGGGTTCTGGGTAAGGTGTTTTGCTTCCTAACAAAGGGCTATGGTTTGTAATTCCCCTTTCTTTTTGTTGGAAATATGTTGTGTGAACGTGATGTCTGGTAGTGGTGTCCGTTTTGTGGCAGAGCTTGTGGCAGAGCAGATGACATCACTGAGATTCTGACAAAATCTTAGAGGTGTCTACTTTCAGACTTTTTGTTAAATAAGCAGTAAATGTCCCAGTGGTTTAAGCATTGTTTGTTATGTTTTCTGTTACTTGCCTCTGAAAGCACTTTAACTTACAATGCATAAGTTTCTTCCCCAAAAAACCAAGAATAAGCAACTCTGTTTTGACTCTATTAGATACTAGTCTAATTTTCCTTCTCCTTTGTAGCCACGCTTCTTGAAAGAATTTTCTAAATCTCTTACTGTGTTATCTTTCATCTACTTCTGTCTTTATTTATCTTTACCATGCGTTAGCCAGGGTCATCAGAGGCTTTTTGGTTTTTTTTTTTATTGCTTTGTGTACTTTTCAGTTCTTATTTTAATTGCTCTCTCTACAGTATTTGATCAGTTAACCTTAATCTTCAAATAGTCTTCTCCATTAGTTTCTATCACACTGCATTCTCCTATGCGGTGTACTTTTTATCTTCTCTTTCTCATTCTACTTTATAGTTTCTCTTCCTCTATTCATTTTTAAAATATTCGTCCTCAGCACAGCTATGACTATGCCAATTTTACAGGCCTAGAGACTAAGTGATCTTAGGTCATATAATTAGTAGATGGTGCAGCCAACATTCGAAGACAGTGTAAAAGCTTTTACGATTCATCTCTTGGAATCTCTGTGATCTTGTGCTTTCCTTGGGCAATATCATTCATTCCTGAAGCCCGGATGCATATGTTCATCCCCAAAATGTCTACTGAGTTGTACATACACCCATCACAAGTGCAACTGCCAGCTGGGTATCTCTGCTTGATAGTCATATCGATACTTCAAAGTCTGGAAGTCCAGATTAGAACTCGTCATTGTCCTGCACACATGTGACCCTCCTTCCTTACTTGTGACGAAGACTGATGGATTATCATCCATGTAGCTATAAAGGCCAAAATCTGAGTGTCATCTTTGACTCATCCTTCTTTTTCTCCCACTGCTCATATTCATTGTGTCCTGTTCTCCCATCTCTGCTGCTGTGCCTCCCCCAGGGTAGTGCACCCTTATCTCTCTCCCCAGGAAAGCTGTAACAGACTCCACATCGATATCCCTGTGTGATCTGAGATAGTCGGACTAATCTTTCTTAAATGCAGATCTCATCATGTTACTTTCCTGATTTAGACTCTTTAGTGACAACTTGTTGTTTACTGGACAAAAGCTCAAAATTTAATTTGGGAATTAAGGCCCTTCTTGATCTGATCACAGCTTACTTCCCCACTTCCACTCTCTGCTCCAGCTGTTCTAAATTATTCACTGTTCCTGGATTCATCTTACTTTTCTTGCCTCAAGGACTTCCCTCATGCTCTTCTTTTGTGCTGGAATACTCTTTTCTGTAACTCCATCTTGTCCTTCAGGTTTTAGCTTAGATGTCACCTCCTTTGAGAAAGCCTTCTGCAATACCCCTTCCCCACACTAAGGGTTCTTGTATGTTTGTGGTGCCTTGAAAGCGCCACCCACTGTATTGTCTCAGGGCCTTCATACAGGCTGCTTCCTCTGCCTCTGTCCCTTCCCTGCCTGCTCCATGTTGCTGTTCATTCCGGATAGTGCTCCGTGGTAGTCCTATGTTTTCCTCCATCATAGCTAAGAAATCCTTTTGTTCATTTTGTGAAATTTGAAACAATTCTTTGCATTCCTAGGAATTTCAAATATTGAATAGTTTGCTTTTAATTTGTGTCTCCTTCCCCCTTAATCCAAGCCCTCAAAAACAAAATAGAAACCCAAGTCTGTTCTTTAGCTTTATGCTTCTCCAAGCAAGCTGACATTACCTAACTTGAGAATCGATTATGTGCCAGAAGTCAGCTGATGCTGTTTGGGAAAAAAAAATGGCATTTGCAGCTTTCAGCTCTAGCCACTGAACCTGACAAGTTCTGACATCTTTTCTCTTGGCTGCCTCTTACTTCTTTTTCTGTTTCCATGGAAATGGACATCAGATCACAGAAACATAGTAAGATACTGGTGGCTAATTGCCGTTGCAGATTTCTGAATTCTCTTTGTTTGCGGAGTGATTATTTCAGTGACTCTTGTCCACTATGCAGTATGTGGTAGTTAGCCAAAACATCTAAGGCAGTTTCTGGATTTGAGAGCCAGATGATGTTTCCCAAGTGTCACTAACGAATATCCTAAAATGTATACCCTATTTCAGCTCTCAGAGAAAATATATTTTAATTTAAGAAGTATAATCTTGTCAGAGTAGAGCACTAGGTTTCAAACCAGGAGATCTGGCCCTAGTCCCAGATCCTCTCTTGTCTCACTGTTTCACCTTGGTCAATTTTGTTGTATTTATTGAATGAACCCATTGCTACTACTTAGCCCTGAGGCTTATTTACAAGTGTCCTAGAGAAAAGACTGCGTCTCTACCAGTATGTTTTAATAGAAAAAATAGAAATAAGATTTGCAACTAATTTTAGTTAAGGAAATCAAACAAGGTTTCTAGACATCTAAAAAGGAAAAATACTTTTAATTCTAGCTTATTTTCAACTTCTGTAACATGGTTAGAATGGCTTGTCATATGGCTAGAAAAATTAGCTTGAGAATCTCTTTTTAATGTACATGTGGCTTCCCAAGACACATACATCCTATCCTATGGCAAAGTAAAGTGATTAAATTTATAGTTGAAATATTCTGTTTATTTCCTATTTAATGAAGAAAGTTATTACATTGCTTATCTAATTTGTATTTTATTCATATCCAGGATGTAGGAAGATTTGCCACAGCCATATACCTCTATAGTATGCTTATCTCTGCCAGGTCAGGATTTCCTTGTAAATCTAAATTTAGAACTTGGAAAGCCAGGTTTTGTTAAGTGCAAGAAGGGACTGCCATGTACATATAAAAGAGATTAGTATTGCTGAGCCACTTCTTCAGCATATAGTGTCTGCTTTATATCAAATGAACTTGAGTAATTGAAATTGAGTATGAGCAGAGTAAATCTGTTTTTGCATGACTACACAGAATAAAATACAGGTTTATACCAAAGTCCCACTTGGTAGTTGCATGTGTACAGATAAACCATACATGAAAAGACATTATTAATAATTTAAATGGGAAGTAATCCATTTTAGACTGTGTAATTGTGGTAAATTTTTCAAAAGGGGAAAAAACACTGCTTTATTCAATTTGCTGTGAATTTAGTTTCCCATAATGAACTTGCAGTAGAATTGGGGTCTGGTCGTGTCAGACTCCCTCTGTTTGTGACATAGCTGTAGGCTTCAGTAGATTTACCACAGGTCCCAGTACTTAAGGTACAGTGCTTTAGAACAAAAGTTTAAGTAAAAAATATTCTATAGTTGTAGATAATCAGAAAAAAATGTTCAAGAAAGAAATTTTAATGGCCTACTACCCTGCTATCAAACTAAGCCTCTGTTGACTTTTTTGGCATATTCTTTCACTTAGGAAAATTCTACCAATATATAAAACAAAATTGGAAAAACAATTGGGATAATGCTATATGTACTGCTTTGTAGCCTACTGACTTCATTTCCCATATCATGAACATTTTACCCTGGTATCATGTAATCTTTAAAAATGATTTTGGGGCACCTAGGTGGCTCAGGCATTTGAGTGTCCGACTCTTAATTTCAGTTCAAGTCATGTTCTCAGGGTCATGAGATCGAGCAGAGCCCTGTGTGGGGCTCCATGTTCAGCAGTGAGTCTGCTTGAGATTTTCTCCCTCTCCCCTTACCCCGGCTCTCGCATGCACTCTCTCTCAAATAAGTGAGTAAATCTTAAAAAAATAAGTAAATCTTTAAAAAATGATTTTAAGAAATATATAATATGCTATCACAAATGATTCCATAATTTATTTAACTTTTAAGTTAATCGATATTTAGATTATTTTCTTATAAACTCCTTTGAACAGGAACCTATAAACTTTCTGTATCCTTTCAGTCAATGTAGAAAGTACCTAAATTATCTGGTTTTCCTGGGTGGTACCTTAGAAGTTTTTTTGTTTTATTTTGTTTTTTGGGTTTTTTTTTGTGTGTGTTTTTTTTTTAAGATTTTATTTATTTATTTGACAGAGAGAGAGAGATCACAAGTAAGCAGAGAGGCAGGTAGAGAGAGAGGGGGAAGTAGGCTCCCCGCTGAGCAGAGAGCCCGACACGGGGGATCCCAGGACCCTGAAATCATGACCTGAGTCGAAGGCAGAGGCTTTAACCCACTGAGCCACCCAGGCGCCCCAACCTCAGAAGTTTTTACTTTGTTTTATTTTTGTCTGCCATATCTCAGACTTCTCTAAATCTTACTAATTTTATCTCCAAAATACCTCTTGAATTTGTTCTTTCATCTCCATTCTCACTGTGATTGCAGTTGTTGAGTCTTTATCATCTAGGCTGGATTATTGCAGTAGTCTCATATCTAACTGATCTTTTCTACTGCTGGTTTCTTCTTTCGGTATATTACTTATGGTCAAATTTGTCTTTCTAGAGTATAGATATAGTCATATATTACCTGGCTTTAAAGTCTTTGATATTTTCCCCCAGTGTCTGCTGCATAAAGTTTAACTTCTTAGCCTAATATTCAAGGGCATTCGTATTTTGACCCGTCTAACCCTTTAACCTCATTTCTCTCTTCTCCTTTCCACTTTTGCGTATCACAGGGAGCCTTCACTGAACATATTAAGGTTCTCATAGCCCTTCATGTACTTTGGGCCCTTTCTGTTTTCTGTGGACTATCCCTCATCCCTGGTAATTACTTGCTCCCTTCTTTCAAGACTTACAGCTCAGAGCTGTAAAGCTCTGCTGTCCAATACAGTAACCACTAGCCACGTGTGGCTATTAAAATTAATTTAAAAATAGAATCAGTTCCTCAGTCATATTAGCCACATTTTAAGTGTGCAATAGCTAGCAGTTAGTGGCTATTGTATTGGGCAGCACATGTTAAAGAACATTTTCCTCATTGCAGAAACTTCTATTGGACAGCATTGCTACAAAGCCTTTTCTAAAATAATCGATTTTCTCCTCAGAGCTTCTGTAACCTTTAAGATTAACTATTTTAAAAAGCCCTTGAATTCCTTTATGCGTCAGAAGGGACTAAGCCTTGTTCTTTTCATCTCTAGCATCTAGAATAGTACCTGGCATGTAATTGAATTTCAAGATATGTTGACTGAATGAACAAATGAGTAAAAAAAAAAAAAAAAAATGACATGAGTTTTCAGATATCATGTGAATTATGACAATTTTAGGGATCTTTCAAGTCTAGAGAAATGCTGATTCACTTTTGTAAAATGCATGATTGTCAGTTTCACTTCATTAGTGCCTCACAAAACCTTAGACAGATTGCTCAGTTTCTCTGATTCTTTTATCATCAAAACATTGGGGAATTAGGTATATTTCCCCCATACAGTTTAATATAAGGCCAACATTTACTCTATCCCAGATATTGTGGACCTTACATAAAAGCATAAAGCATTTTCAGTAGATTCTGCACTATTGCTTGAGTTTATACTTCATGAGCTGAGAGAACAGACATTTAGGTTGTGCCTGGAATTCTCATCTCCTTAATTTTATTTCATTTTCATAATATTTTGATGAGGTCCTCTTTTTTCCTGTTTTGCAGATAAGGAAGCAAGCATAGGGAGAAGCTATGTTTAGAGTTAGAGAGTTAGAGAGAAGGAGTTTGCTTAAGGTCACATATAGCCATGAAGGGACTTTTTATTACACCTCAGCTGCCTCTCATTTGAACTGTTAATACATTCAATGCCTCTGGGTAGCTTTAATGATTTATATATTTTGTAATTGTTCATGATCAGAGTATGTCTCTTGAAAAAAATATCGAAGAAAGAAACTATAGTGCCCTACTGTTAACATTTTGTGATTGACTGCTATGGCCTGGTATCATGCCAGGGCTAATAGGATCTAACCACATCAGGTTAAAGGAATAACCATAAATTCTGTAAGGAGTAGAATTCCAGAAGCCTTTTGGAGGTATTTAATTACTTTATGAATTGCAATTATGTATTGCCACTGGCTGTCTAGCTAGTTTTCAAAAATACTTCCCAAAGCCCAACATCAACATTTAAAAAATTACGCAGTACAGTGCCTGGCACAAAGTTAGTGTTCAGTGATGGTTTGTTTAATGAATGTATGATAAATAACAGAAGTACTAGTAATTAGTAGTAATAATGGCTAACATCGTGTGAATGTTTTCTCTTTGCCCAGTAAAGCTTATTAGCTTACTGTGCTAAGCTCTTTACTTGAATTATTTCACTTCATTCATTGACTGGTGAACACCTACACTGTGCTAGGCACCATGCTTGGTGCTGGAGATACAGTGGTAAACAAAGACCTTGCTCTCATGGATCATTCTTTTTGGTGGGAGAGAAAGGAATAAACACATAAGTAAGAACCTAATGTAATATTGGTTAGTGATCAGTGCTATGGAAAAAAAATACATAATGATCAGGGAAAGCTTATCTGAGAAGGTGATGTTTAAAGCAGACTGGAATGGAAGGATAGAGAGCGAGCCATCCAAGATGTTTGGGATTAGAACATTCAGAGTGGAAGGAACAAGTGTAAAAGTGAGCAAGAAGGCCAGGGACTAGATCTTCTAGAATCTTACAGGCTGTGGTGAGGGTTTTGAATTTTATTCCAAATATGATGAAAGCCCTTAGAAGTTTTTACGTAGTGGAGTCCTATTATCTGATTTTTGTTTTGAAGGGATCACTTTGGCAGCTTGTAGAGAGAATAGAATAGGGGGAGTGGGAAGAAAGGGGTGAGAAGAATGGAAGTAGTTATAATATTCCAACAGCCTGTGAGATAGGTTCTATTATTTCCTCCAGTTTTAGGTTGGAGCATAGAGGTCCAGAGACGTTAAGAGGCTGTTCAGTGCTACAGATCTAGTCTGTTTTATATGGTCTCTGCTATTATATTGTAATATATAATTTATATATTATATATAAATATTACATACACACACACACACACACACACACACATATATATCTGCATGACTTCCATGAATGAGTTTTAAGAATTTTTGGCATTGTATATTAACCCAGTGTAGCTAATATGTATGTAAATTTCTACTGAATGTTGTCTTTTTTAAAAAATTATTTATTTATTTATTTTTTAGTAGGCTGTGTACCCAACATGGGGCTCTTACTCACACTCCCCAGATCAAGAATTGCATGCTCTGATTGAGCAAGCCAGGTGCCCCAAATGTTGTCTTTCTTAGTGAGACTGTTTTCTTAATAGATAACAAGTTGTGAAAGCATATATTACATAGAATTTGTTAATTCTATTACATTTATTAATCGTTGCTCATATCCGAATGAATGAACCACCATTTATCTGTCAGTTCTGAGAGTTCTCTTTTACCTGTGTCCATTTGGAGAATTGTGAAGATAGGACAAGAATACATATATTTTTCTTTAAAGTTTTTATTTTAATTCCAGTGTAGTTAACATACAGTGTTATATTAGTTACAGGTGTACAATACAGTGATTCAATAATTCTATACATTGCTCAGTGTCTATCATGATAAGTGTACAAGAATATGTATATTCTTATTAAAAGGCACTCATTAGAATGCTTTTTTATTAAAACAAGTTTCTTTGTGTAAGCATAAACTACTCTGAGATTTAATTTCACTAATCAGTAAAACTGATTCATGGAAAAAATGAAAACTTAATGATTGAATTAAAATAGGAAAAAGCACAATTTTTAGGTACCAACACAAGTTTTAGGTATAATGAAAAGATCGTGGATTTAGGGAAAGAATATAATCTTAATCTTTCTGAGCCTATTTCTTCATCTAAAGTGAAGATAATATAATCTACTTCATTGGACTGTTGTGATAATTAAATGTGATAATGCTTCTACAGTGTCAGCTATATTGCTTTGTACATAGGGTTAGTAAATGTTACATTCTTATTAAAATTAGAATTGTGGGTTCAGGAAATTTTGTTCAAAAAAAGTTTAGCAATTCCTAATTAATAGCCTAAATTCTTATAAAACCTTAGTATTTTTACTCATTTGCTTCCTATCTTAAGGCTTATGTCTTATGAAGGACTGCTAGTGATACTGGTGGAATTATTTTAGCCTTTAGGACACAAAATTCAGAGATGCATGATAGCTGTCTTTAAATCTATAAAGGGTTGTCATATGAAACAGGGATTTATTTTTCATGACTTAGGAGAGCAGAACTATGATCAGAGGGTGAAAACTATAGTAAAGATTATTTTGGCTCATTAAAATAAAGTCATTTCCAAAAACAGAATTAATGCTTTATCGGATTGGCCATAGCTGCATCAGTTTTCCAGAATGTGTAAGAGACTGAAGTTTTTATTTTGTTTTGTTTTGTTTTTTTACTTAGTTTGAAGATTTCTTCAACCTGAGAATCACTAGAATATAAGCTACATGAAAGTAGAGATCTTGTGTTTCTTGGCCACTGAAGTATCTTCAATGCCTAATATTGTGCCTGATGTTCCTGTTGAATGAGTGAATGAGTCATTTATTAGTGGAACTCCTCTGCATAGTTCAATCATCTTTGCCTTAAGTTCAGTTCTAATTTTGGTTGATAGCTTGACTATTTATTTGGGTTAAAAATGAGGGAAACTATGGGGAATTGCTATTTGGTAAGCAAACAAAGGAGTTAGTGGAGGATTTCTCAACAGTGACAGTGACTCTGTTGATATTTTGGGTCAGATAATTGTTTTGTCCTTTACATTATAAGATTTTTAGCAGCATCTCTGGCTGTTAAATACTCATCAGATGCCAGTAGCACTCCTCCTCTCACTCATGACCATGAAAAATGACTCCGGACATTGCCATATGTCTCATGGGAAGCAGATTGTTCCTTGTTGAAAACTACTGATTTAGTGAATAACCTACTAGAGCATAATCGTGCGAAAGACAAATCCAGGGAGATCCCTTATATGTGCTAGATGGGTTGATGCCTGTTTGTTTAATAAAGCCTATTAGATCTTCAAATTAAAAAAAAAGAACAAATCCAATATTTTCGTTATATGAAGTTAGAGAAAATGGTGTTTATCATTTAAGAAAGCTCATTGCAAATTATTTGTTTTAAAATGAACTATACACTGGTATCATGAGATGTATATTGAGGCCTGTATATAGCTTTATAATGAAAAAGTTGTCTGTGTAATGCTTCTGCATTTCTACCTCGCTTTAAAACACGAAGTTGATTCTTTAGTTTTAGCTTCTCAGTAAAGAAAGACCCACTATATTTCTTTGGTGGTAGTAAAATTATTTATACTGTGTTTTTAGCCCCAAATTGCTTTGACAACCGTTATATGTTGTAGTACAGGTGTGGAAGGTCAAAAGTAGGGGTTGATGGAAATGGTGACTTATAATAATGAAAGACAGAGACAGTAGAAAGTGTGATTAGAAGAGGTAGCAGGAGCAGAAAGCCCAGCAGCTGATCAAAGATTAGAGAAGCAGGAGTACAAATTTTTTAAAGTGATATATATATTTAAGATTTTATGTTTTGGTCTTAGCCTAAGAGTATGATCATCTCATGACAGATGCGGTTTTATAAGTAATTATGGTATACACCATTCATATTGGAAGTCAACTATTTTTAGGCCTTACTGAGTTACTTTTTTACTTCTCTCCCTAGTATTTATGTTAATATTTCCTCTTGTTTAAATCTTCTAAAAGGCAAGTTCTAATGAATCCTTACTTGCATTATATTTAATTCAGTGTATTTTCTTGTCACATCACACTTTCTTTACAACATACTTTACCAAACTATTCATGATCTTGATTTAATTATAAGCTAGATGCTGTTGCATTTTAATGTTTAACACTTGCATACATATTTTGATGGAGTCATTTCTAAACTATAGTATACTCACTAGGCATTATTATAAAGAAAGCATCTGTCAGCATTTCCATTATAAACCCTAATTTATTTTTAAGGAGTTTTTGACCTGTCTATTTCTAAATTGCTTTTGGCTAAAACCTACTATAGAAGTTGTCAGCTGAAATCCAAGTTTTGTTACATTTTATATAAGGGAAAAATTGAAGCTAGTATTTCTGACTACTTTGCATCACAGCATTGAAAACACTCATATTTTAGTGGACTCAGGTGCTTTTTACTTGATATTTGTTTATTTCTCATTAACTTAAGTGAGGAAATGGATACTGACAGACAGTTAAAGGGGCTTGTTTCTTTTCCTGTGTTGTGCTGTGAAATTTTTGAGAGTTATTTGAAAAGTATTTACTGAGTAGATACATTAAGTATTTTGTTAGAACCACCTTAGAACATGAAAGTATCTTTATGAAGCCCATAGGAAATCAAATCCAGGTTTACTGGGAACAGAGAAACTTGCAAAAGCATGAGCTATAATGAGATTCTGGAGATAGCTGTATGACTGCAAAAGTGAATAACTTTAATGATCAAGAGTTGGGATTCTTATTCTCCTTGTCCTCCTCATGTGGTATTATTTTGCAGTCATAACCTGGTTGATTTCTGCTCCTCCCTCTTTTTTGTGAGATGTCATTGTTCCTTTGAGTAGATGTTTCTATATCATCCTTTCAGATTGCTTTTAAATACTTGAAAGCCACAGTTATGACTTATTTTTTATCTGATATTGAACTTGAGATTTTAGTATTCTCTTAAACTGATTACCTATATAAATGGTGATGTTAATGTAGTTAATGTAAACTTTATACAAAATTAAAAACATTAAAGAGTTTACCGAAAATTGAATGAGTTTATTCACTTACAGTTATTCAACAAATATGTATATTTTACCTCCTATGTACCAGTCACTATATACAGAATATATAACAATGAGCAAAACAGGCACACTCCATACCCTCTTGCATAATCTAGTAAGGGAGTGAGATAATAAGCAAGTAAAAAAAGAAAAAAAGTAAAAAAGCACCAATTTATTTCAGTCAGGTTTTATATCCCCAAATCTTACCTTTTTATAAATGATCCATAACACAGAAACCTATATTTAAATGTACAAGTTTTTAAATTTTATTGGAACATAAAGATTTAAAGCATTATGTTACTTGAGTTATACCTAAACTATTATTATTTCTACACTAATGGAATCTTTATGCTTATATGTATATTTTAATTAGTAATTGCTCTTGTCTACGGAATTGATTTTGTGTATTTTTCCAGTATTTGGCCATCTAAACATATTATTTATTCTAATAGAATTTCTTGGTAGGGGCGCCTGGGTAGCTCAGTTGTTTGAGCATCTGACTCTTGATTTGGGCTCAGGTCATGATCTTATGGTCCTGAAATTAAGCTCTGTGTCAGGCTCTATGCTCAGCAAGGAGTCTGCTTGAGAATTTTTTCTCCCTCTTCCTCTGCTCCTTTCCCCCTTGCACTCTTTCAGTAAAATAAATAAATAAATCTTTTTAAAAAAATATTTTATTCATTTATTTGATAGGGAGAGCATCCGCACAAGCAGGGAGAGCGGCAAAGGGAGAGGGAGAAGCACACTCCCCCCTGAGCAGGGAGCCCAATGTGGGGCTTGATCTCAGGACCCTGAGATGATGACCTGAGCCGAAGGCAAGACACTTAGCTGATTGAGCCATCCCGGTGCCCATAAATAAGTAAATCTTAAAAAAAAAAAAAAAAAAAAAAAAAATTATAGGTAGGTGGTTCTTTTGTAATGTTTATATTTCTTAATTGTTTTCCTTTTCTTATTGCATTGTCTAACATCACTAGTTGAATTTTAAATAATAGTAGTAACAGTAGTCATCCTTGTCTCATATTTGATATCGATAGCAGTATTCCTACTCTTTCACTATTATGTATGATGTTTGCTATCTGTTTCTAGTAGATCTGAATCTTATCTACAGCTCAAGTCAGATTTATAATATAAACTAAGGAACTTAAGGTGATTCCAGATTTCTAGTTCTTTATATTGAAATGAAGATGAACCCAGGTTGTAATTCTTTTACTACTTATGCTGACTTTACTTCATTCCTTATTCAACTTGCTCAGTTTCAAAAGTAGTTAGTTGGATTAGGCACTGGGCAACTCATTTAATTATTCTATATTTCAGATTCTTATAAAAAACAGCACCTTCTTCACTACTCTCATAGCTTTATTGTGTTTAAAAACTTGAATTAAAGTACAGTTGACCCTTGAACATGGTTTAAACTGCATGGGTCTGCCTTTGTTCAATATAAAGTTTTTGAGATTTACCAATGCCATGTGTATTAGTAATCTGTTCTTTCTATTGTTGAGTAATATTTCATTATATTAATTTGCCACAGCTTGTTTATTTACTGTCTTGTTGATGGACAAGTTGATGGACAACTGGATTGTCTCTCTTTTTGTATGTGTGTGGTTAAGAATAAAGATGCTGTTACAAACATTTTGTACAAGTCGTCTCCTATACTGTATGAGATTTCCATTTGCTTTGCAATCTTGTCAATAATTGGTATTATCATTCTTTTTGATTTTAGCCATTCTGTAAAGAGTGTAATAGTATCTTAAGTTTTACATTTGCATCTTTTAAAAAATATGCAAAATACCATTATTACATTGAAAATATTTAGCAAAAATTCCTTAATATTGTCAAATATCCAGTCTGTGTTTAAATTTTCTCAGTGGTTTTATGAAGTTTTTTTACATTTTGTTCAAGCCTGTACCCAAATAAATATGTTGCAGCTGGTTTGTGTGTCTCTTAAATCTTTTAAAATCTGTGTCGGGTATCAACCAGAGAACCAAACCAGTAGGTTGTACATTTAAAAAATTTTTTGTTTAATATATTTAAAATTGACCCTTGAACCACATGGATTTGAACTACATGGGTCCACTTATGCATGGATTTTTTTGTAAATACGGTACAGTACTAAATTTATTTTCTCTTCCTCATAATTCTCTCCAGCTCATTTTATTGTAAGAATGCAGTATATAATTCATATAACATACAAAATATTTGTTAATTTACTGTTTATGTTATTATTAAGGCTTCCGAGCAATAGTAGGCTATTAGTAGCTGTATTATAATTTAGGGGACTCACAAATTATATATGGATTTTTGACTGTGCAGGTGAAGGGGTCAGTGCCCTTAACCCCCACATTGTCCATATATATGTGTGGCTAGATAGATAGATAGATAGATATCCGTGTGAGTATGTGGTGGGATCTGTCTTTGGACTCTTTATTCTGTTATCTGCCTCACACCAATAGTATGTGTTCTTGATTGCTGTGGTGTAAAACTTTGGATTTGTTTTCTTTTTAAAGATTGTTTTGGGAATTTTAGATCATGTGCATTTCCATAGAAATTTTAGAATTAGCTTGTCAACTTTTTCAAAATAAATATTTGTTGGAATTTTCCTGGGGATTGTGTGGATTCTGTAGCTCAGTTTGGACTGACTTGCTATCATAACAACATTGAGTCTTCTATAAACATTATATATCTTGCCATTTATTTAGGTTTGTAAAAGAATTTCTCTCAGTAGTATTTTGTAGTTTAGTAAACTTGCAAAATCTTTTGTTAGGCTTACTTTAAATATTGTTTTGTTTTTAATTTCATTTTAATTTTGTTTTGCCAATATATAGAAACGCAATCTAATTTTATATAATGATCTTGTATCCTGCTACATTACTAAATTATTTAATCTCATAATTTTTGTATATTTAATAGGGTCTTCTGCATTGGTAATCATGTTATCTAGGAATGAAGAATCTTGGTCAGAAAAGCATATTACTTGTTTATATTTCACTTGTGTGATAACTATCTGAAGCATGCTTCACAAATTGCTCCAGTAGCACATAAAACATTCTCTCAATAAATGGTAACTCATTGCACTAACTGTACATTTCAAAGTGAGGATATGTAATTCAGTCTTTCAACTTTTCCTCATTGTTAGAAATTCAATATTTATGCCTTTTATTTCTTTTTCTTGTCATATTGCACTGACTTAGTTTTTTCAGTACATCATAGAATAGAAGTGGTGAGAATGGATTTCTTCACCTGGTTCCTGATCTTTGGGGAAAAGCATTTAAGATCTCACCATTAAGTAGAGTGTTAGCTTTACTTTTTTCACAGATAAAATCCATCTTCAGATACTTCTATTCATACTTTGCTGAAAAGTCATTATTAATGTTGGGTATTTGTCTAATACTTTTTCTGCATCAGTTGATGGATTAAATAGTTTTTCTTCTTTATTCTGCCAATTGATAAACTATTGGTTTTTATTGGTTTTAAACTATTTGTTTTATTGGTTTTTGTAGGTTAAACTAACCTTGTATTCCTAAGATTAAATCCTACTTTGTCATGATGTGTTTCATTTTTTATTTTGCTAGATTTCTTTTTCTAATACTTTAAGAGTTTTCTTTCAGTGCTTATGGGGGATGTTGGTCTATAATTTTCTTCAGTTAAAATGTATTTTTGTAATGGTTTACTGCCAAGGTTAAATCTCCAGCTTTTTGGTTTTGTATAGCATAAATTTCTTTAGTTTTAAATTACTTTCCCCTTCTATTTTCTCAAGGTTTATTATTATTTTCTAAATTTTTAGTTGAATCTTATTTTGAATCATAAATATACTATAAATACTCCTCTAACTACTGCTTTGGCTACCATGTTTTAAGTAGATGTTGGATGTTATTTATAATAGAGGATATGAAATGTCATAGCAGGAATACCATGTACCTCAATCACAGATAAGGTTCCAAGAATGGTTTTGTACCTACTCAGGGTTTTTGCTAGCTGCCTGTCTTTTATAAATGCTGTAGATCTAACTGTTGACCTCCAGATTATAGCCAAGAGGATAAGTAAGGGATGATCCGATGACATAAAATTTTATAGTCAGGCAACTCCTGGTTCAGGTTTTTCAATTTTGCTATTGACATTTTAGACTGGATAGTCTTTTGTTGGGAGGAGAATAGGGCTGCCTTGGGCACTGGACAAGTATCTGACTTCTATCCATTAAATGTCCGTAGCAGCCCCCTTTGTGACAATTAAAATTTTCTCTAGACATTGCCAATGTCCTGTGGTAGGGATGAGGTCAAAATTGCATCTGGTTAAGAACTACTGCTCAGTTCAATTTCTTTGTGTCATTTTGTTATTGCTGTAGAGCTAGTAGCTTTCCATGCAAAATGAATATATATTAGGCGAAGGCAGCTATTTCAAGCAGTAGGAAAATTATGGATTATATGCTGTCACTTCTACCTTGTTTACTTTCACAAGTGGTATCTGAACCAGGAGCTAAAAACATTTGAATGTAGGTTCAAATAACAGAGGAGTCTGGGGGAACAGTATCTCTCTGTTCTGTGCCTACTGTTTAGATGTCTCCCACTAATTCTTTTAACTGAGAAGCAGAACTGCTGCCATGGTTTTAAAAATCAGGGTAAGTATACATTCATGATCTTGAACAGTCAGACAAGTACATCATTTGTTTATATTTCACTTGCGTGATGAATATCTGAATCCTGCTTTACAAACTGCTACAGTGGCATGTAAAACCTCCTCTGAGTAATGGTAAACACCATTATGATGGCTGTATGTTTCGGAGTGAGTATGTGTAACTCAATCTTCCCAACTTTTCCCCATTATTAGAAATTTAGTGTTTTGTTTGCACTCCCCATTATAAATATTTGTATGAAAAGTATTTTCTGTGTATGGCAGAGACTTCTTCTTTTACACACATACATATCTATGTATGTCTATAAAAAGCTATGTTGCTTCCCAAAAGGACTGGGCAGCTGTTTGTGATGTTACTTTTCCCTTCAGATTTTTTTGACACTTGTTTTTGGCTTTTTTCCTACACCCTAACTTTAAAATTACCATTTTAAAGCTATTTAACAGTGAAGTGTGTAAGGTGCACTAGTTCTTAATATATTATGCATACCTGCATAACTCTTACTGAGATCAAGTTCTAGAATATTTTTAATTACCCAGGGGGTACCCTCTTATGCCTTTCCATTCAGTGCTTACTTCAGAGGTAACTAGTATATGATTGACTAATTGATATTTATTTATATATACATCCATGCATGTTTATTTTTCAGCACACAATTAACAAGTAGAATTGTATATATTTAAAGCATACAATGAAAAAAAAAAATAAAGCATACAATGTAATGAGTTGACATGCATATACTTTGAAATGTTTATCACAGTGAGGTTAATTAATGCATGCATTGTCCTACATAGTTAACGATTCTTTATTTTGTGTGTGGTGAGAATGTTTCAGGTATACTTTAGTGTATTACTTCCTTAAGTATTTATGAGTTTTGCTTGTCCTTCAACTTCATGTAATAGAATCTTTTATGCCTTACTTTTTTCTTTCAACATAATGCTGTGAGATCCATCCATGTTTTTACGTGAATCCTTGATGTTTTCTTCATTTTCAGCTAAATAAAATTAAAATATATTTACAGTGTACAACATGATGATTTGATATGTGTATACATTGTGAAAGAATTCCCACCAAGTTAATCCACATATCCATCATCTCACATACTTGTGTGTGTGTGTGTACGTCTGCACACATAAGTTCTTTCTTAGCAAATTTCAATTATACAATATTATCAACAGTAGTCACTATGTTATATATTACATCCTCAGACCTTATTTACCATGTTACTGAAAGTTTGGATCCTTTTACTACCCTTTCCCTATTTTCCCTATTCCTCTGCCCCTAGTAACCACCATTCTACTATGTTTTGTAAATTCAACTTTTTTTTCCCAAAGATTTCCACATATAAGTGATATCATGAAGTATTTGTCTTTGTTTGGCTTGTTTCAATTTATATAATGCTTTCCATGTTCATACATGTCGTTGCAAATGGCAGGATTTCCTTCTTTTAAAGATTTTATTTTATTTATTTGACAGAGAGAGTGAGAGCAGGAACACAAGCAGGGGGAGTGGAAGAGGGAGAAGCAGGCTTCCCACTGAGCAGGGAGCCTGATGCAGGGCTTGAACCCAGGACCCTGGGATCATGACCTGAGGTAAAAACAGATGCTTAACAACTGAGCCACCCAGGCGCCCCAGGATTTCTTTCTTTTTAACGGCTGAACAATATTCCATTGTATATATGCACCACATCTTTATTCATCCATCAAAGGGCACTTAGGTTGTTTCCATATCTTGGTTATTGCAAATAGTGCTGGAGTGAACATGGGAACACAGATATCTTTTCAAGATAGTTGTTCTGTTTCTAGATCTATACCCAGAAGCGGGATTTCTAGATCACATAGTAGTTCTGTTTTCAATTTCTTGAGGAACCTCCATACTGTTTTCTATAATGTCTGTACCAATTTACATTTTCACCAGTATTGTATAAAATTTCCCTTTACTCTACATCCTTGCCAGCATTTACCTATTATCTTTTGGATAATAAACATCTTGACAGGGGGAAGTGATATCTCATTGTAGTTTTGATTTGCATTTCCCTGGTGATAGTGAGGTTGAGTGCCTTTTCATGTAACCTATTGGCCATTGGTACAGCTTCTTTGGAAAAGTATCTATTTAAGTCCTTTGCCCATTTTATTTATTTATTTTTTTAAAAAGATTTATTTATTTGAGAGAGAGAGAGAGAGAAAGCAAGTTGAGGGAGGGGCATCTCATGACCTATGAGATCATAACCTGAGCCAAAACCAAGAGTCGGAGGCTACTGACTGAGCCACCCAGGTGCCCCCTCCTTTAAAAGATTTATCCTCTGCCCATTTTAAAATGCAGGGTTTTTTGCTATTGAGTTATATGAGTGTATATTTTAGATATTAACCTTTTGTCAGATATGTGGTTTATAAATATATTTTCCCTTTCCATAGGTTGTATTTTTGTTTTGTTGATGGTTTCCTTTGCTGAGAAGAAGTGTTTTAGTTTGATGTAGTGCCACTTGTTTAATTTTGTTTTTGTTTCCTCTGTTTTTGGTGTCAAATCCAAAAATCATTGCCAAGACTGATTCGAGGAGCCTGCCCCTGTTTTCTTCTCATAGTTTTACAGTTTCAGGTCTACTTTCAATTCTTTAATACAGTTTGAGTTAATTTTTGTATATGGTGTAAGAGCCCAGTTTCATTCTTTTGCATCTAGTTTTCCAGTTTATTTTCAGCACCATTTATTGAAGACACTATCTTTTCCCCATTGTATATTCTTGTCTCCTTTGTTGAAAATTTGTGGACATACACGCTTAACTTTTTCCTGGTCTCTATTTTGTTTTGCCAGTGTCATACTGTTTCGATTACTATAGCTTGGTAGTATAGTTTGAAATCAGGAAGTGTGATACCTTTAGCTTTCTTCATTTTCCTGAGATTGCTTTGGCTATTCAGGGTCTTTTATGGTTCCATACAAATTTTAGGATTGTTTGTTCTGTTTCTGTGAAAAATACCATTGGACCTCTGAAACATGCTACACTATATGTTAACTAACTAGAATTTAAATAAAATCTTGAAAGAAAAAAATATCTTTGGAATATGTTTTTAAATTTTATTATTGAAGTTTAGTTGACATGCAGTGTTCTATTAATTTCAAGTGTACAATATGGTGATTCAATAATTCTATACATTATGCAGTACTTACACTATAAGTGTAGTTACCATCTGTCACCATACAATGTTATTACAATATTATTGACTATATTCCCTATGCTGTACTTCTCATCCCTGTGACTTATTTAAGTGTGTACTTCTTAATCTCTTTTGCCAGCTTGGCGCATCTCCCCACTTCCCTCCCCTCTGGCAACCACCAGTTTGTTCTCTGTATTTATAAGTCTGTTTCTGTTTGGTTTTTTGTTTATTCATTTGTTTTGTTTTTTAGAATCCACATGTAAGTGAAACTATATCGCCGAACTACTTTATGGATTTCACTTAGAGGGAATTGCTTTGTGTGTTACTGTACACTTGGTATGTCTATGGGAGGAGGGAAGTTCAGGAGCCTCCAATGTTTCCATTTCTGTCTCTTGGTTACTTTGTTCTTTTTTGTTGCTATATAGTATTCCACAACATACCGTTTCTCTTTGCTATATGGATTGTTTGTAGTTTGGGGCTATTATGAGTAATGCTGCTATAAACATTCTTATGCATGCTTTATGGCATACATATGCATTAATTTCATTTTTGGTATATATGTAGATATGGGATTGCTGGGTTTTGGAGTGAATGTACGTTAAATTTTAGTTTTTTCTGCCAAGGGAGTTTTACAGAGTGGTTGTTCCAATTTAATCTCCAACTGTTAATATAGGGGAGTTCTAGTTATTCTACATCCTTGTCAACACTTGGTATGATCTCTGTCTTTGCAATTCTGTTGGGTATGTGTGATACGTCCTTGTGGTTTTAATATTCATTTTCTCATTGAGTAATGCTTATTGGCTCTTTGGATCTCCTTTTTTTATGAAGTGTCTGTGTTTTCTGTCCATTTTTAAATTGCATTGTTTGTCTTTTCTTATAGGAATTCATTATATATTTTGCATATGAGCCTTTTGTCAGATGTATTGCAATTATCTTCTCTTAATCTGTGGCTTGCATCTTTTCTTCTTTAGTGGTTACTTTTGATATAAAATATTCTTTGTTTTGATAAAGTCTAGTTTATCAGATTTTTTCTTGTAGATTTATGTATTATTTAAGAAGTCTTTCATACCCTACTCAGAAAAATATTCCCCTATATTTTCTTTTTTTGCATTTAAAATTTTTTTTAATTTAAATTCAATTAATTAACATATAATGTATTATTGGTTTCAGAGGTAGAGGTCCATAATTCATCAGTCTTATATAATACCCAGTGCTTGTTACATCACGTGCCCTCCTTAATGTCCAGCACCTAGTTATTGCATTCCTCTCCCCCATATTTTCTTCTAGAAGCTTGATTATTTCAGCTTTTACATTTAGGTCTATGATCCCTCTCAACTTAATACTTAAAATGGTGTGAAATAATGGTGAAGCTTAATTATATTTTTCATGTGGATATCCAGTTGTTCCAATACTTAATTATAGTGGTAACCTTGGTTGTAAATCAAGTGACTGTATTTATTACCACTACCCTAAAATTTAGCACTATCTCCATAAGCATCCTACTTATACGTCTTTTCATTAGCATATACTCAGGACTACAATAATGATTAAAATTTTCTGGTCATGCTAGTTGAACTTAATAGTTGAATTACTTCTTTCTTTCTTTATAGAAAAGAGTATAGGCACTTTGAACCCATAACCCTTCTATCTCTGACCTTTCAGTTTCATTTATTTATTTTTTCTTTGAAATTGCTCTTCATTTTCATTTGAAAGCTCACTTTTTACTTAAGAAATAAAAGTTAATGGTTCACTGCTGGCCTTCCAAAAATTTTGCATGATTACCTTTATATTTAAATACAACACTTAAGAATTTGAATGCTTTTTTTTCTTTATTTTTTAAATTTTATTGAATTTGAGTGCTTTTAAGTTGTCAATACTAACTTTAAAAATAACTGTCACCACTTAGGTCATAACTCACATATTCTGAACAAGATATTTGATGTCCTCAGTTTCACTTAAATTATTGTGATTTGTTTTACCTCCAGGCTATGTATATCACAAATGCGGCTGCCTGAGTGACTCAGTCGGTTAACCGTCTGTTCAGCTCAGGTTATGACTGCAGGGTTCTGGGATCTAGTCCCACGTTGCTTCTTGCTTGGCAGGGAGCCTGCTTCACCTTCTGCCTGCTGCTCCCCCTGCTTGTGCTCTCTCTCTCTCTGACAAATAAACAAAATCTTTTTAAAAAATGCAAAGGGGACTTAATTACTCATGAAAAAAATAATTTGAAAGTGAAACTATTTGGAGAACGGAGATAAGAGATGGCCAGTTACATGGTTTGTTTAATCATTAGGTATTTTTTTCATCAGAGGCTACAACCTTACAGAGTTTGTGATAAGTGATTTTGTCATGTGAGCTTTGGTTTTTATAGACTAAATTTGGTGAGCTTGAGTCTTAGATTCAGATGATTGTGATGGGCCTTCAACAGTTCCTTGTCTTCCCAAATCCTGTTTTTATTTTATACTCTGTTATTTGGTATGCTTCCAGGTACTTTGAAGAATAGATTTAAATATTTCTCCATGTTTTTTCTTTCTGCCAAGAAGGTAATGATAACCTAAACAGTCCAAGGCAGGAATGTGTCACCTAATGTCTAAGGAGAGGAATTACCTTCAAATTTTAATATTTCTTGTAGCATTTAAAGTGTTTGTTAGTTCATTAGTTGGTTAGGAATAAAAGGTTTTTTAATCCTATGTGAAGAAATGTCTTACAACAAACTAAGCTTTCCAATTTCTCTTTTTCTTTGGAGTTTTTGGTAGTGATTTATGAATAGATAATCTTCAGAATTGTGTTTTGTTGCATATATCCATTCCTGGTCTCATAAAGTTTAGTTTTAGGGAGATAGTGGGGGAAAACTCTGTTATATAATATTTGGTCATTTATGTTTATCTTCAAAACTTTGGAGGGTAGGCAAAGAATATTTCTATGGAGATGATATGTTAATAAGATTGGATAGACGTACATAGAATTTTCGAAAGTAAGTTGGTCAGTAAATTAGGTTAGAGAAATGTATACACAAAAGTGTGCATGTATGTATATATGTATATGTGTGAATACTTTTGAATTGGTTTTTTAAATATCCCATATTTTTATAAAAGAAATTGGAGGCAATCTAAAATAAAAATATGAAAACAAAATAACAAAAAACAAATTTCAAGACAGAAGATAAGCCTGGAGAAATATAAAGGAAGGGGATAGGAACACCGTATCAAAATAATAAAATAATATCTGGGATCCTTATTTACTCTGAATTCTCAAGCTCCAGAGATATTACTAGGATTTGCCTAATTCTCTACTGGCATTATGAAACTAATGTTCTTTAACCATTGAATTAAAAAATTCTCACTTAAGATCATGTTATGAGATCATGCACTTATTACCTGTGTCTTTCCTATCATCTAGTAGCTATATATCTATTAATCTATTAAGATATCAAACTTTAGGGATGCCTGGGTGGCTCAGTGGGTTAAAGCCTCTGCCTTGGGCTCAGGTCATGATCTCAGGGTCCTGGGATCGAGCCCCGCATCGGACTCTCTGCTCAGCGGGGAGCCTGCTTCCCCCTCTCCCTCTGCCTGCCTCTCTGCTTACTTGTGATCTCTCTCTCCCTCTGTCAAATAAAATAAATAAAATCTTTAAAAAAAAAAAAGATATCAAACTTTACTGTCCACAAATCACCTGGACTTTTTATTAAAATGCTTATTCTGATTTAGTAAGCCTGAACAATTTTTCTTGGAATCAGATAATCCTTGAAATTCTTGAAATTCTGGGTCTGCATATCTCTAACTCATTTAAAGTAATTAAGGTGACGTTCTATCGAACTCCTTGGAAACTATATTACACTAATTTTTACAGTTGAGTGTGGGAGAAAGTATTTTTGAGAGGAGGTCAAAGAAATAGCAATGAGAAAGTTTAAGGGAATAAAAATATGTGCTTTGCTATTGTCAAGCTAAGCTATAACTATTTTTCACCTTATATGCAGGTTAAGGATAGTCTATTAGAAGATTGGTGGAAAAACAAACTATCTGGGGATTGCTTAGCATCTAGATAGGGAGAAAGAGAAAGAAGAAGCAGGGAAAATTTTACCAAGGGGAGGCAGTGGGAATGAAGTGGAATGAGAAAAAAAAAATGTACTGTTTTAGATGGAGAACGTAGATTAGCAAAAGCATTGAAGGCTGAGTCAGTCTGCCTTATGACATATACATGAATAAAAAGGATCTATTTTGTATTACAGAGAATGTTAATATATTGTTTGATATTTGTACATTCTTTGTTTAAACAAACGATTTGGAAATCTTCTGACTATGCATTTTTGAATAATTGATATTCAGAATACATAATGTCATCTATGAAGATGTTTGGCGGAGCCGATTTGCATTAAAACATTCATGATTCTCAGTAAGAAAAATACACAGAAGCGCAAAACAGTTAATTATCTTTCTTTTAAAATAAATGTCAAGAGAAGCATTTAAAAGTAAAATAAAATGTACTTAAAGAAAATCCTATCTCAGAATTCAAAATATTTTATAACTGTACACAAGAAATAGAATTTTATATATTTTAATGTTTATATTGAAGATCTTATGGAATCTTTTTAAAAAAATTCTTTAAACATAATAGCTTTTGCAAATGAACTTAGACTCCTTTCTTTAAGCAGTTTCCTATAGGTCTAGGATATCTCTCTCTTTAATTATTGAAATATTTTATCTGTATTTGTAATATTTAGAATTTATTTGTGCTTATCTTATTTTCTCACTTTGTAGTTTGTTTTTTAGCTGACGGAACTGTTTGTTTTGCTCTGAGTAGTTCAGTAGAGTTCAGTTAACAGGGGCAGTGTTGATGTAGGGAAATGTAACCCAGAGCTATCTTTGCATATTAAAAGAAATACATTGTATCCTAGAATACAGTCACCATTAAATAAGCTATACTTATACATAAGTATAGTTATAAGACCTAATGGAGATCAATAGCATTTGTTTAGCTATTACCCATAAGTATAATACACATAAGAATGATTTATTACAAAGGAGTGATTCATTTGTCATTTTTATCTTACCAATTAATCAGATATTCTGTAAATATATGCTATCAAAATAGGGTAACATTATGAAATTTTTATATGAAGAAATGATTTGTGGCAAATCTAATATCCACTTTGTATATGAAAATTTAGATATTGTGTCTAGAATCTTGTCATTCAGAAAGTAATATTAACTATTTTTATTACGTTGATAATAGGTTGAGGTTAGGCTCTTTCCTTTCTGTCTTAAACCTTCCATATTCTCCCTTTTATTTTGAGGGAGAGACAAGGGACCCAACAGGACTATTTGAATTATTATTACTCACTTAGAAATGGGAGAATGGAAAATTAGCTTGTAAAAGATGAATTGAAGTTCCCATCTTCCCCCAAAATTAAGTTGTTAATGCTGAGTAACTGGTTAATGTTCTTGAGCTTTGTTTCTCTAATTTTTCTGTATCCAGCTGTTTGTATATCCATTGTATTTGTGGTGATGTTAGCTGATGTGAGAGATTGATAATCATTCTGGGTTAAAATAATATTTATTACTGGGGCACCTAGGTGGCTTAGTTGGTTAAGCATCTGCTTTCAGCTCAGATCATGATCCCAGGGTCCTGGGATTGAGCCCCATGTCAGGCTCCCTGCTCAGTGGGGCGCCTGCCTCTCTCTCTTCTTCTGCCTCTCTCCCTGCTTATGTTCTCCTTCTTTCTCTCAAATAAATAAATAAGTAAAATCTTTTAAAAAATAATATTTATTATAAGACTGATGTCACAGGCCTGTACCTCTGAAACCAATAATACACTATGTTAATTAATTGAACTTAAATAAAAAATATTTTTTAAAAAATAGTAATAATATTTATTACTGTCTTTTAAAATTTTTTTACCTAGTATTGCTTCTCAGCCATTTGGCTAAGATCAAGGGAAAAATTTTTTAGCCACCATATCCTTTGTTAATATATATGGAGGAAAGTGAGAAAATGAGTTGTCTGAGGAAAAAGTAGAAATTTATCTTATTTGATGTTATTTTTATTCTAGGGAAAAAAACATTATTACTGAAAAATACCATAAGACAGTATTTTATTTCTACTTCCTGAAATTTTTAATTTTCAGTCAGGATAAAGATAAAAGAAAACCAGTAATAAGGATTTAGTAAATATTTATTTAATTTTCCTTAAATCTGCTCTCTTTTTATTGTTTCCCATAAACCAAGGCACTTAGACCAAAACCCTGGGACTTGTTCTTGATTTTTTTTCCCTTACCATGAATCTATCAGCAAGTCCTCTAAACTTTACATTCTAAATACATCTTTAATCTGTCTACTTCTCTTCATATTCTCTACCATCCTAGTATAACTCATCATTATTTATTTAGACTCCTGCAAGAGCCTCCTAAGTGGTGTCTGTGCTTTCACTCTTGCTTTCCTACATACCACTGTATTCTCCTGATAGTATTTAGAATGCTCTTTAAAAACTTCCCTGCTAAAACTAACCAGTATGCTAAGCAGCCATTTTATTATTTGAAAAATTTAAAAATAAAGAGAATCAAGTGTTTATCCTGTTTTTCTTACACTGTTAAGCAAATGGTTGATGAAGTTTTTCCTTTACTGATGTATTTCAGTTGATAAATAATGAAGGAATGATAGAATTATAATATCAATATTTTACAACCCCTAATTAAATATTATAATAGATCTAAGAGTATTTATTACTAACTGCTAATATATGCATGTAGAGAAAACACATTATACGCTTCCCAGTCAGAGTACATAACATCAACTATGGTATGGAGTAGTTTCGCTAGAAGTTTGAACCTGAATCTGGTTAAACATTCAGATCTAATTACCAGTTTATAGGAAATACAGTAGACAGAGGGACATGTTAAGTGACACTATGAGGATGCCATCAGGAAGTCTGGAGTGTGGAAAATTCTATGGGACAAGTAACCCAGTTTTTTATTTTTCCCCCAACAAATAAATTGTAAGGATGATGAAATCATAATCTATAGATTAAAAGACCAAGAAACTTATTTTTTTTTAAAGATTTTATTTATTCTTTGACAGAGAGATCACAAGTAGGCAGAGAGGCAGGCAGAGGGAGAGGGGGAAGCAGGCTCCCTGCTGAGCAGAGAGCCCGATGCAGGGCTCGATTCCAGGACCCTGAGATCATGACCTGAGCTGAAGGCAGAAGCTTTAACCCACTAGCCACCCAGGTGCCCCTAGACCAAGAAACTTATTAACTGCAGAATCTGGACCTTATTTGGATTTGATTTGAGCCAGTGAGCTTTAGAAAAAATTGATACACAGAAAAATTTGGACACTGACTAGATAGTTGGTAATTTTAATAAATTATTATTGAAAATAATGATTTAGTGATAGTACTATTGATAGGGGTTATATTTATCTTTTAGTGATACATATTAAAATGTGTATGAGTGAAGGGGAGATGGTAGGAGGATTGGTGAGCCCGGTGATGGGTATTAAGGAGGGCATGTATGGCATGGAGCACTAAACACAAACAATGAATCATGGAACACTACATCAGAAACTAATGATGTACTGTATAGTGACTAACATAGCAAAAAAAATTATATGTCTCGGGTAGATGGGGAATGAATAAAGGTACAAATTAAGCAAGACGGGCCACGAATTGGTAATTGTTGAAACTGGATGATAAATGTATGTGGATCCATTTTGCTCAGTTCTCTTTTTTTCACACACATTTAAACTTCCTATAATTAAATTTAAAACAAAAAGCCTTTGCACTTTGACTCTAATCCAAACTCTTTATTTTAGCAGATTCGACCCAGTCTGACATCTACTTACCCCATATCTAGCATATTCACCCTTGCTCACATTATACTTGCTTTTTCCCTTTTCAAAACTCAGATACCCCAAATTCATTCCTACCTTAGGGCCCTTGAACTTGATTTTCTATCGGAAAACTTCTTCCCCTAGATCTTCAGCATCTGTTCCCTGTTGGCATTCAGGTCTCATTTTAAATTTTTTTTCAGGCCTCATTTTAATGTCACCTCAGAACAGCTAGCTGTGACAATCATCTAATCTAGTTTTATTTTCATCAGAACACTTATCCTGATTTGACATTTTCTTTACTATTTATTTATTTATTCATTGTTTCTACTCATTAGAGTATAAGCTACATTTGGGGGGTGGTAAGATCTTGACTATCTTGTTCACTTTTAGATTTCCAGGACTTTCCCAACAAATACCTTGCAAATATGGTTGGTACTCAGTAAATGTTTTTTGAATAAGTCAATTAAATGTTTATGAAGCTGTTGAATACTAGGAAGATTAACATTATTAATCTTTTACTTTTAGAATATCAACAGTATATAGTTTTGTTGCCTAGTGAAAGTACTTAAAATTCAGCTGGCATTTTCATTATTAGTGTTTTCAAAGGCTCGTGTGCAAAAGAATTAGCTTTGTAGCAAAGCTTCAGAAAGATTTTTAAAAATTCACAAAATGTCAAATTTTCTGTTAGCATTTATTTAAAAATATTTGTATTTTGGGTAATTAATGTCACATTTTATATAAGAGTTTTTTTTGGTATCTACATAAGTAGAGGTTAAAATCTGTAATATGTGTTTATATGTGATATGAAAATTTGGCAAACATTTCATGGCTTATGTGAATGACAATGAAACACTTATATCTTCTATCAAGAAGGAACTGAGAAATACTTTATAGATAAATGCATTAGAGGAGATGAAACTGTAAAACTATGAGATCTTCTCTTTATAAAAAAAAAACGATAGAAGGGGCGCCTGGATGTCTCAGTTGGTTAAGAGTCCCAACTCTTCATTTTGTCTCAGGTCATGATCTCAGGGTCATGAGATCAAGCCCCATGTTGGGCTCCATGCTCAGCATAGTGTCTACTTGAGATTCTCTCTCTCCCTCTGTCCCTCCCCCTACTCATGCTCTCTCTCTCTCTCTAAAATAAATAAATAAAATCTTTAAAACAAAGAAACATAGGAAACAATATATGTGTTAAAAATAAGTATATGTATATAATATATAAGTACATATATATTTCCAAGTAAGTATTGTCATTCCAATGTAATGCTTAAGGGAAGTTGTTTGTAATGGTTATTAGAATAAAATGATAGGTTTATTAGAATAAAATGATGTGTTTAACTGACAAAGTAATTTTACCCTAATATTTATTAGAGATACATATGTGATTCAGACCAGTGCATTCCCTCATGTCCTCAGGAAGCTTTCCCTCCACAGCACAATATGTGCTGCAGAGTTAGGCTCATTTGGACCATGGCCAAGGTGGTTCCTCTTCCATTCTCCATGTGTAGCATATGGTAGTTGTAGATCATGGCCTTTCCACCAGAAATATGCTATTATCTGCTTCTCTTCTTCACTATCTCCTATTAAATGATATAAATCTGGGAACTTCTTCAGATTTGGCTCTTTGCCGAGACGTATTTTATTCTACGTGGATTTCCTTGTTTATTCTTTTGCTCATTTCTTCATTTATTTCTTTATTCATCATAGGTTTATTGTGACTTGTCATGTAGAAAACATGAGCATAGAGATTGTAAGGAATTATATAGGAAATTAAACAAAACAATATATTTATCCAGGGATGTTGTCTTTGGTAGTTTCACTTTTGGAACTTCTCTTTTGCAATTGCCTTTAGAATGAATTTTTAAGTTATATACATGCCCACAGATTTATCTTAGTTTAGTCCTATCTTGGTTTAGGGGGAGTCAGAGAAAATGAGCCTTTCCTCAGTCTCCCAGGGAAAGAAAGGGTGAGAAGACGGAATATCACTAGGCCCTGGATGAACCCAGTACTGGAGTCTCACAAGGCCTAGTTTTCTACCAAGGGAAAATGTTGATTTTCCTTGTAATGGTCCTGGCTTTGCTGCCCTGCTCAGTCTCAAGTTTTGAGATATCCAGTTCCCAGAATGCCCCCTTCCTTTAGTTCCCTAACATTTCACTTTGGGGAGAAGACTGCTCACCATCTTGTGTCAGGATCCTGGAGGCATTGTCATCTTGCACAAAGGTGAGGTGAGATCTCTCTAGTACCTTTGCCATTTGGTTTCTATCTGTTGGGCTTAGAACCTGAAGTCTGGGGAGCCTCAGATCTCTCAAGAGTATGTTTGAACCCTGGCTGGTCAGCTGTCTTGTTTTGTCCTTGGAAAACACCTTCTTGGAGGGGAGCTCAGTCTGGCTTCAGAGTGTCATCTGGGATAACTAGGTGTTCAGAGGCAAGCCCAGTTCAGATGAAGGTGCCTCTAGCGGCCCTGGGGGATGATTTAATTTGTGGACCTCTGTCTCACATACTTCACTCAGCTGTTTTACCAATGGGTTTGGGAGTCTCCACTACTGGTCTTCATGGGTATCCTTGCAGTGCCAAAGGTAGGAGAGTGGAGATTTGAGTCCTGGGCCTGATTAGGACTTTCTAGGTGCTCTTCTGTGGGCAGGTTGGGCTGTGGGGTTTGCATTTGGATGGGAGTGCACAGGATACCTGCATTAGGTGAATGAGGATCTGCCATCCCAGCCCAGTGGAGGCTGCACTGGAGTGACTGGAATGCTCTTTGCCGACCCCATGTCAACCAGGGGGAATAGAGTGGGGCAGGGCCCAGCTTGAGTGAGGAGAGGATGCTGGGCCCCAATTCTGTCTTTGTATGTATAACAACTACAGTGTGTTGGTTGATTATTTATTTAACAACTTTCTCATTAAAGGGCATTGCTCTTTGAGCCATTTTTTCTTTATTTTAAAAAATATTGCACTTAGGATCTTTATATATGAGATAGCACTGTTTTTGGATGTATGATTTCTGTGTTTATTAACCTAATAAAGCATGGATTACGGTGTACATATATGTATGTGTGGGCTAAGTGAACCAAGTTCTTGTCTTTGTGAATTTGATGTTTTCCTAGGTGCCTTTACGTTGTACCAAGTTTTTTGAGAGCCAGTTTCTCTTCTTTCCCTTCTTTCTTTCTCCCTCCTTCTCTCCCTTCCTTTCTTCCTTACTTCTTTTCTTTTTTGGTGAGAATATTTAAGTTCTACTCTCTTAAAAAATTTCAATTACACAATACAGTGTCATCAACTATGCTCACCATGTTTTACAATAGTTCCTGAGACCTTAATCGTTTTATAGCTGAAAGTTTGTATCTTTTTAATAACCACTCCTTATTTCTCCCATATTCCAGCTTCTTGCAACAACTTTACAACTCTCTATGAATTTGAAGGTTTTTTTTAATTTCACATATGCGGTGCCATACAGTATTTGTCTTTCTGTGTGACTTACTTCACTTAGCAGAATACCCTCAAGGTCCATCCATGTTGTCAAAAATGACAGGATTTTCTTCTTTCTCATAGCTGAGTAATATTTTATTATATATACATATATACCACATCTTCTTTCTCCATTTGTTTATTGGCATTTAGGTTGTTTCCATATCTTGGCTCTTGTGAATAATGTTGCAATAAACATGGGAGTGCAGATATCTCTTTGATATCCTGTTTTCATTTTCTTTGGAAGATATACACCCAGAAGTGGGATTGCTGGATCATATAGTAGTTCTATTTTTAATTTTTTGAGGAACTTTCATACTGTTTTCCTTAATGGCTGCACCAATTTACATTCCCAACCACAGTGCATGAGGATTCCACATTTTTGCCAACACTTGTTATTTCTTGTCTTTTTGATGATAGCCATTCTAACAGGTGTGAGTTGGTAGCTCATTGTGGTTTTGATTTACATTTCTCTCCTGATTAGTGAGTGATATCCAGCACCTTTTCATGAACCTTTTGACCATTTATGTCTTTTTTGGAAAAATATCTTTTCAGTTCTTCTGTCCAGTTTTTTCATTGGATTGTTTTAAGTTTTTTGCTGTTGAGTTATATGAGCTCTTTATATATTTTGGATAGTAACACCTTATCAGATATAGCTGTCAAGTATTTTCTCCTATTCACTAGATTGCCTTTTCAGTTTGTTGGTTGTTTTCTTTTTCTTTTTCTTTTTTTAGAGAGGGAGACAGATCATGGCACTGGGGAAGGGCAGAGGGTGAGGGAGAGAGAATCTTTTTTTTTTTTTTTTTTTAATTTTATTCGAGAGTGCACAAAACCGGGAGAGATCACAGAGGGAGAGGGAGAAGCAGACTCACCAGAGTGGTGAGGCTGGTGCAGGGCTCGATCCCAGGACCCTGAAATCATGACCTGAGCTAAGGCAGACACTTAACCAACTGAGCCACCCAGACACCCCGGGAGAGGGAATCTTAAGCAGGCTCTATGCCCATCATGGAGCCCAAAGCCGAGGCTCTCACCACCCTGAGATCATGGCCTGAGCTGAAATCAAGTGGTGGAGGCTTAACCGACTGGGTTACCCAGGCACCCCTGTGCAGAAGCTTTTTAATTTGATGTAGGCCTACTTGTTTATTTTTGCCATTGTTTCTTTTGCATTTGATGTTAAATACAGACAGTGTCAAAGTGCTTAACACCCCTGTTTTCTTCTAGGAGTTTTACGGTTTCAGGTCTATTTTCTATTTAATTTGAGTATAAGATAGTGGTCCAGGTTCATGCTTTTGCATGTGGCCGTCCAGTTCTCCCAGCACCTTTTGCTGAAGAAACTGTTCTTTGCCCATTGGTTATTCTTAGGGAACCAGTTTCTTAATTTTTTTTTTTTTTCTTACCAAATGTATCAGAGAGTTTAATTAGTCATGCTATAATTACTAGGAATAAAATTGGGCTGTTGCCATAGTTTTTGGGGGAGAGAACAGAGGCCCTGTGTTTTCAAAATAAAGGGTGAAGGTATTTTGTAAAAATATTTTCTAATTATATTAGAACATAAGCTATGCACAGGCCTTTAGACAAAGATAATATTGCTTAATATTTCATGTTTAAGGAAGTTTTCTAACTTAATTGAACTCTGGTTTTTAAGATGTGACAGGACCTATGAAATTGAGTATAAAAAAACTTAGAATGATTAGTTCTTGAAAGAGCCAGAAACTTTACTTATAGCTTCATTAGTAGTTGGTTTTTCCTCAGTCTGATGGGCCATCAGTAGAGAAGTCTGCTTCTCCTATGGTGGTCATGCCTATAGCACTTCCTAGTGTAGAACCCAGGGCCTACAAACCATCCAGTAACTGTCAGTGTTGATTTTGGGTCCTTCATATTTCTGTGAATGATATGTCAGTTTTAATGCTTTCAGTTATTTGAAAAGAAGAAGACAAATTTAGGGTATTGATGAAAGTTTTGTGTGCAGAACTTTGCTACCACAATTATTTAGTAATGTAAATGCAACCAGATCTAGTTTTTTATAGATGTGTTGATCCTGTGTATAGGAACCTCTGTGGCCCACACTGCTAATGGGTGTGCCTAGCCCTCCACCAAGGCAAGAATGTTAGTCAGGATTTTTACCACAAAACATTTTTGCATTTGAACATCTGATTTTGGAACACATGGCTTTTGGATTTATAGATATTTGCTACTGAGCTTAGTTTATATATAGTGTTTGGCCAGATATCTGTTGTAAGACTTAGATAATTGCTGATTTAAAGAACCTAGCTAAGGAATGTTTAACTGGTTGTTCATGAGTTTTCTTCATGAATCACTTGTGTAGCTCTCCTTCACAAAACCGTGAAATTATACTCTGAGCTTTCATCAAGAGTCTAGTAAGAAACATCTGTCTCTACTTCCTTTGGAGGCTGATGGAAGAGGAATGGGACAGTGAGGAAGGAGGTAACTGTCATAGAAAGGCAATACATTATATGGAAGGAATATAGGCTCTGGTGTCAGAGGTTAGTAATTCTGGTGGTGGGAGGATGTGAAGGATCTCTTTTAATTACCTCTGTGTTTTCCAACGAAATAAGACATTTATTGGGGTAATATGTACCTGGCACTGTACTTGGCCTGAAGGTACAAAAGTAAGACTTGTCCTCTGCCCTTAAAAGAACGATTCATTATTTAATAGTAAAATAGCAGTATGACCCTATTGCTAATCAACATTTCTTTCAGTTTTTTTGTTTGTGTCCAAGTGTTAGCCTTAGTTTTCTCATTGTAGGGGTGGCCCTTTGTGTTTTTTCATGTGTTGACTGGGGAATTGAGAGAGAGAGGAGAGATAGTGATTGATTCAAACCATTAGCTAACATTTTGTGTTGGGAATCTCTATGTATTTCTTTACTTTGATTTACTGTCTTATATATTAATACTTCAGAATTACTGAGGTTATACTTGAATCAGGGAATTAATTCTGTACATCTTGCTTGCTCGTACCAAAGTAGCTTGGTCAGAACTTCAACCTTTAATTTTGTTTGTTCATTCATAACTAGTTTGCTGTTTTATTTTTTTTGAAGATTTATTTATTTAGAGAGAAGGAGCACACACACAGGCACAGGGAGGGGCAGAGGGAAAGAGAGAGAATCCCCAGCAGACTCTGTGCTGAGCATGTAGCCTGACATGGGGTTCTATCTCATGACCCTGAGATCATGACCTGAGCCAAAACCAGGAGTCAGGGGCTTAACCAACTGAACCACCCAAGGGCCCCTCTGGTTTGCAGTTTTAAATACAAGACTCAAACATCAGACTATGCCTGTTTTCATGCAGTCCTTCAAAAGTATGCATTCATCATATAGAATAAAATTATTTCTTCAACTGTAAGAGAAAAAAGATTATCATTAAAATGTGGCTTAAAATCATAGTCTGATTAATATTAATCTAATTGATAACAAAGATTTTTAAACTGGCAGCCATGATATTTGAAACATATTTGAAATAAAAATGACTTATCTGGACACTGGTACTGAAACTAAGACAGAGAAAATATATTCTAAATAGTCTATATTTATCATTATTATCTTATTTGAGAAACCATAGCTTACTAAGTAGTTAGTTTATATATAGAACACAGGTTTGTGTTGAGTTTCACCATGATCCAATTATTTTTCTTCTGTTTCATGGCATGGCTTACACCTCCTACACTGGCCTGCATTCTGTTAGGTATGTGCCACTGGAGGCAGGGATAGAGCAGGGAAAATTGGAGTCCAAGTCCTGTTGATTTATAAGTTTTTGGCATAATTTTTGTTTGAGAAGGTTACGATGTTACTTACCTAAGTAATATTACTTTTCCAGTTGTATAGAGAGAAAAGTGAGGTCTAGAAAGATGATTTTCATTAAGATGACAAGTGATGTACTAAGTGATTTGCTTATTTTCCTCTTTTCCCAGCTTCACGATGGCAGGAACTTCAGGTATCTTGTTCATTGCTGCATTCTTAGTGTCTAGAACAGTGGTTGGCACATACACATTTTGGTATTCATTTCTCAGTTAGAGTTAAACCTTGTAAGAATTATCCTCTGTACCCACTTATGTATACTCTGCCTTTAAGCATGTATATTAATGTGTGATCTATAATATTAAGACAAATATGAACACACCAGATACCTATTCAGGCAAGAACAACTTCTAGATACATTGCCACGTTCACTTGCTCATTAGGGTACAAGATTATTGTGAACAAGCCTAGATATAATGACCAATGTGCTTAAATGAGAATGAAGGAACAGCTGCTCATTTAATGGTCTTTTAATGAGATGCATAAAATTCAGTCCACTTTCCTATTTCTTTGCAAAGTAGTGATCTCAAGTTTCTTAGATGTCTTTTGGGTACTTCTGAAGTAATTATGTAGTTTAGGAGGTTGGAAATTGCTGAAGCTGATGAGATGGGAATTAGGTGGTTTTATGTGTTTATTTTTTCCCCAATCCTCAAACCTGTTTCCCGTCTATTATCTGTATCATCTCCATCTCTATTCTCATAAATGTATTCCTTAATTTTTCTCAAAATCCTTTGTATTAAAGCAGTTATAGTTTAAAGCTGCTGCAGTATTTAGTTCTCATTAGGAAGTCATTTATAACAGTAAATTTATTGTTTTCTCTTTAGCTTTGTAGATGGCAGGTCTACTTAACAGAACAAGGTAGAGGTCACTAAAATGTAGAAATTTAAGTAATATGTTCAAACAACATGTCTGACTTCTTTTCTGCTCACTTCTTTGCCCTTATTTTTAGTCATTTACATATTTTTAAATTGTATTTTGACTGAATATTTTCTTTTTTTTTTTTTAAAGACTTTATTTATTTATTTGACAGAGAGAGAGGTCACAAGTAGGCAGAGAGGCAGGCAGAGAGAGAGGGGGAAGCAGGCTCCCCGCTGAGCAGAGAGCCCGATGCGGGGCCTGATCCCAGGACCCCGAGATCGTGACCTGAGCCGAAGGCAAAGGCTTTAACCCACTGAGCCACCCAGGCGCCCCTTGACTGAATATTTTCATGGTTAGTTTTACTCATGAGAAATTTCCCTTTAATTTGCAACAAGCTATTTAACTCTGCTATGTCATCTAGGCATATGGAAAAGATATTTTTAAGTTACTTGTTTCAATCATTTTGGAATGTAGTGACCTCAGAAACAGGCAAATATTTTCTTAGCATTTAGTTAAAAGAATAAACATGGTATGCTCATTGAGAGAAATTTAAATTTTGACTTACATGATATGACAAGCTTCTCTTTGATTTTTTTCAGTGTTACTACCATTGCTTAATTGCCCAGTGCCACCTTTTTTTAATCCATGATCTCATTTCCACTTTGGATAAAAACCTCTATAAAGTAGATAAAGGTTGTTTTTATTATCCCTGTTTTGCAGAGTAAGATTTGGGCAAGTCATTTGACTTCTTAGTTTCATTTTCTTTATCTGTAAAACAGTGGTCAAGATAATCTCTGAGGTTCTTTCGAGCTCTATAATTCTGTGTTTATACCATTTTAAAATGGAGAAACAGGGACACAGACAAGCACTTGGCTAAGTTCAAATAATGAATTAATAATAAAACCTTGATATCTGACTTTCTGATTAACCGTTTATTGATCCTTTCCCACAATCCTTATGCTATTACTGAAACGTTGCTGATTTCTTTTCTATATGAAAATACAGCAGTTTACAAAAATTATGCTATATATATATAATCCTTTCTTAAAAAGCTCAAATATATTTCTACATTTTCAAGTTAAATTTTTATAATTTAGGAGGTGCTCATTCATACTTTTAAAAGGGAGAGTTCTTATAAATATCAATTCCCATGGCAACTAAAGACAAATCAGAAGAGAAAGCATATCTGAAGTTATGTAGTATGAGTAATAAGTAAATCAGAAGTAATCCAGTCTCACCTGTAGCAAAAAAAAAAAAGGGAGGATTTTTTTTAAAGATTATGTATTTATTTGAGAGAGAGCAGGAGAGAGCTCGAGCGGGGGGAGAGGCAGAGGGCGAGGGAGAGGAGCCCGATAACAGGGGCTCCATCCCAGGACCCTGGGATCACGACCTGAGCCAAAGGCAGACACAACTGACTGAGCCATCCAGGCGCCCTGGAAATATTTAAAAAAAAAAAATTTTTTTTTTTCTAGTATAGTCGAGGTGCAATGTTATGTTACTTTCAGGTGTACAACAAGTTTATACGTTATACTATGTTCACCACAAGTGTGACTACCATCTGTCCTTATGCATCATATTACTTATTATTGCCTATATTCCTTATGCTGTGCCTTTTATTTCCATGACTTATTTATTCCATAACTGGAAGCTTGTATCTCCCACTCCCTTATATCTGTTTTGCTGAGCCCCCTACCTTCCTCTCTTCTGGTAATTGTTTGTTCTCTATATTTATAGGTCTGATTCTGTTTTTTGTTTGTTTATTCATTTGTTTTTATTTTTTATATTTTATGTTGTTTTTGAATTCCAGATGAGTGAAATCATATGGTATTTGTTATTCTCAGTCTGACTCATTTCACTTAGCATAATACCCTCTAGGCCCACCCATGTTGTCTCAAATGGCAAGATCTCATTTTTTTTTTCTGGCCGCATAATATTGCATTCCATACCACATCTTCCTTATCTGGATGTTTGTCTATCAGTGGATAAGAAAGATTCTTAAGTGACAGTTTTCTTCCCTCCTTTTATTGATCCAAATTTGTATTTGAGTGTGTGGTAAGCATTGGAATGATTTGAGCTTTCTTTTGTTGGCTGAGTATGTATATCGCTATCATTAGTGTTTATAGAAAGATGTTTTATATTATTTGGAAAATTAGATTGGACTTCTCAGCCTTTAAGGGTTTGTGATTGAATTCCTTCCCGTTCCTCACCTCAGTGACAATTCCTTCAACAACTTTTCAGGATTGTATTGACCTTGTAAATTATGACATTTTATATGGATATAACACATTAATTTCTAGATGAGCTAGGATGAGGTATTTTAGGATGGCAGTTAGAGTAGATTGTAGTTCAATACAAATTTAAATATAAGTTCTTTGAAAAATTCAGCTTAATTTTCCAAAGGCAATATGATCACTATAAAATTTATTCAGTATACCAAGTAACTTTTAGTTTTTTGTTTTTATATAAAATACTCCCTTTTTTGGGGAAAAAAGAGCAGGTTTTGTTATTTTGGTGCTTTCGAATAAAAATAGCTTTTATTCACTTTTCCATATAAAATTCCTCCCAAATATTTTTCAATTGAAACAAGTAGATCATCGTCACACTTTTGTTTTTTAAGTAGTTGGAAGGAAATTTAGTGTAAAACACTTTATTTTACAGTTGAGAAAACTGAGGTCCAGTGAGGTTAATTCTCTGACCCGTGGTTATATAGCTAATTAGTGACAAAGATGATCGGAATTTAGATATGCCAATTATCAAGCTAAAACCCTTTATTTGATGAATAGGTGTCTGGATTCTTTTCTGTACTCAGCTAGATTCGTAGTCTAGATTTTTGCCAAACTCCTCCTTTCCAGTGCTATTTTTATTTTTAAAAAACATTGTAATAATTTCTGAACCAGAATTTAAAACCCAAAAGCTGCATTATAGTAGTTCACACTTAAAATATAATGGCATATGGAACTACATTTTCTCACAGTTGGTTTCCTATTTGATATGATTTAGATCTTTAAATTTTTAGAATAAAATCTGAGCCAGTTTCAAAAATACTATGTTCAAAAGCTGTAGGTATTTTTAAAAATCCTTATTTACTTTTTCTTTTTAGTATCTGTAAGTTATTTACTTTGATTTAAACAATTACTCCACATAATTCTTTTGTATAAACAGTTGGTAGAATTATGGTTATATTTTAAAACAAAACCAGAATTTAATAGTAGATTATTGAAAGCTATATTATTCTTTAACAGCCCAAAGGAAATTTATAGTTGACATTTCCATGGTTACTAGACCCTTGCTCTGTAATGTAAAAGACTTTTAAAGGATCATATAAGGAAAGAATACGAACTATGACATAACATAAAAAAATTCCCAGAAGTAAAAGAACCATTATAATTAACCAGAAAAGGAAAAAAATAGAGGAAGTGAATGAATTCTTCTATTTCTTACTTATATTATCTAAGTAAATAATTTTCTCTGGGTCTTATAGACTCCGTTTTATATATCTATTTTATTTTACACTGAAAAAGTGATATAGAAAAGCTAATACGTTTTTGTGGTAATGAGGTTTGCTAGCAGAACTCTTCAGGGTCTTGGAGAATAGTGATGCTGCCCCCCGTTCTGTGGGAGACTGGGAATATGACTTGAGTCACACAGACCAGGATATGTATCACTGCTCCACCACTTACCAACAGCTTGATCTTGCACAACTTTCTTAACTTCTCTAGTCCTCAGTATTTTTATCTGTAAAATAGTGACCATAATGCCTCTTTTACAATGTTTTGTAATCATGTATGTAAAAAGTGTTTGTGCCTGTCTTATAATAAGCTCTCACTAATTGTTCTTTTCCTCCTGCTCTCCTTTACCTACCTATAGACTCACTCTCCACCTCTTCCCTCTTCACTGGTCCAATTCCCCCTGATGGACTAAGGCTCTAAAGTAGGATTTCAGATGGCAAGTAACTGAACTAAATAAATGTAACAGGAACAGCTCTTCACATCATTCCTGCCTAGTGCATTGGGCAGGCTGGTCTCCTGGAGCAAGTGCTCCCAGTTTCTCTAATATCCTTAATAGCATCAGAACCTGTGGACAATGACTATGCATTCTCTTAGTGAGGCTCTGTGCAGCTTTTATGGCAGCTATAATCCTGCTTCTTTAGGACCTTGAATTCTCCCCAATATAGTGTTTTTTCTTAAGGATATTCTTTTAAAGAATATTATAGTTTTATAGTTTTCCATGTTAAAGAAAGTACTGCATGTTTAAATGTATTTTATAAACTATCCCAAATTAGGTTAATAAAGTGATTTATTACTCCTTCTTAAAAAAAAGAAATTATGAGGTTCCAGCCTTTGGGTATATAGGAAAAGTTTAAAATTTGAGCAATTTTTTTTAAAATAAAATATCTTGATTCTCAGGTTTATAATATTTTAGGGTTTTTGGGGTACCAGACCTGTCCTTCACTAACCTCTGCTCCTACATTATGAACTCTGTATGTATAAGCAGTTGGCCTACAGCAGGACTCTAGAGAACTTAGAGAGATATTCTCATAATGAACTAAAATACTGTTACTTTTGTGGTAGCGTCATTATTTTTATGTTGTGAGGTTTTACTGTTTCAGCTGTATCATGGATTTACATGGGCATCTTTGGGCTGGCCTGGGAATTGGATAATCTTTTAAATATTATTTCAGAAACTAGGGACAGAGTTACCAAAGATTGATCCATATTTCCACTTTTAGACGAGAAGTCTTCTGTGAATTGATGCTCTCTCCAGGTTGTCAGGGCCAGTCTGCCCTAGAACTCTGCTAGATCAACTGAGAAAACAGGAGATGATGATAAAGGGAAAGATGAAGAGTAAAATTTCTCTTCTCTTTGCTCTCAGAACATTACCGCTATAGCTTGGGTTGGTAGTACCTTGGAGGGATTTATTCAGGTATCTTTCCCCCTCCCCCGCCAACACATACACATACACCTTTACCTATAGAAAGGAACATATTTGAAAATGGATTAGAGAACTTTATCATCTAAAAGATATGGATATATTAGGGAAAACATTTGTATCATTATAACTTGAATAATTTGTTCTCATTTATAATTGGGTCAGCTGTCTCATGAAAACAATCTTAATGGTTAAGTTTATTATATTTTATTTTATTTTTTCTTTCCACAATTCAGTAGGCCATCAACTCAAGTAGAAATCTTTGCTATTCAGATTTTTATTCAGATTGCAGTATTTAAATAATTCCACTTTTGTAGCAATTTTCTTCTTGCAACCAAAATAAAATATTGTATGATTTTATGAATAGGCTACCGGGCAGAGCAAAAATACAGTTCAGATTTAAAGAGAACCACTCTATGTTCTATTTTAGATTTATATTGTATATAAAAGGTGCCTACATCCAAAATTTTAGTTTTAGTAGTATAAAATTGTAAAGGGCAACTTGACTCATAGAATCACTCAGTGGATGTTGATGGAACACTCGCTAGGCATTATGGAGGAGATTGGATGTGGAGGCGGAGTCCAGAGATTAATAAAGAATAGACTCTTCCTTCAGAGATCTTACACTGAAGTTGGGGAAGTAGTTATGTATAAAAAAATAAGTACTCTAGAATTTTTAGAACTTGAAGGTCCAGTAAAAACCTGGAAGTTAGTTGAATTGAAAATCCTAGGAGCTTGGTAATTTGCCTGACAGATTTGTCCATGGGCCTGAGACAAGGTTAGCTGCATCTCCTATCCTATCCTAGTAGTGGCATGGTTTTATGTCTGGGATTCCAAGCAAAGCACAAGTACTGTTCTGTTTGCTATTTGGGTAGGACTGTGCCTAACTAGAGTTGGAGAACCAGGAAATCAGAGACAGATGGAAGGACTTAGACATAGGACAGACATAGCAACAGATACATGGCCAGAATCAGACATAGGGACACCACCTTGAGATCTACTAATTATGAGTCAAAGTAGGCATAAGAGTCAAAACCAACTCTTCAGTAAGTAATTAAGAGCAGACTGTCTGGCCCAGTTCAACTTCCTTTAAGAATTGGCCTTCTCACTTATGGAACAAGCACCATACAAATGGGCTGCCTGTACATAGCCCACTTTTAATTATTCAATGTAGATTTTGTCCCATTTCTCCTGCTTTTTTATTTCTCTATTTGTTCTTTAGTTACACCTTTTTCTTGCCCTTAGGAGTTTAATTCTTCTTGACCACTACTTTTCCTCCAGCAGGCTATAGCTCTGCCTCTCTTTCTTGGCAGTGATCTTCCTCCCTGATTCCAGAGGGCCCAGGGTCTACCCTACTGATGTTATCTTCATCCGACTCATATTGGCCTTGCTAGCAGACCTAAGATTTCTGGGACACTTCACCTTTGCTTTGGAGAAGTGTATGTTGACCCTATGGTGCTTAAATGTGTCTGCTGATGATGATGGAAACTGCTACCCTAGAGGCTGTGGTAAACTGCTCGAGCCAGCTAGGAAGCCAAGGATGGAATGCATCTGTGGGCTCTTTCCTTTCACACTTACAGCTTAGCCTGTCTGCAGTTGAGCTCCCAGTGTTCTCTAGAGTGAGGCCCGATTGCTGCTGCTTCAGTCAGTTTCTTAACAGAAGTGTCTGTGGAAGAAAGTGGCCCATGTTTTTTTCCCATTCATAGCACCACACTCTCCATAACAAATGTCCTGAAAAAGATAAATTATTTTATCTGCCCACATAGAAGATACACTTTTATCTTCTCAGAAAGGAGGGATCTTCTCAGAAAGGAGGGAATTGCCTTTATTCCAGGTTTTTACTTACAGATTAGCAGGCATTATTTTGAACATAAAATATAAACTATTGTTTGGAGAAGGCCTATCAGCCTAAAATGACCCCAATTGGTGCTAGTTGGGAATAGTTTCCCTTCATAACTTTGACCCCCCAAAAAAAGAAATGAAAATAACTTAACACAGATTTGTTAATTACTCCTGGTGGCATAACTTTCAAGTGTTGGATATCTTTTTTTTTTTTTAAAGATTTTATTTGTCAGAGAGAGAAAGAGAGCACAAGCGCGAGAGGCAGGCAGAAGGAGAATCAGGCTCCCCGCTGAGCAAGGAGCTCCATATGGGACTCGATCCCACGACCCTGGGATCATGACCCAAGCCAAAGGCAGGTGCTCAACTGACTGAGCCACCCAGGTGCCCCAAGTGTTGGATATCTTAATAAAGTGAAAGAGCAATAAAAGAAAGGCAGTAACATAAGTGGTGATGTAACAATTCACAACTGCATTTGTATCTATGGGACAGATGAAAAAACAATGTTCTAATGTTATTTAAATGGCTTTGGACAAAAGCTCAGTGACTGCATTATATTTGGATACCAAAATCCCATTATCTCAAACCCTTTAGAGGTTATATGTTACCATGTAAAGGAGACATCTTGCACAGAGTCTCTCTCACCTGACTCAGGTCTGAACTCTTACCCCTGATCTGTACCTCATCCCATCCTTCTGACCACTGGCATTGTTTTTGGTCCTCCCATTATGCTGTTTATGTTCCCTTCAGATTATTTTTTAAAGAGTGTATTTATTTATTTATTTATTTATTTATTTATTTATTTTCTTTTAGAGAGAGAGAGTGCACATAAGCACGAACAAGGGGAGAAGCAGAGCGGAAGGGAGAGGGTGGGGAAAGAATCTTGAGCAGACTCATTGCTGAGCCCCACTCGGAGCTCAATCCCATGACCCTAAGATCATTACCTGAGCCAAAAACCAAGTGTCGGAAGCCTAACCGACTGAGCCCTGAGGCGCCTTCCACTTCAGATTTGATGCACATACTTGGCTTCCCAACCACATTGCTGAATTCTCTGCTGTAGTGCCACCTCTTTATCCACAGGGCATCTCTGAACTACCTTGGTAACTCTGCTTCTAGACAGATTTACTCTGTCCTGATGGGATCCTTTTAGACTGGAGCCGGAGAGGATTCTACCAGAGATGAGGTTACCATGAGGCTAATGAAGTTTAAACTCCAGGTTCCATGCTTACGTGGGTTCCTGTGGGATGCTGGGAGTTGTAGAGTGTTCCAGGTGGAGAGAGGAAGCAGGTTGCAGTCAGAAAGTATTTCTGTGTAATCATTTATGTTATTCAAGAGATCTCAGAGAAAGGAACCAGAATCTCTAAAGCTTCAGCGTTTTAGGGTGATTTCTTGTCACATTCTAAATAAATATTTATTTTTGTACCTAAGTTTGACTTCATAATTTTGTATTCTTATTCTTAGAAGGGATCAAACAAATTGTATATGCTTTAGGCTACGCAGAATCCCAGTGGGATCTGCCACTGGTTTTTACTAAATGAGGTACCTGGGTGTTTTGCTAGTACTTATTTACCTGCGTTTAGTAACACACAACTTACAGGAATAAACAAACACTAGAATCTAGAGATTACCCAAATCACTCTAAAACCAACGCTTTGCTGACTCTTTTACAAGAGAACTGGAACTTGCTGGCAGCCAGTATATTGCAGTGTTAGTATTAGTGACTGCTGTAAGACTGAAATTCACATATTGACTTTAGTTCAATTCAGCACGCCTTTGTGGAATGCCTCCTGTGTGTGATCAAGGTGCTGGGCCAGAATCATTTTTTCATTTAAATGCAATTTAAGAGTCATTTGACATTGTCTTTATAGTGAAGTATTTTTAGTTCCTTGGAATTCTAATAGCAGTTCTCTTTAAGGAATAAGAAATCGGAGTCAGTGTGATAAATATGATTAAATGCCAGGGAACAACAATGATAAATTGTTGACACCAGTCGTTTGATGTTCTCTGAAACAGAGAGACTTGTCAGTCTGCCTGTGCTAAGAGTTTCAGTGCAGAGGATATAAAATGAAAAGTATCCTTAATCTTTTTTGTAGATAATTTCATAGATGATGGCCCTGGGTAAGTTAGGGGTAACTATTTTTCAAACCAAGGAACCCTAAATTGAAAATGAGCTGCTTTATGTTCATCATTTCATCATCGTTTTAAAATATGTCATTCGATCAGTATCAAGTACTTGTGTTTGAGATATATCATAAAATTCCTAAAAGACAAGTTAATATATAATGTCAGGTACTGATAAATGTTTTGAAGAAAAACAAAGTCAGAGAAGGAGAGAGATTGATGGTTGGGGGTGGGGGTGCTGTTTTAGAAATGCTGTACTGACTTCCTAGCTATACCTTGAATTTGCCAAGCAGACCCTCACTGGTTAGAACCTTTTTTGCACTTTCTGTTGCTTTTGCCTGGAAAGCTTTGTTTCCTTCAGTCGACTGCTTCAGTTATTTTCTGACTTCATTCACTTTAAGGTAGTACCTTCCACCATTCTATTCTTTTTCCCTATTGTACAAGTATATCTTTACCATTTGGAAAATGATTTAGGAATCAGAGAGATTAAAAGAAATTCTTGGGGCACGTGGGTGACTCAGTCGGTTAAGCATCTGCCTTTGGCTCAGGTCAGGATCTCAGAGTCCTGGGATGGAGCCCCCTGTCGTTGAATTCTCTGCTCAGCAGGGAGTCTGCTTGCCCCGCTGCCCCTCCACCTGCTCGTGCTCTCGCACTCTTTCTCTCTCAAATAAAGAAAATCTTCAAAAAAAAAAATTCTTTGATAAATCCTTTGCTCTCTGAACTCTTACTACTTGCTCTCAGAAATTTAGAAATTAAAGAGATTTTTATAATACCTCTTTCTATTTGATCTATGTATCTGAATTAAGAACCAAGTAATTTTGTATATAGTAAAGGAACTTATTTTCTTCATAGCTCTTTTTACCCTCTGATTTGTCTTCCGATCTGTTTGTCTGCCTGGCTCCCTCACTCGTTCCGCAGTGGCAGTGGAAAGGCTGGGACTTTGTTTTGTCCACTGCTCTATCCCCGTCACCTGGAACAGTTCCTGGTACCTAATCAATTCTCAGTTAATATGTCTTGAATATATGTGTTAGTAGATGAATGAATCATTGCTCTCTAGCTATGTTGATCTTCTTTCACTTGCTCACATTTACTAACCTCTTTCCTTTGCAGAGGTTATTTCATTATGTGCTTGATATCTGTCTCTTTCTATATTATAAATTCTGTGCGGCTAGAGACCATGGTACCATTTACTTATTAGTACCTAGCTCATTGCCTAATTTGTAGTAGGTACTGAAACATTCTATGGATGAATGAATGAATGAATGAATGAATGATTAGGAGAAATATCTAGTAGGAACACCATATCTAATCTAATGGAAGTTAAGGGAAGTGAATATCAAGCTGGGATCTGAAGAGCGAGGATGAATTAGCAGGTGAAGAAGACCAGGCAGAGTGTTCTTGAGCTTCAGCTCAGACTTTATCCTGAAAGCAATAGAAAATTTTAAACAAAAAAGTGGCACTATCAGACTCGCATTTTAGATGGACCATTTTTCCGTGGTTTTAGGAACAGACTGGATGGGCAGTGTCAGAGAGTCTGGTTGGGAAGCTTTGGGAATACATGGTTGTGGTCTCTATTCGGTTCTTGGCAATGGGGAGAGAGATAAGTAGATATACTTGAGAGATTTTCAGAAGCAGAATAAATGACTGGAGCTAGTGAGGGAAAGGGAAAAGTTAAATATGATTCCAAGCTTCCACCTTTGGCAAATGAGAAGAACGTAGGGCTATTCACTGAGACTGTGTACTCAGAGGGAGGAGCCATCTAAGGAGAAGAGTCTGAGGAATTCTTAAGACCTGTCTAATCTGAGGCTGAGCCTTAGGAACTTGGTAATATAGCTGAATTTTCTAGGTATAGATACTTAGAAAGATGCCTGGAAAGAAATAACCAACATGTTAATAGTATTGGGAGTCTAGTTATGTTTCTAAATTTTTCCTAGTAAGTTTTGGTTATCATTATTAGTGTGTTTTATGAAGGAAAAGTTAATAAACTTTAAACAATTACATTAGGATCTGCCATAGGAAATGCTGTGCCAAAAAATCCAAGGACACAAAGCTAAGGCCTTCCTAGGCTATTCCCAATGAAAATAAAGTAATGGTCCTGAATAGAAGCCCACTGTGGAATGGTTTCACCTTAGTGTATGTGTGTGTGTGTGTGTGTGTATGTTGGGGGGTAGGGTAAAAGAGGAGTGGTCATTGGGAAGTTTAACCTTTTCATTCAAAGATCTTCTGCAGCCAGGAAGTGTATCTTATTTATGCACTTATCCTTAGCCTTCAGTACAGTCTCTGACAGTAATGGCTAAGTGAAAGCTATTATTTTAGATTTTGTTATTAATATATTTATTTTTGTTTATATCACTATTCACTGTAATTGTTATACAGTGATGTTATTTGTGTCATCTTGGTTTTTAGGTAGATTGGGGCCAACTCGACTATTTAGTTGTTGACATGCCACCAGGAACAGGAGATGTGCAGTTATCAGTCTCACAGAATATTCCCATTTCAGGTAATCTTAAACCTTAAAGTAATTTATGCTGTCTTTATTGTTTTGCTATTGCCATATGGAAAAACAAACTATGACAGGCAAACATTTTTATGTCTTCAAAAGCAGTTATTTATACATTTTTATCTAGAGATCAGATTCATAAATTAAAATTTTCAAAATATTACCAGAATGAGTGTGTTTACAAAAACATAAAGACATTTTGAAAAGGTGGTGATATAAATCTGTGTTTTAGAAAAACAATAACACTTAAATATTGTTTGGGTAGAACATGACTGTTTGGCTCACAGCTGTCCTGCAGTGACAGCATAGTGCTGCTCCATGGCAGGCACTTAGTAAATATTTATTGAGTAAATACTGAATATAAGTAAATATTAGGGCAGTTTGACTTTTTGGTAAATACAACTATGGGAAAATTTTATATTCAGCTAATTATTTAATGTTAACCTTAAGAGAGCAATAAACATAGTAGCTTTACATCAACTACACAATACTTCATTATGGTAGTAGATATCTTTTCTGTGATACAGAATTTAATTCAATAGTTAACTTTTATGTTGAATCTGTTTCCAAGGATTTTCCTAAATTCCAGTGGAGAAATAATTGTAAATCTCTCTTATATATAAGGGCTTTGGGAAAATAATGGAATTTTAAAGTGTCGTTACAAATCAGTTATCTATTGGTAATAAATAACCAAGAAATATTACTGACAATCATCAAAAGGTTTAGAATCTAGATTTTTGATAAGTTATGCACATTGATTGGAAATATCAATATAGCATCACTAAAATGAATTTCTTTTTTGAGGCTGCTCCAAAGGGCAGTAACATGAATATTTTTGATATTTAAATACATTGTTACCTTACCTGAGTCTGAGATTTTTTCTTTGGTGAAGCAAGCTAGAAAGTAATGAAATGGGAGTAAATTGAAATAACACGGGAAAGTAGTTGAATACATCTTTTTTGTAATCAGAGTACTAGATAGCCTGTTTTTTGTTTTTTTAAGTAGTTTTGGGACTTGTGTATTTTGAATCCGAAGAATACTCACTAAATGTTTATTGAATAAAATGTGCTCCTGGCACCTTGAAATGCCTGTTGCAGACTTCCAAAATGCTTACATTATTTATATGGGTAATATATTGGTACAATTGGGCTAAATTATCGTCTGTTCCTTGAATTGTGACTTGGTACGTTGAAAAAATTTAATTTACTTCACACAGATAAACTGATAGCCCCAAACAATTTACCTTTGTTTACTCAGATAAACAGCCCCTTTATTTGGATAGGATTTATGATTATATCACCCTATTTTTATTTGTGCTTATAGTCTAAAACCAACAATGTGTAGATTGAGGTTAAGATTTGCTTCTTATATGCTAAAATTTAACCAGTAATATTTCTTTATTCCTTTCCTTCGATGAAGAGTCTGCCCTGTAACAAATAGATTATTAATATCATCTGATAATAAAAAGCAGTATATTTTTTGTTGTAGTGGTGGTAAAACTTAACAGTTCAGTAGTATTGAGTACATTGATATTGTTGGGCAGCCATCACCACCATCCAACTCCAGAACTTTCTCATCTTCCCAAACTGAAACTCTGTATTTGTTTAACAATAACTCTTCATTTCCTCTTCTCTCTAAACCCTGATAACCACCATTCTTTCAGAAACAGTATTTTTTATGTTAAGATGAGGAAATGGCGAATGAGAAAAATACATGAGGAAAATATATTTTAGGTAGATAAATTTTATATATCCACTATTGACTTTATGCTTTATTAACAAAATTTTAAATCAACAAATATTTGTCCATATAAAGATAGATGCTAAGCACTGTAGAAGATCCAAGGATAATTAAACCGCAAGTATTTTCCCTAGACCACAGTGCTATGCCTTTTTTGATACTCCAGAACTTTTTGAAGTTGATTAATACATGGGTTCTTTCCAGGAAGATGTATTTGTATCTACAGAAACACTGTTTTAATGTGTCATTTTAGGAGGTTCAGAGTTCTTAGGTTAGAAACCCCAGCTCTAGAATATAGAGCAAGGGGAAGGGCAGGGGGAGCAAATGGCTGCTAAGAAAAGAACTATGATTCAGTGTGAAAAGTGCTATATGAGAAATCTAAACCCCATGATATCAGGGCTCTCAAAGGACAAAGAGATCATGGATTTGAGGGGATTGTAAAACATTTGATGGAGATGAGCTTTAAAGAACAAATATGAGAGGTGCCTGGGTGGTTCAGTCTGTTAAGCGTCTGACTCTTGATTTCAGCTCAGGTCACGAACTCATGGAGCCTACAGAAGATATTCTCTCCTCTCTCCCTCTGCCCTGCCCCCGCGTGCTCTCTCTTGGTCTCTGGAAAAAAAAAAAAAAAGAATAAATATGATACATTGTATAGCATTCAAGATACCACCATACCTTGTTTGCTTTGCTTTTTCTCAGCTTAAGGGATAGAAATCAGAAAATGAAACTTAAGGTATTTATAATTCTGTGATAGAAACATATGTTTTACTTCCCATTTAAAAAAAAGTCTGATCTGGGGCACGTGGGTGGCTCAGTGGGTTAAAGCCTCTGCCTTCGGCTCAAGTCACGATCTCAGGGTTCTGGGATCAAGCCCCACATCGGGCTCTCTGCTCAGCGGGGAGCCTGCTTCCCCCTCTCTCTCTGCCTGCCTCTCTGCCTACTTGTGATCTCTCTCTCTCTGTCAAATAAATAAATAAAATCTTAAAAAAAAAAAAAGTCTGATCTATTAAAAAAAAATAGAGCCAGGTCCTAAAGATGCTTTTGAAAATTCATAAACTTAGTGATTTCTGAACTATGGAAATAATATTATTTATCAGTATTTTCTAAATTTTCTTTAATGAACATGTTTTTATTTATAATTTTAAAAAGTAAATATAAAGCACTAATTCTTTAAGGACAGATTTTTGTATAAATTGGTACCATGATAATTGCCCATTATCAATAAACTGCCATTTAAGGACAGTCTCTCATATATTAATTTTTATATTTAATTATCACAGGTATTATCCTTACTTTCTTAAATCTTGGAAGAGTTAAGCAACTTTCCCAAGGTCACAGAGTTACCATAGTTCATAGCTGAGGCTCATATCAGTTCTGATTGAGTTTAAAGCTCATAGTCTCAACCTCTACATAAAGCTGTTCTAATACAAAGCCCAACAACATTTGACTCACTGATTTTCTGAGTTTAGTTCTATTCCATTCAAACTTATTAAGTTGAAATTATTCTAATGTAGGTGATCTCTGGTAAAAATAAATTTGTTGATGAATATGCCTAAACCTGTGCACCCCTATATGATAAGTATCCAACCAACAGTCTGTGTTAGTGTTTACTATGTTCAGTTTTGTTTTTGTTTTGATTCCTAAGAGATTACTTTGGGGTTCTTTAACTCATATATTCCAGGGAAGGTCTGGAGATAGTCTAGAAGCAGTCTCCTTTGACCTTTAGGAGTAGAGCCCCAAATGATTCTTGGAAAGACCAGTATCATCTTTGGGCTTATCATACTGGTCTTGGACAGTTGGCTGCTTTCTAGGTACACTGGCTCTTGGTATAGGATTGTAGCTATTACTGTTAGTACGTTCATAGTGTGGGTCATTATGTCAATATTAAAATTAACAGCTATGAAAAGACTAGATTTTTTACACTGAATATCTATTAATTTTATACTTAGAAAAAAGAAAATCCAGCAATAAAAGTATCCCACAAAAATGACGTTTGTGTGTGGGGGGGAAGATACATGTGATTGTGTGTGTCTGTGTGTATGAGTGCGTGTGTGTTAAAGGCTTAGTTCCTGAGGTTTGGTTTTATTCAGGCCAATGTCATTTCATAGTTAATATATCTGAGGAAATAAAAATTGAGCTATCTCTCAGGAAGGGTGCCAACCAAGGAGTTGCTGAACTGGTTTGAATCATGGCTTTCATCAATTTATATTATCTGGAACAGCCTATCAGATTCATATCATCCTTTCTAGGCCTAAATGAATTATCTCTTCTCTAATTATGAACCTAATTTTCCTTTCCTCTTATCACTGACTTTAGAACTCTTTTAAGATACTCTGTATTCTACCTTTTCTTATGTCTCATATTCTGTAAATCATAGAAGCTTTTTAGACTCCCATTTGAGTGTGCTCTGTGATCTGACTTCCGTGTCCTTCCTCCTAAACTCTTTCACATAACCTGGGAGTCCCCTCCCAGAACCCTTAAGTACTCACTGCCCCTTCTATACTCCCTTTACTTCCCAAAGTTTCTGTCTTTATATACATCTGACCCTCTAATCAGTGGGTACCCAAATCCTACATACCCTTTATTTCAAATTTCTACTTCCTGTCATCTTCCTCGAATCCCTACTTGGGAATCATTTCTCCCTCTTTGGAATTCAGATAGCATTTCATTTAGACTACTCTTACAGCACTTCTAATGTTCTCCATTTATAGCCTGCAAAACCATGTTTTCTTCAGACTATTACTCCCTGGAGGCCTAAGGATTTGTTTAATTTATCCTTGTATTTCTCACAGTGCCAAATTCCGTGCCTTCCTGTAACCACTCAGGAAATGTTGAATCAGTGAATAAGTGTTTTATCTGTGAGTCTGTATTATCTTCTCAACTGGGATGTAAGCTACTTGAATGCAGAACTTTTTCCTATTCATCGTAGTATTTCTTAGAGTACTTTGGACACTGGCTTATGCAATTAATATTGATTGAATAAATAACAAAGATAGTTGACTAGTTATCACTGTTTATATAAACAGATTTGTGCCTCCTTATTTTTCTTACCATCCTACTACCTCAGTCTTGTGATCTCCTCCGCCCCAACTGCTTTTACCGAGGTGTTTTTTTCTGTATAAGTTTAAAAAACCATTCATTAAAAACACGCATTTTATTTCACTCTCCCTTTGAGAGAAAAATGTTTTCATTTTAGGGATTTGTTTATGCTATCCTTATTTATGCTATCCTTTTTCCTGTTCTGTATATAATGTCTTTGTGGCTAGAAGATACCTTTTAGTATTAACTTTGTTTTGGTGTCTGGAAAATAATGTGCATATGGACACTTGCTATTTGGTTAAGTACAGGCTCTGTACCAAATTAATAGGGAGAATCATTAGCATTGCTCCGTTGTAACAGTAACGTTGTTACTTACTTGCAGGGATGCTTAGCAAGGTGCTAACTGCCTCTCTGACTTTTTATCCTTACCTTTGGAATACCTGCCTACACCACAGACTTATAAGGATCAACTAAGATAATGTAAAAGCTCCATCTAAATATATTATATTTTTTTAGAAACTACTTTGAATTTTTTGGCAGGGGTGGTGGTGAGATGTTGTCAATTATAAAGAGCCTTAATATCAATTTTGCATGTCTCCATGCCATGTAGAGAATGAAATGGAAATGTTTTATATTTGGAAAGGGACATCTTTTTGGTAAATTTATGGAGGCAGACCTGTATAAGCAAAAAGATCCTTTTACCGAATGCTAATTAGCAACTCTGTAATGTGTTCCGTTTTTTTGTTCCATCGAATGGATGACAGGCTCATTATAAGAAGAAACTTTAAAGAAAAAAAAATCATCTTTTGTGTTAAAAGTATTGTATACCAACAACAGTAATAAATATGTTGGGAGCAGTATTAGTGGCTAATGATTGAAAATTGAACATACACAGGCTATTGAATCATTACATGCTACAAATACCTAGTAGTTGTAGTAATTCCTAGAAGAAAAAAGAGACAGAATAAAAGATGGGAAATAACCAATTATAGTCTTTGGATTTGTTCTTGTTGAACTTGCCAAGGGATAAAGGCAGAGTTGTCAGTGCTTATTTTTCTTACTCCCCCACCCCTTTTTTTCCCAAGTGATTAAGTTTGCCGGATTTTTGCTTGCTGTTTGTTAAGCATTTAAATTACTTGTCGCTATATACTGAGTCAGGTAGATTCCAGGGTTGACTTCTGGGTTTTTTAAGACATAGTGATGGCTCCTGGGAATTTTCTTTTCTTTTTTTTTAATTTTTTAAATTATGTTATGTTAGTCACCATACAGTATATCATTAGTTTTTGATGTAGTGTTCCATGATTCATTGTTTACATATAATACCCAGTGCTCCATGCAATATGGCCTTCCTTAATACCCATCACCGAGCTAACCCATCTGCCCCCCGCCCCAAACCCTCAGTTTGTTTCTTGGAATCCATAGTCTGTCATGGTTTGTCTTCCCCTCTAATTTTCCCCCCTTTACTTTTCCCTTCCTTCTCCTAATGTCCTCCATGCTATTCCTTATGTTCCACAAATAAGTGAAAACATATGATAATTGACTTTCTCTGCTTGACTTACTTCACTTAGCATAATCTCCTCCAGTCCCATCCATGTTGATGCAAAAGCTAGGTATTCATCCTTTCTGATGGCTGAGTAATATACCCATTTTTTGACTTGATTATTTGTTTTTTGGGTGTTGAGTTTGAGAAGTATCTTGGATACCAGCCCTTAATCTGTGGTGTCATTTGCAAATATCTTCTCTCATTCCATGAGTTGTCTCTTTGTCTTGTTGACTGTTTCCTTTGGTGTGCAGAAGCTTTTTATCTTGATGAAGTCCCAAAAGTTCATTTTCGTTTTTGTTTCCCTTGCCTTTGGAGATGTGTCTTGAAAGAAGTTGCTGTGGCCAACGTCGAAGAGGTTACTGCTTATGTTCTCCTCTAGGATTTTGATGGATTCCTGTCTCACACTGAGGTCTTTCATCCATTTTGAGTTTATCTTTGTGTATGGTGTAAGAGAATGGTCCAGTTTCATTCTTCTGTATATAGCTGTCCAATTTTCCCAGCACCATTTATTGAAGAGACTGTCTTTTTTCTAGTGGATATTTTTTCCTGCTTTGTCGAAGATTATTTGACCATAGAGTTGAGGGTTTGTATCTGGGCTCTCTACTCTGTTCCATTGGTCTATGTGTCTGTTTTTGTGCCAGTACCATGCTGTCTTGGTGATCACAGCTTTGTAGTATCGCTTGAGGTCAGGCAACATGATGCCCCCAGCTTTCTTTTTCTTTTTCAACAAATTTGGGGTCTTTCCTGGTTCCATACAAATTTTAGGATTGTTTGTCCCAGCACTTCGAAAAATGCCGATGGTATTGATCAGGATGGTGTTGAAAGTATAGATTGCTCTGGATAGCATAGACATTTTAACAATATTTATTCTTCCAATCCATGAGCATGGAATGTTTTTCCATCTTTTTGTGTCTTCTTCAATTTCTTTCATGAGTGTTCTGTAGTTCCTAGAGTATAGATCGTTTACCTCTTTGGTTAGGTTTATTCCAAGGTATCTTATGGTTTTTGTTGCTATTGCAAATGGAATCAATTCTCTTAATTTTTCTTCCTACAGTTTCATTGTTAGTGTATAAGAAAGCAACTGATTCTGTGCATTGATTTTGTATCCTGCCACATTACTGAATTGCCACATTAGTGAATTGCTGTATGAGTTCTAGTAATTTGGGGGTAGAGTCTTTTGGATTTTCCACATAAAGTATCATGTCATTTGTGAAGAGAGATAGTTTGACTTCTTCTTTGCCAATTTGAATGCCTTTTATTTCTTTTTGTTGTCTGATTGCTGTTGCTAGGACTTCTAGTACTATGTTGAACAATAGTGGTGAGAGTGGGCATCCTTGTTGTGTTCCTGATCTTAAGGGAAAGGCTCTCAGCTTTTCCCCATTGAGAATGATATTCGGTGTGCGTTTTTTCATAGATGGATTTTATGAAATTGAGGAATGTTCCCTTTACCCCTATATCTGAAGAGTTTTAATCAGGAAAGGATGCTGTATTTTCTCAAATGCTTTTTCTGCATCAATTGAGAGGACCATGTGGTTCTCTCTTCTCTTATTAATTTGTTCTATCACATTGATTGATTTGTGAAAGTTGAACCACCCTTGCATCCCAGGGATAAATCCGACCTGATCGTGGTGGATGATCCTTTTAATGTACTGTTGGATCCTATTAGCTGGGATCTTGAGAATTTTGGCATCCGTATTCATCAGAGATATTGGTCTAAAATTTTCCTTTTTGATGGGGTCTTTGCCTAGTTTTGGGATCAAGGTAATACTGCCCTCAGAGAAAGAGTCTGGAAGTTTTCCTTCTGTTTCAGTTTTTTCAAACAGCTTCAGGAGAACAGGTATTATTTCTTCTTTGAATGTTTGGTAGAATTCCCCAGGGAGTCCATCAGGTCCTGGACTCTTGTTTTTTGGGAGGTTTTTGGTGACTGCTTCAATCTCATTACTGGCTATTGGTCTATTCAGGTTGTCAGTTTCTTCTTGTTTTAGTCTTGGAAGTTTATAGGTTTCCAGGAATGTAACTTTGTTTCTTCCAAGTTGCTTAACTTATTGGCATATAGGTGTTGATAGTAATTTCCGATGATTTTTTCTATTTCCTTGGTATTAGTTGTGATCTCTCCCCTTTCATTCATAATTTTATTAATTTGGGTCCTTTTACTTTTCTTTTGGGTAAGTCTGGCCAGTGGTTCATCCATCTTATTAATTCTTTCAAAGAACCAGCTTCTAGTTTCGTTGATGTGTTCTACTGTATTTCTGGTTTCTAATTCATTGATCTCTGCTCTAATCTTAATTATTTACCTTCTCATGTGTGGGTTAGGCTTAATTTGTTGTTGATTCTCCAGTTCTTTAAGGTGTGAAGATAGTTTGTGTATTCGGGACTTTTCTGTTTTTTTGAGTGAGGCTTGGATGGCTATGTATTTCCCCCTTAGGACCACCTTTGCCATATCCCATAGGTATTGGACCAATGTGTTTTTGTTCTCATTGATTTCCATGAATTGTTTAAGTTCTTCTTTGATTTCCTGATTGACCCAAACATTCTTGAGCAGGATGGTCTTTAGCTTCCAAGTGTTTGAATTTCTTCCAAACTTTTTCTTGTGATTGAGTTCCAGTTTCAAAGCACTGTGGTCTGAGAATATTCAGGGAATAATCTCAGTCTTTTGGTATCAGTTGAGACCTGATTTGTGACCCAGTATGTGGTCTATTCTGGAGAAAGTTCCATGTGCACTCGAGAAAAATGAGTATTCTGTTGTTTTAGGGTGGAATGTTCTGAATATATCTATGAGGTCCGTCTGGTCCAGTGTGTCATTCAAAGCTCTTGTTTCTTTGTTGGTTTTCTGCTTAGATGATCTGTCTATTGCTGAGAGTGGAGCGTTTAGGTCTCCCACAAGTAACGTATTATTATCAGTATGTCTCTTTATTTTGGTTAACAGTTGGCTTATGTAGTTGGCTGCTCCCATGCTGGGGGCATAGATATTTACAATTGTTAGATCTTGTTGGATGGACCATTTAGAAATGATGTAGTGTCCTTCTGTATCTCTGACTACAGTCTTTAGCTTAAAATCTAATTTGTCTGATATGAGAATTGCTACCCCAGCTTTCTTTTGTGGTCCCTCGGCATGAAAGATGGTTCTCCGGGGCACCTGGGTGGCTCAGTCGTTAAGTGTGTGCCTTTGGCTCTGGTCATGATCCCAGGGTCCTGGGATTGAGCCCCACATTGGGCTCCCTGCTCTGGTGGGAAGGCTGCTTCTCCCTCTCCCACTCCCTCTGCTTATGTTCCCTCTCTCACTGTCTCTCTCTCTCTCTCTGTGTTAAATAAATAAATAATCTAAAAAAGAAGGGAGGGAGGGAGGGAGAGAGGAAGGAAGGAAGGAAGATGACTCTCCAGCACTTCACTTTCAGTCTGGATGTATCTTTAGGTTCAAAATGAGTCTCTTGTAGACAGCATATGGATGGGTCCTGTCTGTTTATCCAATCTGCAACCCTCTGCCATTTTATGAGAGCATTTAGGCCGTTCACATTGAGAGTGATTACTGAAAGATATTATTTTATTGTTATCATGTTGCCTGTGAGGTCCTTGTTTCTATAGATTGTCTCTGTAAATTTCTGCTCTATATCACTCTTGGTGTCTTTCTCCTTTTATAGAACCCCCCTTAATATTTCTTGCAGGGCCAGCTTAGTGGTCACATATTCTTCAGTTTTTGCTGGTCTTGGAAGCTCTTTATCTCTCCATCCATTCTAAATGACAGCCTTGCTGGATAAAATATTCTTGGCTGCATGTTCTTCTTATTTAGTACCCTGAATATGTCTTGCCAGCCCTTTCCAGTTTGCCAGGTCTCTGTGGACAGGTCTGACATTATTTGATGTTCCTCCCTCTGTATGTAAGGGATCTTTTCCCCCTAACTGCCCTTAAGATGGTTTCCTTGGTTTTAAGATTCACGAGTTTTGCTATTACATGCCAGGGTATTGGTTTATTCTCCTTGATCTTGGGAGGTGTTCTCTCTGCCTCTAGGACACAACTGCTTGTTTTGTTCCCCAGATTAGGGAAGTTCTCAGCTAGGATTTGCTCAGATATATCTTCTAGTTCTCTCTCTCTCTCCACCCACTCAGGGATCCCAATAATTCTGACATTGGAACATTTCATGGCATCATTTATTTCTCTAATTCTGTTTTCATAGATTCTAAGCTGTTTGTTCCAGGCCTCCTCCCGATCCTTCTTTTCTATCAGTTTGTCTTCTAGATCACTAATTTGTTCTTTTGCCTTGTTTACCCTAGCTGTTGGAGTATCTAGATTAGATTGGATATCATTGATAGCATTTTTAAGTTCTGCCAGATTAGCTCTCACTTCTACCCTTAGAGAATCTATGTTGCCATTAATGATTTTCTCCAATCTAGCTGTTGTTTGCATAAGTATTACCCTGAAGTCTATTTCTGATATCTTGCTTATATCCATATCCATTAGTTCTGTGGTAGAGGTCACAGTCTCTGAACTTTTCCTGTGTTGGGGGTTCCTCCTCTTAGTAATTCTGTTGAGAGGTGGTTGAGGGAATGTACAGTCCAAATTATTGCCCACAACCCAAGCAAGATCCACCTGTTTTATAGGGACCTTAGGATTGTTGGCCTCTTGCTCTTTCAACCTGTCTTCTGGGGGAGGGGCCTGCCATGCTGTTGCTCAGGCAATCCTATTTAGGCAGAGTTGCCCTGCCCCCTGTGGGGAAGGATAGGCTTAGTAAAAACTGATTTTGGGGGGCTTTTCTTCTCTGAGGTCTTTCCTTGGCAGCTTTCCACATCTCTTCCAAGAGAGCAGAAGCGACAGTATCCAAACCTCTGTCTCAGAACAGAGAGATCACAGTCTGTTCTCCAGTGAGCCCTCCAGGCCACACTGCCTCTGTTTTTTGTCTGTGCTGCTAAAAACCACAGTGTCCTGGGTTGTGCACCCCACAGCAGCACTCCCAGCCCTTGCTTCCAGGTCCGGGCACATCTCTGCCCTTTGTGCTTCTAAAACCACCATCTGTCCCCAGTTTGCACTTGCACCCCCATAGCTCCAGGTTTCAGGCTGGGGGCTGCCCTAAAGCCCTTTCTCCACAGCTACCTACCCTACCTACCGGTCTGTGAGTCTGTGCCTCTTCCCCAGTGCAAGAGGCTTTTGTACTCCTGTGGCGCAGGATCCAGAGGCTCCCTCCCCCTTCCATTTATCTTCCAATATCTGCCCTCAGAATCATGGCTTCCTGCTTCATACCTCGAAACCAACCACTAGAGATATTTTGTTGATATAGATCCGGATATATCTTCTTACATCTCAGGCTGGTTTCTTGGTTGTTCAGAGTGGTCTGGTAGATATCCACCTCAATTCAGGGGACCAGTTGAAATAGGGTCCCCTACTCCTCCGCTATCTTCCTCCCCTCTCCCTTGAGTACCTTCCTGGGAATTTTCAAACCCTTATCTGCTCTTCCATAGTAGAAGAGGATTAATATTTCTTTGATGAACATTATAAGTACTTTGAATATTTTGAAAATATATGCACTGTAGTGGTATTTGAATTCTAATATATGTTACTTAATTTTTTTTCTTTTCTCCTTTGCCTCTACTGAGGTCCTCTTCATGGCTATATAAAGCCTATCTGAATTTGATTTTAACTCTTGGAATTACGTGAAGAGTTGATGCTTCACATTTTCATGTGAAGCATATTTTCTTTTTCAAGAGACTGGAAAGTTTTAGTAAGTTATTTGTATTCAGATGCTATATTAGTTAGGGTCCTGGCAGGAAACAGATGACATACCTTAAAAGGAATTAACAGAATGAAGTTAATGAAGGGACTGGTAATAGAGGTGTAGGCAGCATTAAAGAAACCAGAAAGAGAGGATGAAGTACCCAGAGACTAGTGACAAGAAGTTATTACTGTCCCTTCTGCCTAATGGGACCTAGGAATGAACTGTGTCAGTAGAACCTAGCGACTGCTAGAGCCATGGAAGAGGGTCTGCCTCTTGGGAGTGTGGCCACAGAGGAACTTAGCCATGGCCAGAACTGCTGCAAGGCAGGGAATGAGTGGTATATGAGGTAGGTAAGAATACTGTAGCCTCTTTTTCCTCTCAGAGTCTCATATCTTGCAGGTGCCTCCTACTGGCAGATTCCCCATTGGAAGCCAGAGGGTAAGAAAACTGAGGTGGTACACTCCACAGAGGTCAGCTACCCAGGCACTGATCAGGACAGAGAGGGGTGGAGAATGAAGCAGAGCTTGGTGGGAAGGAAGTGAAGTGCAGCAAGTGGAAAATAACTAGAAGAGCTTCTCTTCTTCGTCTGGTCCTCATTATAATTGTGAATTAGTAGCTTGCAGTAGATAAAATACAAAGCAAAGATTTGTGGATAATACAGATACCAGTAATACAGTCAAAGTAGTGAAAATCCATACGATCACAAGGCAAAATTGTACTGTCGTCAAGTTTATGAACAGAATATTTATTTGTAGATAAGCAGTGACATAAGTACATTCTGTATAGTGGGGAGTAATGGATAGAAGAATTTATTTTGATAGGATAGAGTTATGAAAAAAAGTTGCCCTTTACTAAGTAAAAAATTGATGTAGGAGTGAAACTTTTGGAAACTGTTATTGTAATAGAAGGGACAAAGATTGAACACTTGAGAGGGGAGCTATCATGGTCCCTTCTTTGTTCTCTTTTTCTTTCAGGAAAGGGCAGAAGTGGAACAAAAAGCAGCCAGATAGTCCTAGTGTGGGTCCTGCTTTGATTTCTTTCTCCTAGAGAGGGGGTAACTGTATATGGCAGAGTAGTCAGCTAGATAATATGCTGATTATCCATGGGCTCAAGAGAAGCTGCACTAGTAGACTGGTATTACATTACAAAAATGAGGCATTGCCCTTTCTTTCATGATCCTTTCTGTCTGGACCCTGTGGATAGAAGGAAAGCCAGAGGCCTTTCTGCCTCTCATTCATTTAAATGAGATGAGATAGGAATTTTAAATTAAGCCACCTTAATATTTCAATCATTGTTTAAAATGAAAGGCATTTATTGCTTGTGAAAGGCATTGGGCCTATTGCTACAGTAACTGAACTCCTATTCATTCATCAGAGATACATGAGAAAAAGCTGTACAAGTCCACGCCAATGTTTTTGCCTCCACCAGTAGTTTGTTTGGCCTAATTAATGATCTCTTTTCAGGAACACTCTTTTCAGGAACACTCTTTGATTGCTAATTTGGACACTATTTGGATAATATGAAAACCTATTGGGTTTTGGAGGATCAGAAGCTTATTGTTACTATTGTTATATAAGTGAATTACCTTAGGCCATCACTTGAAATAGTTTCCTTGTTATCTGGTATTTACTCTCTCAAAGCAAAAGGAACATAGTGATTTTACTTAGGTAACCTAAATGAAATCTTTAATTTTCTTTTTTGGAATAGCTATTTCTTCCCTTCTTAGAATTGTTTTCAAATTTAGAAGAGTAATTCTTTAAAGATCCAGTACTGATCCTTTGGAAAACTGTTAAACTCAAAGAAAATTGTTTGGCTATTTCAGATTTTAGTGCTTTGTTTCCCCTACAGTTTTACAATTTATAATGACCTCACACTGTAAAGCTAGAAACATACTCGTACTTTAAAAGTAGAAAACTTAGGTCATAGCTATTCCTAGTATTCAAAGATATTAAATCTTCATTTATGTTTTCAATATGCAGAATGGAACTTTGAAGGAGACAGTCAATTTTGGACTTCTTCCATATATACTGTATTTCCATGCAAATATTGGGCAGAGTTATAATTAATGGATAGTCATCAAGAATTGCATGATGTAGGAGAGATTTATTGTTTTATTTATCAAATTATAAAAATTCTTTTCAAATTAATATGTCCTCTTGTTATACAAACTGTAGCCAGGTGTTAAAGAACAGAAACTATTCCAGGGTTTTATTGTTTAGGGGATTTCTGATACTCAGTCTGAAACTTCAGTCTTTGTTACGTTAGGAATCAAATTATAAAATTAAATATGATGTCATTGGTTAATTAACAACAGTGTTTCCAATCTAAATTTTAAAGAAATAAGCTTTTCGGGCTCTTGTATTTGCGTTAACATATTTTATAGGTGGAAGTTATAACATATCAGTTTACAGTTCAAAGAAATAGTCTGAGAATTAACAAGTTCTGAACTATGACATGGAAAGACCCAGGATTTTAAAACATTCCTCGAATGATTCTTATAGAACTGGCTTTCAGAATCACTTTGTCTTGACCAACCTATCTGACATTTGAATTCCTGAATCATTTAGCTTGTGTTTGGTTGGGAAGCTTCTGAGGTTTCATTGTTTAAGAATTTCTGGGTACTTCCTTCATGATATATACCTTACAGCTAAAATTCCTTAATGTCTTAAAGTTCAATGAATAGTATAATGGACAATGGTTAGTCAGGTTCATATTAAAAGCTACTTTTAAATTCATTAAGCATTTGTATGTAGAAAAAGTACAAGTCTCACAATCCATCACTTAAAAATTTTTGCACTTGACCATAGATTTTAGAAATTTGATTAGATTCTGAAGTTTAGCTCAAAGATTGTTTTCACATCTCAAGTATGATAGTATTTGGAAATGGAGCAAAGCTTTTCCATGTTAAGTCTCGATCTCTTATTTCCTGAGACATACCTGGTTAAATAAAGTTAGGGTAGTCAGGGAGTAGTAATTCTCTCTAGAGTTTATATTAGAGAAAGAATATGTGTAAAAGGAATATGTTTCATTATTAAACAAACAGCCTTTGGTGGTGGCTCACTGTGAGCATGGGCAGGCTGAGCTATACATGCATCTAACAGAATTTGAAATGCGAAATATTAAATCTAGGAGTACAACATGAACAGACTGTCACAAAAAAGCAAAAGAGCTTTCTTTCTGTTGTAGAGACATAGGTATACAAGTAGGCTCTCCAAGGTGTTTACTGATCAGGTTAAAGATGGAGTCAAGACTGGAAAGAAGCAAGGATTTTATCTTAACTTTACTGGAAACATCAAAAGTGAGGGGAGGAAGAAAATAAGAGAGTAAGAGAGCATGAGTGAAGAGTATGAACTGTTTGTTTCCAGCCCAAGTTCTTTAAAATCTCTGAAAGTCTCACTTGTCCCAAATCGTTCCTTAGTGACCAGCAGTCTGGATAGCCCCGGTGAATTCTTTATTAACATCATTAAGGTGAGGTGATTAGAAGCCCAGTACCTGTTAACTCTATTATTGAAGAGCCAGTCTTTGTCCCTAAGTAGCAGATACGCATCTAGATTCCTTTGATGAACTTGAATTCTTATTAAAGTTCTGAAGAACACATTCTCTCTCACCGGTAATTTTGAAATACTGTGGTTTCCACTAATTATTGTTTTTATAATTCTTTTTGGCAGCCACTTACAAACTTCCTGTGTCATAATTCATTTCTAAAGTGAGCAAAATAATGATTGATCTTTAAATTAGTAAAACATATCCCCTTTGTGACTGTAGTCAGTTCTCTATTGGAATGGAACAGAGTCCAAAACTGACTCAAGAAAGAATTATTTATATTTCCTGTTGAATACAGGAAATATAAATGTGTGTACATTTGAGATAGATTGAGATAGATTTACCTTTTTAATCATGTTTTATTTAATTACATACTAATATTAGTGGACTTTCTTTGATCTTACAGCAAATAATTTTTATAATTAAGAAATTTGAAGGCTACAGGGGAGAAAGTAAGGAGGAGCTAAAAAATGCCAAAGCCAATCTACTTTATAGTTAATAAACAATGATATATTTGGTATTATTTATGTTAAGCTAGCAGAAGTTGAAGGATTATTTTACTGCAAGTATCTTTAAATCTAGGAGAATCAGCAGCACTAAATATTAGGCTACTGTGACCATTAAGAATAGCAGTTAACAAGATGGGATCAGGAAGGAGACAAACCATAAGAGACTCCTAAACTCACTAAACAATCTGAGGGTGTCTGGGGGGTAGGGACTGGTAGGGATAGGGTGGCTGGGTTATGGACATTGGGGAGGGTATGTGGTATGGTAAGTGCTGTGAAATGTGTAAGCCTGATGATTCACAGACATGTACCCTGGGGCAAATAATACATTATGTGTTAATAAAAAAAAAAGAATAGCAGTTAATTTGGGGCACCTGGGTGGCTCAGTTGGTTTAAACGTCCAACTCTTGATTTCAGCCCAGGTCATGAGTTCTATCCCCATACTGAGCTAGATTTTCTTCAAATAGGGATCTTCAGAATCAAATTCATGAGATACACACACACACACACACACACACACACACACATACACACACACACACACACACACACACACACATATCTATACACACATATGAAAAAGTGCTGGTCATGGAGCCTACTTAACAAAACAAACAAACAAACAAAACAAACAAACAAAAAAACAATAGCAATTAATTTGTTCTTTTAAGTCTTCATTGACTTTATATTGATATGCTCAAGAGTTGTAAAGTATGTAGTTACTCATCGTGGTATAATTATGAACGATTTTTGTTGTGCATATTAGCTTTTAACACTGAAGTTCTCAATCAAGCATGGGAATTAAATATAATTTATACCCTGAGACTTAAAATGGCATAGTTGAATGGTTCCACACTGGTATCATTATGATCAGCCCAACATCTGGAATAATCAGTTTTAAATGTTTAACTGCTCTGAACTCTGACCCGAATTCAGATATGCAGTTATAGATTCTCTTCTTAATAGTCAAGAGAATTAGCAATTAAAACAATACTCTAAATAATTATCGTTTAGGATGTTTACATATTTGCCAGAATCTGCTAGATAATCTTTTATAGTAAATCTTAGTTGATAAAAAGCCTTTTAAAAAGATTACAACTTGGAAAATAACATTTAAAAATATTGTTTAATTGCTTGGACTTAGAAATTTACTCTAGAAAATGGTTAGAATATTCTCCCTGGGATTCTTGAGATAGGGGTTTTTATGATACTGTGTTTTACCCCCAGAAAATACTTCCGTTTATTGCAAACTGAGCCTTCTCTTTGTTGCTACTAACATTCCTTGTGGTCAGTAAAGGGAGCACAAGTTTCCGAACTAACCCTCCATCAGAAAACTGAAGTGACATCATCAAAGATGGTATTAAAGGAGAAAAATTTGGGCTAGTTTATATTGGTTCATGCCCTGATAAAAATTAAAATTTCTCAGGTAGACAGCCAAGAATCATACAGATAAATGTAATGACAGATTTGGAGACCATATTTTAAGAAATGAGATACAGTAACAAGAAAAAAAATCGATATAATTCCTTTAAAATCTAAAAATCTAGGTTGTGAGGCACAGATTGATGAATAATGATTTAATTTAATTTTAACGTAGGTTGTGTTTGTTTGTTGCTTGCTTTATTTCCTTATACATTCTAAAGGTCATTGTAGGGCTATCTGAAATGGTTACTTATATGATGTATTAAAATTTGGTACGTTAGGAATGCCTGGGTGGCTCAGTCGGTTAAGCGTCTGCCTTTGGCTCAGGTTATGATCTCAGGGTCCTGGGATCGAGTCTCACATCGGGCTCCTTGCTCAGTGGAGAGACTGCTTCTCCCTCTGCCTGCCGCTCCTCCTGCTTGTGCTCACGTGCTCTCTCTCTCTCTCTGACAAATATATAAATAAAATCTTAAAAATAAAATAAAATTTGGTACAACAAAGAAATAGTGATTTTTGTGTGAGCTGTTTTGTTTCTTGTGTTCTTCAAAAAAGGCTAGAAATTTTTTCTCCAAATAGTCCTAAAGACTGATTACATTGTGATTAAGAACTTAATTATTTAAGAACATGTACTTAAGCAAAATAATTCTTACATGGATTTTATTTATTTATTTGAGAGTGAGAGAGAGCACCTACATAGGAGCATGAAGGGGATGGGTGGAGGGAGAAGCAGGCTCCCCACTGAGCAAGGAGCCCGATGCGGGGCTCGATTCCAGGACCCCCAAAAAATCTTTTATAAATGTGGCTGGTTGTTCTAATGGAATGTTTACATCTTGTAAGTATTTGTTGGAAATAGAAGATGATCATTGTCCTTGTCAAAAAGTTGTTATTAGGGGCACCCGGGGCTCAGTTGGTTAAATGACTGCCTTTGGCTCAGGTCATGATCCTAGGGTCCTGGGATCGAGCCCTGGCCTGCATCGGGCTCCTTGCTCGGTAGGAAGCCTGCTTCTCCGTCTCCCACTCCCCCTGCTTGTATTCCCTCTCTTGCTGTCTCTCTCTGTCAAATAAATAAATAAAATCTTTTTTAAAAGTTGTTATTAATTGGTGTAGTATTTAGATTACAAAGAAACTCAGATGTGTGGATGCTTACTTGTGATGCTATGTTAGGGTTAAGTACAGAGAAAACCAAGGCACTTCAGTCCTTCTCTCTAGGATCTTATAGCTATCAAAATAACGTCACCAAACATTTTTATAACACTTTTACATTCTTTTTTTTTTTAATGGAACATCTCTTTAAGTTAAATAGGAACAATGGAAATAGGTGGATTTTATAGAAGAGTTCATTGAGATGTATTGAGATTTAGTGAGCTATTCAAGGTTGTATAGTTACAAAGACATAGTAAACACAGCCAGAATCCAGAGCTCTTAACTCCTAGTTGAAGGAGTTACCAACTAAGAGTTCATGCAGCAGTAGTCCAGGATAGATGATTTGAAAATACAGGAAAATTATTTAAATCACCTATTTTTTGTTAAGTGCCTATTTTGTACATGGCATTGTATCAGTTTTGCTTGGTTGAAAATGAGAAAAGTCATAACTGCCCGTGAAATTGTATTGTATAGTGGTAATACAAATAGTGGACAAAGGCTATTTAAAATAATAAAATGAGCATATCCTGTGAAAGCTAAAAGTAGTTTTTAGGGCTAATGCAAAAGAAAACCCCCTGTGTACTGGTATATAATTAAGAGAGAATTTGGTGGAAATAGCCAAGGAGGTTTTATTTACATGAAGAGAGTGGCTCTGCGATTGAGAGGCCATTATTCTTGGAGTAGGGTAGTATTTCACATTCACTTAAATAGGTTTACTGAGCAGTCAGGATGAACAGGAGTGATTTTAGAAACCATAGTTAAGAGGCAGTGCTAAAGCATATAATCAGAGCTAGCGAGACCTTGGAGACTGTCTAGTCCTCGCATTAATTTTATAGCTAAGGAAACTGAGTCGTAGAGTGATTCTGAGTTACTTGCCAAAGGTTAGTCACACAGCTAGATGGGGGCATAACTGGAATCAGATTCCTTCCAAATGCCTGGATATGAAAAAACAGTGAAATAGATTGATAACAGAACCTAGAAGGTGGCGAATTGTGGATGTATATTGGATCTGTGGAGTAGAGTTGAGTATAATTTTTACAGAGATGTGATTTCCATCAATCTTTGAAAGACAGGAAAGAGAACAGTTGACTAGTTTCTGGTTCCTTGGGCAGAGCAAATAAAAATAGAAGGCTGTAGTGATCCATGGAACATTTGTAAAGTAGGATGAGCTGCCTGATGGCACATATAGAAATGACCTTCCCAGCAACTGCTAAGACATTTTATTAATAACAGTAATAAAGATAGTAATGGTGGTAATATGAGCAACAACATTGGCTACCTTTTACTGGCTGAATATTTACCCCATGTCTAGGCATCATGTCAGGCATCTTAGGTATATTAGTTTCATTTAATTATTTCTCTGAAATTTAGTTTCCTTATCTACAAAATGGCATAGTAACACCAATCTCAGAGTTATTATGATGCTAGTGACACAGGAAGTTGGCTATGGATTACAAATTTGAATTCTGATTCTGTTGGAATTCCAAAGCTAGTGTTTCTCAAACTTGAGTAATGAATAGGCCCTCCTTCTGAAGGAAAACTAATTTGTTCCATACCCCATATTATTTTTATCATAAGACTCCTTAACTAAGTATAAATATAAATTCCTTAAGCTTACATAATTTTTTAAAAACTAAAAAAATTAGAGTAAAAAAGCAAAACCTTAAAAAAATCAATAAAATTAAAATTAATGACATTAATTTAATATGAAAGATGGAGTGTGTTTTGGCTGAAATGAAAATACTGATTGCAAGATGAATTTGTAGCTAATTCCTATAGCTCACATTGTTTTGAGTTTGACAAGCCTATATTGCCATGTGCTTTGTGCTAACTTGGTTCCCTGCTACTTATCTTTGTTTTGACTTCTTCAAAATGTCCCTTCAGCAATACTTTGTAGTATCATTTGATCTTCATTTGGTATAGTCCACTATTTATTATTGATACTACCTCTCTTTTCATTAGTTGTGATGAAGTACTACCACTTGGTGCCAATCTGATGGTTTGGAGCTCTGAAATGTCATGTCAATACGTATTTAGTTAGAAGGTGATGGTCATCCAGATCATGTAGAATATGTTTATCTTAATTATTTTTCTGGTTATCATCTAGAACACACAAAATTTAAGAAATCACAAACTGCAAATCATAACCAGCCCTCTGGTATTTCCACTTAAAAGTTTACACTGTACTTTCTCCCAAAACACTATTTCGTAGAACCATCTGGTTTCTGCAAGATCATAGTGGAAACCTAGGAAAGCTTCGATCTCCACCTACTTTTGGTGCTGCCTTCATTGAGGCCACCTCTGTTTTGCACCTCAATTTCTACCACAGCTTCTAGTTTTACCCACCAAACTATTCTCTACAGGGCCTTCTACACTAGTGAGTTTCTTCAATACAAACTTTCAGGACACAGCTCAGGAATCACCTCTTTCCGAAACCTTTCCTCTCCTTTTTTACCCCATCCATTATCACCTTTGCCATTCTGAACCCTAGAATGAATTACTTATCTTTCCTTTATTTCTCCTTTTTAACTCCATAGTATCGAGGAGGCATACATCTGTTACATTGCTTAGCACATTGTGTTGTAATCCTTAACTTTTTGGATTTTCCAAGTAGATTATTAGCTTCTTGAAAGTAGTGCCTGTCTTGTGCATCTTGTAACTAGCACATTGTCTGAATGGGAAGAAAGTTCTGATGATATAGCTGTGATCTTGAATCATTGGTCAGTCAGTTGTTATTGTAGAAATGAGAAGTCAAAAATAGGCAAGAGCGAGGTAGACATTTCCTCATCTTTCCCATTAATAGATCTAAAATGTGTACAAATTACCTAAATAGTTAATGTAGTACTCTTTTAGCATGTAAGCAGTATAATTGTGGAAGTAATCTTTCCATAAAGAATTAAATGATGGCATCATTTTACTTTCTTTTTGTTTTGTTTTCTGTTGATTAGGTGCTGTGATTGTGTCCACACCCCAGGATATTGCACTGATGGATGCACGCAAGGGTGCTGAGATGTTTCGAAAAGTCCATGTGCCTGTAAGCATTTACAGCTTCATTATTATAATACGGAACGCTCTAACTGAAGAAGCAAGTCATTGAAAAATACAATCCAAATTTTAATTTAGTTCTGTGGAGAAATCTGTATGAAAACCCTACTTCATCTCTATGGTTACTTTAACAACACGCATATAAGTGCAAACACGTATATATATTATTTTAATCAAAAAAATTATAATTGCATTAAAATATTTTTAGAAGAATTCTAAAACATCTTTCAGGTACGAGTTTTGTGACCAAGTACTACCTCTCCAGATACTTGCAGATATTATCGACAAAAAAACCCCCACATGAGTGTTTAGGTAGAGGTACTTGAATAAGGCACTGATAGGAAGACAGGTGAAAACGGTGACTTTTTCCCTTCTGTCTCATTCATAACTCATTCATAGCTCATCATCTTCTAAAAAGTATCTAAAGATTTTCTATACAATATGACAAAATAAAAATGTAATATTATGACAAAGGACAATTAAAATCAGAATCAGAAGTGAATCTAAACAAACTGCAGGCCATTAAGGGACTTAAATACATGCCAAAAGTAATCTATGAATTTTCTAGCAACCACGTAGCGCCTTTATAAAACTGCCCATTTCCATAAGGTTAGAAAGAGCATAGCGTTCTGGAGAAGGAGAACTGAGACCAGAGAGGCATAAATCTCTCCTAGGTTCTCAGAATAAAGTAACCCTTTATATGATGAACACACTCTCATTACCTTTTTTTTTTAACCATAAATAGAGGTTTCTTCCTCCTAGTGTGCATCAGCAAAAGCAAGTGGACTTAGGCCAGAGTATGGTTTAGAACAAGCATTTTTGTACAAAGCCAATGTGATGCCTCCATCTATATGACTATCTAGTGGCCTTGCTTAATTTGGAGATAGATTTTAGAGCTTATAGAGCAGAGTTTTTTAGACTTAAGCCCATGAATTAGCTTCAGGGGTCTCATGATTCTTTCTCCCTCCTCCTTTCCCCCACCTCCAAATGATATGTTCCCTTTGAGTTTGTTTTGGTATGGAGAGAATTCATAACTTTCATTGAATTCTTCAATGAAACTGAGATGGTGTGAGATCCAGTGATGCACTAGCATGAGTGGACTTCTCATAAATGTTTTTCTCTCAGGGGAGCATCTGAAAAGTATAAAATAGTAGAGTAGTGGAGCTCAGATGATCCTCTTTGACAGGTACCTCTTCTCCCTTGCTGGTTAGTGCAGAGCTGTATGCATTAACAAGCCATGGAGCTCTGCACTGGGTCCACATTGTCTTAGGAAAATTGAGGAGCCTGATAAAGATGATCTGTGGGTATTCCCATGATCAGAAAGTATTTAAGGCCAGTCTTTATATTTGGATAAATGAGTGATAAAATCCCCATGGTATTCTCTGTTGTGAATTTTAGCTTGGAAAAATTTTAAAGCAATGGTAACCAAATGCACACCACAGAAAAATGTCTCAATAAACACATAGTTTGAGCAATGTGACTTCCTATTATGCCCTCCAAGATAAACCAGGTACAGGTAATACCTACCCAAGTAATTAAATAAGAATACTTATATTGGATTTTAAAATATAAGTCAGCAAAAAATTAGAGAGGGCTATCTACCAAAAATAATGAGAGTAAGTAATACATAACCCTCTTTCTAGCAGAAATTATGTAATAGGGCCAATGGTCTGTTATTGCCACTTCAAGGTTAATAGTCATCCTATCAGCATATCAGTGAATACTTAATTTCTCATTCTGTAGGATGAGGATAGAGGCATATGTCATTTACTTCAAAGTAACATGAAATTCTTGAGGGAAGAGTTTTTTAAAAAGCAGAAACCAGCACTTTTTATTCTCCACTGTAAATTATCATTTTGTACACCAAGAGACTATTTCAACAAATGTTGTCACTTGGTGTGACTATGAATATAGGGACAGATTTTATATGCACTTTACTAGTTGGGGGATCTAATGACCATAGCTGGCAAATTCAGCATATGTACCTTTTAGTCTTTTGGTTATTTTCACTTACCCACAGCACCTGATACTTACTGCCCTATAAGTAAAGAGGCAAACAGTCTCATAATTAACAGATTTTCCTCTACACTCAAGGATAAAGGGACAAAGGGTGAGACAGAGACTCCTATGGAACATAACAATGGGGAAGGGGGATGGTTACTAAGTCCACATTAGGCTATTGCTAGGTGGGTGTCACTGAAAATAAAAGTTAAAGATATCAGCAAGGAAATACAGCAAGGAAATATTTCAAGTGAAGGATCTTGGGCTGCATAAAGTTCATAGGACTAGTGCAGTATTAGGGAATGAAAGAGCTGTTTGTAATCAGAAAGTCAATGTTGGGATTTAAGTTTGCAGAGTTGGAATGGTTCTGGGTTATGACAAGGCCCAGGATGTGGTTGGTCATGGGTGTGTGGGGCTGAAATGGAATAGAAGTGAAAGTCATTGGAAATGCATGATCCTTCCAACTTGGCTTTTTGACCACGTCCTGTATCTTTATTATAACCCTCTTTTTTTCACCTCTATATTTCAATTATTTGTAAATAAAAAAATTTTTAAAGGAAGTAGAATATCTTAACCATCTCTTAAACCTGCAGAACAAGATAGGTGCTCAGTAATCTTTGCAAGTGAATGAGAGAACTTTCCAGCAATGAGCTCTGTAAACAACTGGACAACCATGGTGCAGCTACATTGTAAAGGGAATCCTGGGTATGAGTGGGATATGGATTTGATTACTTGTGAAATCTTTCTGGCATTTAAGAGCCTTGGAGTCTAAGTAATGGTAAAGCATTTGAAATTAGAAAGTGTTCCGTAAATGCAAAGGAGTAATATTACGCTTTGTTTATACCACTTCATTTTTTTTCCTGGTTTTTAGTCTTGCTTTCTGTTTTTTCCCCTTTTGAAGTGCATTAGTTACCATGGAAACAGTGATGTCGTTGGAATTTATTGGTATGGACAGAGTTTAGTAATGTCTACAAGAACATTTTAAAGTTAATTTAAATAGTTTCTTAAAATTGAAGGCTTAGGATACCTAGGTGGCTCAGTGGGTTAAGCATCTGCCCTCAGCACAGGTCATGATCTGGGATCCAGGCCCACAAAGGGCTTCCTTCTCAGCAGGGAGTCTGCTTCTCCCTCTGCCCCTCCCCCTACTCGTGTACTCTCTCTTTCTCTCACTGTCTCACACAAATAAATAAAATCTTAAAAAAAAAAACCCTCAAGGCTTGGATAGGTGAAGGAGAAGAGATGAACTATGAAATTCTTTGTTCTCTGCCTGAAATCATATCAGCTCTGCCAAATCCTTGATTATCTCAGTATGTGTAGATAGACTGTTTTTTTAAATAATAAATTTTTTTCAATCTTACACATTTTGAACGGTGGGTACTTCTTGCCTTGTGTCATTTTTACCCATTTTTATTGCTTCTTCTATAATGGAGGTCCAGGTACCTCAATTTGGAGCCCTTCTACCATTTGAACTTTTAGAGTTATAGGGATTTCACTATCCAGTCCTGACTTCTTGGGCAGTGTCCTTCCCAGATCTTGAGAAATATGTTAAAATATATTTCCTCTCTTATTCCTTCTGTACATAGGGATCCCTTAGTTAATTTTAACTCAGTAAATAGTTTATTTTACAAATATATATATTTACTCTTATTGAGTGCCTTCTATAAGCAAAATACTGTGATAAGTTCCCTTATTGATTAGAAAAAAAAGAAGAATGAAGCTTTTTGCCAAGTACCTTATCATCCTGTAGGCTAGCTCCATTATGGTGAAGGGCCCCTGAATTCTGAAGAACACAAGAACACTTTATTCTTTGGGCTATTAAAGTTGGGCTTTCATGGAAAAGTCATGATTTTTTTCATGTACGTGTTATTTTGCATATCCCGATCCCTTTCCTGATAAGCCGTCCTTAGCTTGGGAACTCAGATTCACGTTTCAAAGCCCTGCTCAGGCATTACTTTCTCTAGGAAGCTTTTATCAAACACCCAGAAAAAGTTAATCTTTCTCTGAACTACTTGAATATATATCTGGTTTGGCTCTTATCCCACTACAGTTTACTTGTCAGTCTCCACAGAAGAAGTGAGTTCCTGGAGGGCAAGAAAACATGCCTTAAGTATTCTTAAATGCTCAGTTACCTGGTGTGTAGCAGGCATATGATAAATACTTATCATATAGACATTTGACCCGGTATATAATGCCAGCCACAATCTGCTGTTGTCTTTATCCCCAACTCACAGGCCACTCTGCCTTGCATTCTCTCTGCTACAGTGAAACTGGTCATCTTCTTCTTCTTTTAGATTCCCACAAAGTTTCTTTCTTTGTGGCCTTGAGCATGCTGTTTCTCCACATAAAATCCCTTTACCCTCTTTTTATCCTTTGGTACTTAGATTAAATCATTCTTTTTCTGGGACTGCCCTGTTCCTGTTAGCCAGGTGAACTCATTCCAGTGCGTGATCTAGCAACACTCTGTTTCCCCTTTTGTAATTGTTTTCATATTTGTCAGTACTTTCACATTTGTAGTGCCATGCTGTAAGCTCTGAGTTAAGGGACTCTTTACCTCCCTCTGTGCCAAGAACATATAGCTGCTCACTAAATATATACAGAATGAATGAATGGAGTAGGATTTTCATAGGCATATCAGGGGACTGGAACAGAGACAGACTTTAGTCTGAAAAGAATCAGGGGATCACAAGTTGTGTTCAGGGTTATTCAGTTTGCCTATAGTTGAAGTTACATGTTTCAGTGTGGCTCTGCTAGGCCCAGGTTTGGTAGAGCTTCAACCACTGAGCTAAGGATTTGAACTTGCTTCTTCAGAATTTTAGAGGAATCCATAAGTAATGTTGGTTAGGAAATAGACTTAATTATAATGGAGCTTTAAAAATATTTAATTTGGTGGAAATGAATAGAAAGGACAGGAGCCAGGAGAGTGAAAGCATTAAGTTTTTGCAATGGTCAGAGTTACACTGCAGGTTGTGACCCACCAATGAGTCATGAAACCAGTACAGTGAGAGATGAAGCCAAAGGTTTTAGAATTCTTAAGATTGATTATTTATTTACTTATTTATTTATTTATGACAGAGAGAGAGAGAGAGAGAGAGAGAGAGAGAGAGAGAGAGAGAGAGAGAAAGCACGACAGCAGAGGGAGGGGGAGAAGCAGACTCTCTGCTGAGTAGGGAGCCTGATGTGGGACTCGATCTCAGGACCCCGGGATCATGGCCTGAGTTGAAGGCAGATGTTTAACTGACTGAGCCACCCAGGCGCCCCAAAACCAAAGGTTTTAAACAATACTAGGGTAGGTTGCTTTTAGGAAGACAAAGTGTTATTTCATAAAGATTTGGTCTCAGTTATACATATATATAAATGTGCATTTATTTTTATTGGATCAAGATTTAAAATATTTCTTTTATGGTAAGACAGTTTTAATAATTTGGAAAGACATTGGTGTAGGTGATAAGGAGTAAAAGTCTGATCTAGAATAACAGCATTGAAAACGGAAAGGGGAATAAATGTAGTTGACATTTTGAAGGAAGAATTGACAGGCTTGGCAATTGATTACATAGGGTAGGGTGAATAGGAAAAAAAAATGGCAGAAATCTAAGGGATTTTGAGAGTTAGGCTGCTATTAATAAATCTACCAGGAGCTAGTTTTTTGCTCAGGATGACACTGAGGTAGAAATAAGAGGCTAGATTCTCAGTCACAAATCCCTGCCCTTATTCTCCATGAGGGTTGTGATTTAAAACTGTTTGGCAAGGAAGAGACTAGTAGAGAAAATGATTTGGTGTTGGCCTTTTTAGTACAATTCACATCACATGATGTATGTGACCATCCCTTCTCCTCACAGAAACAGATTTATTAATCTGTATATTTGTAGCCTCTTACACACAGATTGATTTTTTCTTAGCACTGAGAGAGCTATATTCTTTAATATGTGTATAACCTCTTTTATGATTGCAAATTAAATTGCTTTAAAAATTTTATAATAATTTTTTGGGCAGTAGTGTGCTACTTGCAGAGACATTTTTACATAGTGGTAAAGAGAATGAGCTTAGGAGTCTAAATGCTAGAGTTTAAATCCTAGCTCTGTCATTTTGTAGCTGTATGACCTAAGCAAGTTACTTAATTCATTATGTGGGAATTATAGTACTGTTTCCCTCAGAAGTTTAAGGTGAGAAATAAATGAGATAATGCTCACAAAGAGCTTAGTACAGTGTTTGGCACAAGGTGACCAACCAATAAGGTCAATGTAATTAATGTTGCTTATTATAATTACTTTTAGAATGTTAACATGAAACAGATAAATTTGTAATTCAGGGATATTTATGTATTTGGCCTACATATTTTGACTAGTCCCTTTTTTGCTAATAAGAACTTTAATGAGAAATTGTTAAAAATTTAGGTGAATAATGTCTTTGAGATTTCCTTATTCCTTGAGTACTTCACTTGAGCCTAAACCATTCTCTTCATACAAATTAAATTGCTAAAGTTATATAGAGTCTAAAATTATTTAAAATTTGCATTATTTTAAAAATAAAGTTTGCATTATTTAATGCAGTTCATTACTGTCACAAATAAACCTCGTAATATATAATGATGCAAATGCAATAGCAGTTTATTTCTTGCTCATGTAACAGTACTCAGAGATGAATAGGTGATCAGGGTGGTCTTCTTCCAGGAAGTTATTTAGGCCACCATAGCCTCTGCCATGTTCAAATGTGAGTTCTAAGCTCACCTTTGGGGCTATCCTCATTTGAGCCAGCCAGAAGGGAAAGATAGCACAGAGGCATGCACGTGGAGATTTTTATGGACCAGACACACATACGTGTCTGTTCACATTTCACTAAACTCAGTCATGTGGTCACATGTCACATTTCTCAAGGAGTCCCAAGAAATGTAGGTTAGCCCCGTGCCAAGGAGGATGAGACCATGGACTTAGGTTAACAGCTACCTGTCTGCTACAGTTCCCCTGGAAACAAAGTATAGATTAAAGCCTAATGTTAGTCACTGAACTTACTTTTTTTCTCCTTGTAAATAATTCTGAAAATTCTATAACTAATACTGCCTTGCAAATAGTTATTTATTTTAAAAAGGGAGATAGGAATTTTCCTTTTCCTGTGGTTAAAAACAAAGAAAAATCAAAGAAAAAAATACTACTGTGATATGGAACTTTTAAATATTTATTTACAAGGGTTAATGATTATATATTCTTCTAAGAAAAATTAGGTGATCTTAGAACCTAAAATAGATGATTCTTATCAATGTTTTCTTTCCATTTTCTGTTGCTTTTCATTTTCAGTGTCACAGACCCTACATGAGGTTCTTAGCAATGAGGATCAGTGTTGTGGTTTATTATTTTTCTGACAGAGTAGCCATTTATGGTAGTTAGGTTAATCATTTGGACGTGGAGTTCCACACCTTCACCCTTGAATATCTTCAAAATTCATGATACCTGTCTTAGAGGTTTTTTTAGCATCTGTCTAGTTTGTCTGTTAGACCACAGAAGTCCTATTTTTTAAATTAATTAATTAATTTAATTTAATTTATTTATTTGACAGAGAGAGCACAAGCACAAGCAGGGGCAGAGGGAGAAGCAGACTCCGTGCTGAGCGGGGAGCCTGATATGGGACTTGATCCCATGACCTGAGCGGAAGGCAGACACTTAACCGACTGAGCCACCCAGGCATACCCTGTCCTATTGTATTTAATACCTCAGCTGACCTGCCTTAAAAAACTATTTATGTATTTATTTATTTATTTTTAAAGATTTTATGTATTTATTTGAGAGAGAGAGTGAGAGAGAACATGGGAGGGGAGAAGGTCAGAGGAAGAAGCAGACTCCCCATGGAGCTGGGAGCCCGATGCGGGACTCAATCCCGGAACTCCAGCATCATGACCTGAGCCGAAGGCAGTCGCTTAACAAACTGAGCCACCCAGGTGCCCCTTAAAAAACAATTTAGAGATAGGTAATCTTATGTGAAAATCAAGGCAAGTGACATATTTATTCTCTCCTTTCCTCCTTGAGCATAGTTTTTCCTTTTTGATTATCAACTGGTTTCATTTGGTTCTCTGGGAAGTTTTATACCTTTGATGTATTTGAATAATCTTTCATTTTTGGTTATAGAGGCCTTACAAAGTCCTGTTTGAATTCTTTCTAGTAACACACTAATTAGTTTGCACATGACATCACATGTGGCTTCCTTCTTCACAACTGGTTAACTTTTCCACTTTTAGAAAAGTGACTTTTCTTTATTGATAACCTTTATAAAACTGGGTAGCATTCTATATCTTGGCCATAATTACATCTCAGAAACCAAAGTTATATGCTCATTTGTGTCTAGCCTTGGGATCTCTCAGAAGTCCATGAATGTTTTTAACTAGAATGCTGTTCTATGTGATTTACATGAAGTAAAGTAATAGAAACCTCACAACAATCCTGTGAGATAGATAACATTATTACTGTCATTTTGCAGATGAGGAAACTGTGGCACAGAAGATTAAATAACTCACATAAGGTTACCTATCTGTTTAGTGGGCATCTGGGCTCCTATCCCAAGCAGTCTGCTTTCCAGAGCCCACATTTTTAATTGCTGTTTCTGGATTATCCAAAACTGAGTAATCCAGAATTTAGTAATGTGGACGTGGCAGAATACCACAAGAAGAGAATTTTCAGGAAACAAGAGGAGTCTCCATTAAATTTGCTTACCATTGTGTTCTGATTGTCTAGGTGGGCAAGTGAGACAGGAAATGGGTGGATTGAAAAATGGGGAGGAGTTAAGGGGCCATAGGTTCGGGGTGATAGTCAAGAGAGGTATAATGAATATGTTTTAGGGAAGGGGAGTTCCGTGGCCAGGGGAAGGAAGTGAAGTCTAAAGCCTCCTCAAATGCAGCAGTTAGTATGAAGAGGGCTCAAATTAGGCCTTCCTTTATGACTGCACTCTTAATTACTATCCTAAATCGCCCTACTAAACTGTGTTGACTCATCATTGTTTCAGGCCACCTAGTTCTATGAACAAAATCCTGGAGTCCATTTACTTGTCCTCTTTCTTGGTGACTTCCACATACAAACCAGTGACCCAGCTGGTTTGAATTTTGGCTATGTTATTTACTAACTGTGTGATCTTGAGCAAATAATATACATTCAGTGTTTTGTGACCCATCTCATAGGTCCTTTTGGCAATTCAATGAGATGACACACACACACACGGTATTAATAAGGGTGGCTCTGAATGTTATTGTTTTAGTGGTAGATTTTAGGGGTCATTATTATAGAGATCATCATTTGTTGTAAATCCTCATTTTGAGATTCAGGACATAAAGAAGTTGAATTGTACCTCACGGACCCACAGCTATTTAAATGGTTCCTGAAAGGAACATGAATGCAGGTTTCCCCATTCATTGTTCTTTCCATGCCAGACTACTTCTTCTGAAAGAGAAAACGCACCCATCTCATTTTTAAAAATTATGATATTTGGGGGAACCTGGGTGTCCTAGTCAGTTAAGCATCCGACTCTTGACTTCAGGTTAGGTGGTGATCTCAGGGTCATGGGATGGAGCCCCACCGCAGACTCCCAAGTGCAGAGTCTGCTTGGGACTTCTCTCTCCCTCTCTCTCTGCCCCTCTCCACTGTGTTCACTCATGCTCTCTCTCTCTCTAAAATAAATGAAAATAAATCTTTAAAAAAATTATAATATTTGTACACTTGTTCCAGGGAATATACTAAAAACTGCTTCAATGCTAATGGGGAACTGAATAGCACTTAAGAATCTAATCTATTTCAGTTATTATTATTCATTTTCTATTTAACAGTCAATTTCTCCTCATTTTTTCATAAATCATAGTTTTTAATCCTTGTGACAGTTTCCAACCAGCAAGAATTTAACCTGATTGTAACCTTGAGAAATTGGATTATATAGTAGCCTGAAAATCTTACTTGTTACTTACCTGAATCTGGATTCAAAATGTCAAGAAGAAATTAAAATTGGGGCCTTTTGAGCTTGCTTAATTCAATTTAGTTGGACACAAAAATCCAATATTTCAGAGGAACATTGATATTTCAAGAGAGTCAGTTTTTTTTTAAAGTTAATAAAAGAAGTACCCTTCTGAGGCAATGATGGATTGGAATAACATAAAAATAACACGTAAAAGGTTTGTGGTGGCTGATGTTAAGCAGGCATGTAGCAGTTACTTTCTTTCAGTATACAACTAGCAGAAGAAAAAGAGATAAGGATCTTACACATTTTTTCCTCTTAAATTTTTTTTTTATTTGAGTCTGGTTGACAAAAAAAGGATCTTATATTTTGATGAGACATTAAAAAATGATTGAGCATGCTTACAGATGCATCTCAATGGTATTATGTAAATTAAACTCTGGGAAAGCATCTGTTTTCTAATGTTTCTGCTATCAAAGATATACAGAACAGCTCTATAATAAACAGCTTAACAACACATAAAATATTCACACAATATAAGGCATTTGGTGGAGGGGGACAGTAGGGGATGGCCATGTGGACATGAACTCTTTCCTGTTTAAAAGAATTTTTATGAATAAAATTGTCATATGGATATTCTAATGTTCTTTCTTATTTTATTAACTTCTGTTCAAAACTCATTATTATAGAACTCTACTCTTAAAAACTAGCATAGTGTTTTCTAATCTTTTTAATACTCGAGGTTCTCTTCTGAATTTTCTTCCAGCTAACCCTGTGGTTTCAAAAAGTTGTCTGCCACATACTCTGCATATTTTAATAAGTAATTTGTTTTCTTTTTCTAATTAATCAAATAAATATGTGTGTGTGTTATCACACTCAGTTGATGTAATTTCAACTAAAAGCAAAGAAACTTGACAGTTTATCTTTCCTATATAGTCTTGAAGGTAAATGTTTGTTTCTTCAATTTTTAAAAATACTCATAAATCACTGGTCCTCATAAATGTTTTTGTTCTTCTTTAGGACCTTGAAACAACATAAAATTAAGGGAAACTACCAAAATCAGTTTTATGGTCACTCTTCAATTGTCACAACAGTGCTGTCCAGTAGAAATGTAATGCAAGTCACAAATGTGATTTAAAAATTTTTAGTAGCCATATTTTAAAGTGTAGAAAAAAAACAGATGACCTTAATTTTAATAATATACTTAACTCAGTGTATTAAAAATATTATCATTTCAACATGAAATCAATATCAAAGTTGAGAATCAATCAACAAAGGAATTATATTGAAAAACTAGGAATTCTTACAATTCAATAAAAAGACCTATATAATCAATGGAAAAAATAGACAAGAGAACTGAACACTTTACAGAGGAGAATATACAAATGATCAATAAACATGTAAAAATATGCTCAACTTCTTTAGTAATTATGGCAATGCAAATTAAAACAGCGAAGAGGATGGGCCCAGTGTCAGGAAGAAAGAGGACAAACTGGAATACACCCGCAGTCCTGCAAATTTCTTTCCCCACCTCTAACCAAAGGAAACTATAGAGTGTAATGCCTATGGCTTCACTTCCACCTCCTGAAACTCATGTCATTTTACTTTTAGGGAACTTTAACGAGGAGCTATAAAGGAAGGAAGATTCTAGGAAATAGTTCCCAGTATAAACAGATTAATGATATGAACAGTCCAGCACAATGAAATACCACTATACGCTCACCATACTTGCGAAAGTAAAAGCGACTGGTGATATGCAATGATGTGGATGGAACTAGATGGGTATTATGCTAAACGAAATACATGTAGCATGTATTTCAGTCAGTCAGAGAAAGACAATTATCTAATGATCTCACTCATGTGGAATTTAAGAAACAAAACAGAGGATCATAGGGGAAGAGAATTAAAAATAAAACGACAAAATCGGGGAGACAAACCATAAGAGACTCTTAACTATAGCAAACAAACTAAGAGTTGCTGGAGGGGAGAGGGGTAAGGGAATGAGTTAACTGGGTGATGGGCACTAAGGAGGGCACTTGAAGAAGTAATGAGCACTGAGTGTTACAACTGATGATCACTAAATTCTACCTCTGAAACTAATAATACAGTATATGTTAATTAAATTGAATTTAAATAAATTTTCCAGTTTTCCAAAATGGTTGTACCAGTTTGCATTCAGCTGAAACTGTGAGTTTTACTTGCTCTTTGTCCTCACCAAGATTTGATATTTGTTGTTGTTGTTGTTGTTGTCATATAGACATTCAATTGTTCTAATCAGGTCTTAAGAATAAATGTGTGGTATCTCATTGTGGTTTTAATTTGCATTTCTCTGATGATTAGTGAAGTTGAAAACTTTTTTTCAAGTTTATTGGTCTTTGGATACCATACTCTCTTTTAAAGAGTACCTGTTAAGTCTTGCCCATTTTTAAATTTCTGATGTTCTCTTATTGGCGTGTAGAGTTCTTTATATATTCCAGATAAAAGCCCTTTGTCATGGATGTATATTATAAATCCCATCTCCTGCTTTATAGCTTGCCTTTTCACTGTCTTAATTGTGTCTTCCAATTAAGTTACTAATTTTAATGTAGTCAGTTTAACAAAATAATTTTTTATTTATGTTTAGTGCTTTTTGTCCTGCTAAAAAAATCTCACACCACTCACACCATACCTCAGCCATGCTGGCCTTTCAGTTCCTTGAAGGAGACTTGTGCTCCCTACTTCTTCCTTGAGAGTTTTCCCTCCTTTTCTCCTTGTTTTTACCTGCTTATTCTTTAACTTTTAGGTCACATATTTCCTCAAGGAACTCCTCTGTGACTCGCAGGATAGATACCGTTCTCTCTGTTCTACACTGTCATAATCCTCTGTACTTTGCCTCCAGAGAAGCTCTTCCATCTTCAAAGTAGATTTTTGAACTATTAATTCTTCAGTCTGCCTCTCTAATTAGCGTGCAAGCTCCAGAGGGCAAGGATCAAGTTTGTTTTGCTTACCACTGTATGCTACTCCTTTTGTTTAGCTCAGTTACTGGCATATAATAGGAGCTTATTAAATACTGAGTTTACTTACGGTTTTGGTTGTGACATTCTGTAGTCTATATAGAGAACATGTCAGAGACATTTATATAGGCCATGGAGAACAATAATAAGATATTGGTAATAAGTTAATCATGTAAGTTGAAAATACACTCTTGCCCCATATCCTCCTCTGTCTTGGGGAGTCCAAGAGATTCTGGAGTAGAGATGCTTTTCCTATTCTCTCTAGATTAGAATATACCCTCACCTAGATTTTCACAATATTTAGTGTTTTTCCTTTTCCCATTTCTTGAGTGATATTTTTATGTTTAAGTTGAAAGCTCTACAGTGAGGGGAATATATCACGTTTAACATAAATGGCAGTAAAACTGCCCAAGCAATGGGTGTATGATATAGACATACTGAATAAACAAATAAGGTATGTGATTTTTAGCTATGTTTTCTGCTGGCTTGTTGGAGATGGTATTGAATTACCAAAGTACAATATGATTTATTTTTATAATACTTTGCAGCAGCAAAAGTCGTATATTAGATGCTTAGAAAATGCTTAGCTACAAATTTATGTCCCTCACAATTTGTCTTCATTTGCATATGTTCTGGGAAACTTTAGTCTGTTCTGTTTCCCTTTTCAGAAAGAAAAAGAAATTTCATCACCTTCTTATCTATATGGTTCATTGTGGATTGTCAGTGCTATTCTTCATTTAAAATGCAAATGTTCTAATAGAGATATCTCCTATAATGATGATCTTTTTGGTGGAGTTGATAGGATGATATAGACATATTATCTCTAAGCCTTTGATAATTGTGTTCCTTATTTTTATTCTAGAAGAGACTCACTGCTTTTCATTAATAAGAAAATGAGATTAAAAGAAGCGTGAATAAGGATTATATTTGCAGAGCCTGTCTATTTATTCAGGACATGTTTATGAAGTATCTATTTTGTGCCAGAAGCTAAGGAAACTCAGAGATGGACACTTTCTATAAGACTTTAAATTTTGTTTCAAATGATAACATTCTGATAAGAGCTGAGTTTTAGTCTTTTGCTAGCTGTGTTCTTTTTCTCAGCAGTGGAACGGGGATGACAAAATACCCATCTCATAAAGTTTTTGATAGGAATAAATAAGATAGTTCATCTGAAACAATTACCCCGGTGCCTGGTATATAATAAGCACTCAGTATTTGTTAGCTGTCATTTACTATGAGGCTTCGTTCACAGTAGCCTCTTTTCCATTTTTGTTTCCTGCGTCTTTCTGCTTATTTTTTCTGTATTGCTATCAGAGCTAAATTTCTAAAACACGGATCTGATTGTGTAACATTACCTCTTGGGACCGTCTTTTCAACTTGAAAAACCTTTTGTGGGACCATCTTTTCAACTTTAAAAATCTTTTGTGGTTTTCTGTTGTCACAAGAAGAGAGTCCTGAATGGCATTTAGCACCCTGCCATCGGACTCTGACCTCCCTTATCAAACCAGCTTCTGTTTTTTCCCCCCATGAGCGTGCAGCCCAAATAAGCCATGTGCAGTTATATTTCACTGTCTTGGCTCGTGTTCCGCTTTCTGCCTGGAATTCCTGCCTCAACCCTTCTTCTCACCCTCAACCTAAAGAAGCAATTCCGGGTAATGTGGGCAGCTCAGAGACACCTCTTATTCTTCCCAGACAGATTTTTTTTTATCCCTGTCATTTCTTTATCTTTAGCATTTATCACATTATTAAAGTTAATTTTATGTGTCTTGCTCTCCCACTAGTTTGTGAGTTCCCTTTAAAGCAGAGACCATAACTTATTCATGACTGTATCACTAGAACCCAGTGGGCACTCAGTAAAAACTTGTTGAAATGAAATAATAGAGTAAGATTTGGTTTAATTTTGTTTTAATTTCAATGGTTTTTGTTATTCTAGGTCCTGGGCCTTGTCCAAAATATGAGTGTTTTCCAGTGTCCAAAATGTAAACATAGAACTCATATTTTTGGTGCTGATGGTGCAAGAAGACTAGCACGGACTCTTAATCTTGATGTTCTAGGTAAGACTATAGGATATTCTTTTGCAAAGGAAATGGTAGAAAGGAAGTTGGGGCTAACGCATGGTGATGAAAATGTTTCAGAAAACAATGAATTGTCTTCAGTTTTGTGCTTTAAATTAAGATAATATAGGGAGTTGTATGTGTTAACCTTCCTTTGCTTTTTATAATACTTCATTAGTGGAAGGCTTTTTGAAGAGGAGGTTTGTTCTGCCAATTATAACTTTTGCTGTAGGTAAAAACTGCCTGTATCTTGAATTTGAGAAGAGTTTCATGGTTTGAGTACTGTAATTTGAAGTCCTTATTTTAAATAATGGTCATCAGTTTGTTTGCTAAGGGGACACATCTCCCAGTATAAAGAGGTATTTGAAAACACCTGGTTAGTGTGTTGTAGCAACCTTTCTAAGTGTCAGTTCTTGGTGTGTATGAAAAAATGCCTTCCTGATAAGTTCTGAACTTATCAGTCCTTTTGCTCCAGAAAGATAATATTTTATGTTTTCTGTAATCTTTTTATATGTTTTTGCCCTATGAGATATGGCACCTGAAATGCACATTGTATATACTGTTCACATTACTGAATTGAAGGATTAGTTAGTGTTATGAGAAGTAAAATCATGTGTTAAGTGAGCAAAACACAGATTTTAGATAAAACATAATTTTTGAAAAATCCACAGGCAACTTAATGGACATTTTAGGAAACATGTGTTGATATTTTCCTTTTGAATGAGTTTCAGTTCTGGGCAAAGGCAGATGTTAGACGCTGAATAAGGGAGGAATAGAGTGAATTATTAGTTTTAGGTAGTTAACAATTAAGATCCCTTGGAGATTAAGGAATCTCAAAACATTCTTTATTATAATTAAATTTCTAAAAGTTGATGTTAAATGCATTATTGTTATTATGCATTTGCACTGTAGCAGCCACCACAGTACCAGGTGAATACTAATGATATATTTTGATACGTTGCTATAATTATAGCCACTAATTATATTCTGCGACTGTTTTTTATTTAACTAACCTAGAAAGTTCAATTTCCCAAATCTGCATAAAACAACAGATTGACATTCACTTATGTAATAAAGTAAATGTGTAATTATAATGGCATTATTGAGTTTTGCTGGCAATATTATAATTCCCTGATTTATAAATGGGTGGTACGATACTGTAAGTCACTTATTTTGAATTTGAAATATATCTCATAGAGAAACAATCTCACATATGGAAGTTACATTTTAATCAACAGCTCACAAATGTTTAGTTACCCTAAAGATATGTCAGAAACACTGATTACTGATCACAAAAAATGGATAGTGCTTATAGATTGTTGTATCTAATAGTGTTCTGGGAAAAATAATTCAGAGTTCAAACTCAGAGCACATCTCCTCCTTTTAATGCAGTCATGGGGCCCAGTGAGACCTCCCATGATCTGGAGCAGGGGCTCCAATAACACAGAGGTTGGAGGCAGGAAGGAGGAACTGAAATCAGGGTAAGAGTTCTCCCAGTTATGGCCTCCTGGCTCGGTGAAGTCCCCAGGAACCCTGATATGTCCTTTACTGACTCCCTAGCCACCTCTTAATTTATTTTCATCCATTGGGCTATATTTAAAAAATTATTTGGTAAAATGGCTGTCAGAACTTTCTCTATATTACTTACAAGGACAGATTATGCATACTCATTATGTCTCTGAAATATGCCCTTGCTTCCTTCAGACCTAGCCCCTCAAAGGTGCCAGGCTGCACTTTACCCACTCTACGTACCATTATTCCTTTTATTTCTCTCTGTTAAACAGCTGTTAGCCCATTACCACTCTCCCTGTGGTGTGCCACCTATTTTCTAAAAAGGGTTTCCTCTTTCTTCATCAACTCTTCTGTGCTTATAAATAGGATTATGAGTCTCTCGAAGGCAGAAACTATATTGACAGGTGACTATATGGAGGAGATGGTTTTGCTTTTTTTTCTTCCATTATTGCAGTAGAAATGAAAGCATTCAGGATTCCTTACTATAATGGCATAAATCAAGAAAAAGCTTTATGGGTTTCTAAGAATTTTCTTTAACATATTTTCCCTTATCCCTGTGACAGTTTCTTGCACTCTTAAGTTGATATATAGAATAGACATCAAATTTACTGGAAAGCTAATCTTTAAATGACTACAGAAATATTCAAGTATTTAAAAAAAAAAAAAGAAATATTCAAGTATTTTGTCATTGGCTATTGAACATTTAGGAAAGATTTAAAGAGTTGATTAAGATTCCCAGATTTGCTGACAAGAGAATAATGAATTATGTTCCTCTATGTACTTTATAATATAGCTTGTAATAGATTTGTAACTTTGTAACATATACTTCTGCCTATTTACCTAGCCTGGTGTGGTGCTGACTGACTTATTTATATAAACACACACATATGTTTCAGTAACCCTTGCATGGATTTGGAGTGGTTCCAAGAACGCTCAGTACCATAACGAGTCAACTTTTCTACTTATGACTCCATTTACTGCATTTTAAGTCTAAATCTTTTGAAAGGCTTCATTTGTAAAGGGGTGGTGGAGTCAATTTTATAATGGATCAGAGCATTTTTCCCCTAAATTCTACCACGTAGTAGTAACATATCTTCAGGAAAGACATACAACCTTTTCAACCTCAACTCTGTGTAATAGAGGTTCTTATATACTTCCTGAGATCTCATCAAGTTCACAAGTTATATGTAATGCTATATAGATCGATACATGATAAAAGAAAAATAGTTCCATCGGGTAAAGAGACAGGTAGTGGAGATAACAGATCTGCCTTACTTTTCAGTTCTCTTAGCTCACTCATCTGCCAATATCAGGAAGATAATTTTGTTATACTTTTTTTTGAACGACTTTGTCTCCCCATCTTTTCCTCTTCATTTTTCTCTTATTGCTTGGTATGATGTGTCTGTATCAGATATTAGAGGGAGAAATAATTTTACAAATGTCTTCCAAGCCATTTCTTGCTGGAAGACCTCCAGCAAAGAATAAATCAGAGGCCTTATCCCTTGATTGGCTGCCACATAGCTTTCATATATACATATACAATCCCCTAACTACCCTCAAATGAAATATGTTGCCCCTAATTTTCATTTGAAATTCCTTTTTCAGAGATTTAGCAACTTGAAGATAGTCATAGTTCAAGTTGACTTGAATGAATTTAATTTAAATTTGGGTTTTGTTTTTTTTTTTCTGAAGTTCAAATAGTGAAATTCCAAATGCCTATGTAAGCTTTTGTAGTATTAATGGATGTCTGGTGTACTCTTTTAGGAGACATTCCCTTACATCTTAATATAAGGGAAACTTCAGATACAGGCCAGCCAATTGTGTTTTCACAGCCTGAAAGTGATGAGGTAAGTGATGTTTTTATATATGTATTTTAGTGTCTTTTTACAGGATTTATACTTTTTGATATTTAGAAAGAAAATTGGGAAGATCAAGTTTATTTGCAGTGCATTTTTAAACAAAGATCAGTTAACTTATTTAAAGCATCTTTAAATAACTATTTAATATGGTAAGCATACCAGAGCTTGCTCTGAATTATTATCTGAATAAGTTCACCTACAAAGGCCCATCACCCAGCCAGTTTTCTCATGAAGAACACAAACAACGAGTGTTTGTAAAATTCTTATTTTGCTGGCTAGCAGTATCTAACTGCCCAAGATTACTATATTTCAGTATTAGAAGTTCAGCTGATTGTTAGGAGAAGGGAAACTAATGTAAGAAAGTATTGAGTTGGGGGCACCTGGGTGGTGCGGTCGGTTGAGCGTCCGGGTTGGCTTCAGCTCAGGTCATGATTTCGGGGTCGTGAGATGGAGCCCCGTATCGGGCTCCACACTCAGTGCAGAGTCTGCTTGAAATTTTCTCTCCATTCTCTGCCTCTACCGCTCATGCTGTTTTTCTAAAATAAATAAATCTAAAAAAAAAAAAGGAAAGTATTGAGTTGGATATAGGGGAATTGTTATAATGCATTAGAGATGGGATTTTCACTGCATTTATTTTAATAAATATGATTGAGGAGGTAAAGTCAAACCCTGGTTGTGTTTCATTAGCTAACGTCATTGGGGATACAGTTGATAGATTTTCAAGACTGCTGAAGCTTTATGATTTTAAGAATAAAATCTTTTATTTTACTCTCACTTTTAGATAGGAATAAAATTAATCATATATTTCTCTTCTGTCCTAAGTAGCACTTGCTATGTAAGCTAGAAGCTCAGCCATCATCTGGGTTTTGATGTAGTTTTTGTGCTTCTTTGCTGAAAAGCCCCAGTCAGCCTTCTTACAGTTATTCCTTTTTGTTTTTCCTTAGCTAATGGGTTTAACTTTATAGTATTATTATTTTGGCTATCCATAACTACTACTACTTTCATTCCTTCCTTTCTTTCTCTAATCTTGTGTGAACTGGAAAATAAAAGAGCTGAGATTGGTTAAAGCTGTAAATAAAGTAAGGGTAAATTAAGTAAGACTGTAAGACTAAATTTACAGTCAGGAATCTTGGATAAGTAAAGTACCTTCATTTTGCGTTCTTTCAGGGGCCCAAGGTCTTTTCCCTTTCTTAAGAGTCCATAGTTATGGTGTAAATGATTGAATTGCTGGGTATATGATCTCTGAGGAAATAGAATATAGTGTGTAGCACTTATCATTGTGTTTCTTTTCTCTGACATATAGGTAGTAAATGTTAAATTTGCTTTTCAGTCTTTTCTTAGAAATCTTTCAGATAAGCAAAAACCGTAACCCTTTATTACTCTCATAATTAAAGTCTGGCAACCCAGCTTCTATAGGTGTATTTTATGTAGTGGATGAAAGTAGTATGAAAATCAAGTGTTTTAATTACATTCTTTTAAATGCCTCCCGAGAACAGACTAAAGACATTCTATGGTGATTTTTTATGACCAAGAATAATTACTTACTAGATTATATCAATTACAAGTTTAGATTTTTAATATTTTCCCCACCTAGCCATTATTGTTTTTTTTTTTTTTAAAGATTTTATTTATTTATTTGACAGAGAGAGATCACAAGTAGGCGGGGGGGTGGGGTGGGAAGCAGGCTCCACACTGAGCAGAAAGCCCGATGTGGGGCTCAATCCCAGGACCCTGAGATCATGACCTGAGCTGAAGCCAAAGGCTTAACCCACTGAGCCACCCAGGCGCCCCTCCATTATTGCTTTTTTATTTGAGATTTCTGAAAAGAAGTAAAAGGAATGTAATAAAATAAACATACAGCCATCATCAAAAGATAATGTGATTTAAAACTCTAAACAGTAGTGTTTGTTTAGTTTTCTGGAGATAAGTTTTTTTAATCTCATTTACATTTGCATAAATATTAGACCTATTATATTACTGTTGCTCACTGACATTTATGAGAACGAGGACAGCCTAACCATTTGTAGTTTGTGCTAGCTTTGATTTGGTGAGGTTTTGGCAAGAGTAGTGAGAATTTCATGTCCTAGATTTTCAACCTTAAATACGAAGACTTCTGAGCAATTTTAAGATTTAAACATGGCCATGAAAAGGAAAAAAAAGAAAAATAGTGCCTTGTGTTTATTCTGTTTCCATGGAAATTATTACTTCCTGCTCTTAGATTGCAGACATTCATTATTAGTAATCATCCTCCTAATAATAATAGCAATTACAGTGTACCAGACACTGTCAGACATTTTACTTACATAATTTTATGCTCACAACAACTTAATGCAATGTATAAATAGTCCCCATTTTACACATGAGGAAACTGAGATGCAGGGAATTTAAATAATTTTCCCTAGGTTGTAGAACTAATAAATGGTAAAATGTGATTAATAGATAAGTCTTTTCCTTGCCAACATTGACCTCTTTCCATTATATCACCTTCTAGGTCTTAGCTATGATTTCTTTAATTTGTTTTAAGAGGTAATACAATACTTGTATGCATTAAATACATTATTTTATTTGATTCTCATAACACATTTGTGAGATATATAATAATTTCCATTTTTCAGGCGAAGAGGCAGAGATTCATTTACAGTAAGGAATTGTGCAAGCTAGTGCTAGAGGCTATTTCCCCTCAGAACTTTGACACAATATTCTATACATTCTCTTACGAATGCAATACTTCCCTTCCCAATAAATTGCAAGATTAGTTCAGTGTCTCTGATGTACATTTATACTAGCTTTCAGTTTGCCTCCTATTCATATCACAGGATCCTTCTGTTTACTCTTGTGATGAATCTTGCCTCTTGATAACCCCCTTGCCTTTCCCCTGTAAACACCAATGGAAATATGCTCACAGGAGCTAGTCACAGCCCTCTCAGCAAATTCTGTTGTATTTGTGGAAGCTTAATACCCATTCTACTTACATGTCTTCATTTAAAGAATAAAATGTATACTTGTCAACATGATAAACTTCTGTGAAAGTTAATGGGACTGAACCTATAAAATTGTTAATCATTGGCCCCTTAGATCAACACTTTTTATTGTTTGCTTTTAGGGATTGACCTACAAGTAAAACTATTAATCAGTAAAGGTTTCATTTTTAGCTTTTTGTTTTCTAGCTCCACCTTCTCCGTTTTTCTGTCACTCCCTCTTCCCAACCCCAGATTCCAGGGCAGTCATTCTCTGCACAGCAGATGTTTTAAAATTGGGCAACAGAGACTTCAGTCAGTCTTCCAGTAACATTTCACTTTCGGAGGACACAGATACTATAGTGATAGTGATTCATTTCAAATATGATTCGTGCTGAATTTAAGGCATCATCAGAAAAGTTGCAAGGAGCTACAGCACCAGTTAAAAAGCACCAGCAAGCTGCTGCCTCCTCAGTCATTGGGCAAAACCTTCTGAACATGTGCACTGCTAATGAAAGGGGAATAATTGAGACTCCAAATATAGTAGTGTATAATAGCAGAGAAAGCCACAGAGGAGGGGAGAGGAAGTGGACACTTAGGATTCAGAACTCTTAAATCCAGTAGCATTGCCTCTTGTTTGTGTGATTATAATTGCTAATTCAACTTTATCTACCTTTTGCCTTTGCTTGAGTCCAGGACACAAGTGGTGGACCCTTGCAAACATTGACCTCTTTATGTTATTTAATTATGTTAAATTATTATGACTAATAATTTAGTGGTTTCATCCTTTTGTTATCAAGTAAAAAATCTTAATATTGGCATACAGAAAGGTGTTCCGTAAGGTATTCCTGGTAAAGACTTTCAAATATAAGTGGAAACTTTATTGTCTTAGAACTTCTAAGTTATTACCTTATGATCTTAATATGAAGTGATTGTGTATGATAAAGTAGAAGTTCAAACCTTTAAAAACAAAAAAAGAAAAAAAGTTCTCTATAAAACTTCTTGGACTTTGATTGCCATCCCTTTCCTTTAACTTGTTAATACAGAGCAGACAAATAGGATCCAGCTGTATTATCCATGCTAAGTGTTATTCTTTGTATATTTGAGGTGATGAAAAAAGAGAGTACTAACAGTTTGAGAAATCTAAATCATATTTTTTATATATGATACACATATTTGCCTTTTTGCTAGCTATGGATTAAACAGAATGGAGAGATTTATTGTACTTGTTCCTCAGCCAGGAGAAGTACCTACGAGTACTTTCATATGAGCTCTTCGATGAGATTGTAAATTACTTGAGGATGTAACAGTAATAATAGCAGCTACTAACAATTTGCTTCTTTTGTGCCAGTACTGCACATACTTTATTATTACTTAATATTCCCCCAGACTCTTTGAGGTAGATACTATTGCTTCAGCCATTTTAGAGATGTGGAAACTGAGTCTTAGAAGGGTTAAATTAAATAACTTGCCTAAGTCCTCATAGCTAATAAGTAATGGAGCTAAGATTTTAAACCATGCCTGTCTGACTTCAGAGCCCCAACTCTTCACAAGTGAGCTATTCTGCCTTCCTTTTGTATCATTACATCCCACAGATTTCCAAAACATAACTTGCTTATGATAAGAACCAAAATGTATTTGTTGAAATGATACTGCATTGTCTGAAAAAATTCAATCTCAACAGTTTTGTAGAAATTGAAACTGCAACTAAGCACTTTCGGTGGTTTCTTAGCAACTGACAGTCTAACCATTACTTTGAGTGTGATATATTGAAAATTTAAGCTTGGAGATAGTCCATTGAAAAGCAAAGGTGCCATCCCGATCAAAATTCCACCAGCATTTTTCAAAGGGCTGGAACAAACAATCCTAAAATTTGTATGGGACCAGAAAAGACCCCGAATTGCTAAGGAAATGTTAAAAAAGAAAAACAAAGCTGGGGGTATCACATTGCCTGATTTCAAACTTTACTACAAAGTGGTGATCACCAAGACAGCATGGTACTGGCACAAAAACAGACCAGGGACCAGTGGAACAGTTTAGAGAGCCCAGATATGGACCCACGACTCTACGGTCAAATAATCTTTGAAAAAGCAGGAAAAAATATCCACTGGAAAAAAGACAGTCTCTTCAATAAATGGTGCTGGGAAAATTGGACAGCTATATGTAGAAGAATGAAACTTGACCATTCTCTTACACCATACACAAAGATAAACTCGAAATGGATAAAAGACCTCAACATGAGGCAGGAATCTATCAAAATCCTAGAGGAGAACATAGGCAGTAACCTCTTTGACATCAGCCACAGCAAATTGTTTCAGGACATGTCTCCGAAGGCAAAGGAAACAAAAGCGAAAATGAACTTTTGGGACTTCATCA